>CP092864.1:19292947-19387724 GCA_030710605.1 Cordylochernes scorpioides
AACGATACATATAAAAAAAATGTACATATATACGGGAAGAAAATGGGGAATAGATAAACGTCCATTAGAGGTGGACAACCTGTACGATCATATATATATATATCTGGTTCAAATCACATTAATAGGTACCGCTCAGCAAGAGCAACCTAGTTCATGATAATTGAACAATGAATAATATGTGAAGGTTATTCACTTATTAAACAAAATTTAAACGCGGGATTCAATCCCGGTTCATGACTGTCGCACCCCAGCTATCCCGATTTGGAAAGTGGTCAGGGTCAGCCATTCCAAAGTGCAATGGAAAGGCCTCTCCTGAGGGCACGGGAATCTTGATCTCCGTGACACCGATGCCAGGTAAGTATTATATATATATATATATATATATATTCAGAAAATATGCATATATTGGATTTATAATTTGTTTCATTGGTCTTGTAGAACGAGAGTGATACACGCGTTCTCACGTGTTTTAGTGAGAAACATCCTCGATAAAGAGAGGCGAGTTGCCCCTCGAAATATCGGAATAATAAAAATATTTATAAATCCAATATATGCATATTTTCTGAATAAAACTTTAATTATGGATTGCTCAATCTTCATAAAATATATATATATACAGTAGACTCTCCTATAACGCGATTAATGTGTTCCGTGTTGTATGAAATCGCGTTATAGGAATTAAAGTTTATTCACTACGTAATTTTTTTTTATAAACATTTGCATATAAAATAATATAACATTTAGTTTTGTTTTAGTATATAATTATTTTTCCTATATACATCATTTTATACAATACATTTTTACATGATACAGTATATCTCCTTTTCAATTTTTCTTTTTTTCCAACTTTATTCATCACTACTTCCTTCAAAAACAAAAAAAAAAAAAATGAAAAACGCATGTGCATAAAAATTAAATGTATTGTACAGTTGTCAATATGAAAATTTCCGCATTTTATTTTTTAACGCGTTATACGAAAATTTGCGTTGTATAAATAAATTTGTCGCAATTTTTTTATCGCGTTGTACGAAATCGCGTTGTAAAATTTCGCGTTATAGGAGAGTCTACTGTATATATGTGTTTGTCCGTTATAGATGTCCACAATACGTAACTAACCTCGCTTTTACAGTATGAGGAATTAAATCTGGAAAAAATCATAGGCAAATTTTCAGGCTTCTATCTCGAAAATCGTTGGAGATATTAACTGCGGCAACTGAGAGAAATATGTCAAGAACAAGGAATCCAGGAAGGATGACCATCGTGCCAGTAATTTCTATGAAGCAACTGCTTAGCGATTTTTATATGTGTTTAATGAATTTTTATCTCTTCTCTCAATATATGATCGCCCCCCGCTGCTATTATATTCACTCATATAAATCTAATTGTTCAATGGCAGAAGCCTGATATTTTATTTATTCCGTTTTAGTTAATTTATATAAAAGCTTTTTTAAATTGTATTTTTATTTATTTAGTTTTTAGGCATGAATTTACAAAATTTTAAATAAATCAAGGTTCCTAAGGACTTCAAAATATATATCTAACTTCTCCCGTGTTATCAGTCAGACTTAAGACTTTTTGGTTTTAATTACAATGTCTGTGGAAGTTCAAGATATTAAGGAATACATTATAAAGGACTGCGGCGTATGATTATAAAACAATACTTAAAGTTTCACCGCATAAGTTTCTTTTTTGTGAAAAATCAATAATTATTTCAAAGAGAAATATCTATTTCTAACTTTTTTTAGATTTTCTCATTGAAATAAATATTGATTTTTCACAAAAAAGAAACTTATGCGGTGAAACTTTAAGTATTGTTTATAATCATACGCCGCAGTCCTTTATAATGTATTATAAGTTACTTTAAGTATTAGTTACGAACGGAAAAATACGTCCAGGGTAGCCTAGTGGACATGGCATCTGCCCGGTAAGCGGAAGGTTGTGGGTTCGATTCCCGCCCCTGGACACTTTTATTTTTCCGTTCGCCATTACTCTTCATATTTTCACCCTTTCATACGTCATCCAATTATATATAGGCCATCACTCTTCATATTTTCACCCTTTCATGCGTCATCCAAAAAAGTTAGAAATAGTAGACATTTCTCTTTGAAATAAATATTGATTTTTCACAAAAAAGAAACTTATGCGGTGAAACTTTAAGTATTGTTTTATATTAAGGAATGTCAATCAGATTTATCTCTAGAGAGATCTTTCAATGCTAAGATTTATAATTCATAGGAGAGAGGCCGTTTGAAATATTTGGTATTGGAAAGCTAAGCAGATCAAGAGAAGCTGAGTCACTATTTGGTTTTCATTCTAGCAGTTGGGGGATATTGGATCCTTTCAAATTTCGATTATTATGCTAGTAAAACGACATTTGAAAAATTTCATTAATTTTCATTAATCCCAGTTAAATATGTAGTGGTGGTAAGTATATATTTTTCAGATTTGACCAATGGAAAATGTGCAATATTTTTAAGTCCTGGAGTAAGGGTTTTACGGCTTGCCCAGTTCTTTTTGATATAATGCCTTTCCTTGTCACAACTATCCAACTACAACAGAAAACAACAAAATTTTGTATATCCAAGCTGTAAACCAAGCAAGAGGCAATGAATTTCAAGTCACCACATATTTTACAGCTGTATCTGTCGTACTCTACCTTTTTCAAAAGCAGTTTCATGTTTTCGTAACTCTCTTTCAAGTTGAATGTTTGTGCTATTGGCACCGATGGGAACTTATTACCGTTGTGGAGGAGAACAGCTTTCAAACTAACTTTAGAGGAATCAATGAATAAGCGCCACTCTTCTGTATTATGTTCATGACAAAGCGCATCCATTAGACTAACAACATCATTGCAGTACACTAAGTCATTTTCTTGTGAAAGAAGTTCGAGAATTGCTGCAGGATGTGAATTTTGAAGATTGCTTAATTGAAGTTGAAGCAGCAGCATGGAATTCTTTTAGAAACGTTTATAAGAACTTTTTTTAGAAAGGTAAAGGCCGAAAACTACAGTGAGTTAGTTAATGAACTCTTACTTTCCTACAAAACACTGGGATGTAACATGTCTCTCAAGATCCATTTCCTGCATTCACTCTAGATTTCTTCCCAGACAATCTTGGTGCAGTTAACGATGAGCATGGTGAGAGGTTTCATCAAGATATATCAAGCATGGAGAAGCGGTACCAAGGTAAATGGAGTCCCAGTATGCTTGCTGACTACTGCTGGACACTCAAGAGGGATGTACTACAAGCAAAGTATAGATGAAAATCCACGGTCACTACTTTTCAATAAAATAAATATATTTCGTTCATATAGGCCTATATATTAAAATATCTCCAAATTTCAAGTATATGTCTATCAGAAATCTTAGAAAATAGAAAAAACTAATGGCATATTTTGGATGTAGCACAAAGAGTTACATTTATATAAGATGCTGTTTCTTTTGGTACAAAGACAAATATTTTTTGATAAACCAGTGTAATGTAATAAGGTTTATGCAAAATGCTTACGTAACATATTTTTGCATTTTTACTGTATTTATCCCAATACTAAAAAAGATTGTCATTTAAAAACCATGGGTGATTGAAAATTTCTGATTAGATATTTGAGTTCAGCATGAAAAGGTACACTAGAAACACTATCAGGTTCTCTTGGGCAAAAATGTTGTTAACAGTGTTATTATTAATCAATTAATTTTAATTAGTTAAAATAACAAAAGATTAATTGAGATGTGGGAACTATTTACAACGGTGTCATGAAATGTGTGGGCTTAAATTATATATATACAGTAGAACTTCCACAAGAGGACACTCTTGTTAGAGGACATCTCTCTACAAAGGACAGTTTTTATTATCAAAATCATCATTTTTCGGTATTTAACAACTCTCCAGTAAGAGGACACCTCTCTTTTAAAGACACTTTGGCTCTGCAACCAGGTGTCCTTTACAGACAGGTTCTACTGTATATTGTTGCATCATGATTAATGCGCCTATTTTTAAAATTATTTATAATATTATTTTTAATATATTT
The DNA here is from genome assembly GCA_030710605.1 of Cordylochernes scorpioides. NCBI lineage: Eukaryota > Metazoa > Arthropoda > Arachnida > Pseudoscorpiones > Chernetidae > Cordylochernes > Cordylochernes scorpioides. Next base: position 19,296,974 of record CP092864.1, read on the forward strand.
AAAATTTAAATTATAAATTTATTTATTTTTATAAAACAGATTATTAATATAAAATATTCTGTACTATAAAACATTTGTATTTTGATACACTAAATACCCTACATGCTTTAAACTTTGATGTGGTAAATAAAGAGAGATTCTAGGTGCTACCTAAATTTATAGTTGTCTTATTATTGACTGGTTTAACCTTGTAAGATGGTTGAGACACGTTCTGGAAAGATGCAAGACCCGTCTGAGGAGAGACTCAAGACTGAAGAATCTGCCAAGCCGCAACCTGGTGTAACAATTGGTAGAGATGCAAGTGCCGACCCAGTTGTTTTGAACCCCAACATAGACATCCCCAAATATGATGGAACAGAAGACCCTCGCCCATGGATTGAGTCCCTTGAAGAAATTGGCTTCCTGTACCACTGGGCAGAATATATTATTTCTCGCTATGCAGCCATGAACATGATTGGTAGCGCCAAAACCTGGCTGGACCTACACAAGATAAGTTTTACCAGCTGGGAACATTTCAAGAGCCGCCTAATTCAGGATTTTGGCTCAGACGCCAACAAAGAAGAATTGAAGATGAGGCTGAACAGAATGCAGCAGTGGAATGAACCTGCAATCAGGTTTGCAGAGGATATCCTGGTTCTGTGCAACAAGGTCGACCCCCAAATGGAAGAAGAGAATAAAATAAATTGGGTTATTGGAGGGTTAAAGAAAGAATACTCTTTTGCCCTCTACTTAAACCCTCCTAAGAATACCAACGAACTCCTAAGATTGTGTAAAAAGATGGATTTGTTTGAAAATAATTATCAAGAACGTATAGAAAAATCAAAGGTTCTATATAATGGACCACGCTCTCCTCGTTCCCACCATCAAGAGCAATGGAAGAACGCTCCGTCGTTCAGAAGACCAGACCAGAACACCTCCAAGCCCCAGGCCCCCGCTCCGAGGTACTACCAGAACACCCCCAAGCCCCAGGCCCCCGCTCCGAGGTACTACCAGAACAAGCCGCTGCCCCAGGTATCTGCCCCTAGACGATTTTACACTCCCATTCCTGAGCCAAAACCGGTCTACCCAAGGAAAACCTACAATAAGAGTCCAGATTCAAACAGGAATAGGACAGAAGACGGGAGACCAATATGTTTCAAGTGTAACAAGCCAGGACACGTAGCGCGGTATTGCAGAGTCAAGTTTGTGAGGATCGTAGAAGAGGACCCCTCAGTTTCCCAAGACAAGAGCCAAGAAAATCTTCAAATGGACGAAAGGAAAGATTATACACGGCCTCGCCTCTATGCGGATGTTTGTAATGACACACAAATGAATATTCCTACACGGAATAGATATTCCGTGTTGGAAGATTTAAACTAAGTGTCGCGCCTGATTCCTTCAATCAAAGCAAGTCGACCATAAATGGAATTAGAAAGTTGGACCCTAGGTACAAAATTAATATTAATGTGGACAAGATAGGGTTATGCGAAGCTTTGATTGATACAGGCGCCGATCTTTCAGTGGTCGACCTAAGAACAGCACTTTTTGCTGGCCGTAAAATAAATAGTCTCACTAAAACGTGTTCAGGACCCGATGGAAAAAAATTAGATATGGTAGGTAGCATTATTTTAGATTTAAAAATTGATGACACTGAATTATCCCACGAATTTGTAGTAATGGACGCGCATCTACGAACTCTTATTCTTGGACGAGATTTCCTTAAAAAAATGAATGCTAAAATTGATTGTAAACGAGAAACAATAAAATATAATTTGATGAGTAATCATGACGTAAGCAATTATGATCTAAAAAAAATAAAGAGCACTACAGATACCGTTATACCTAAACTATCTATTAAATTGATTAGGGCCTCAATAGAAGCAGAGGATGGCGAATATGTCATCGAAGAGAACAACAGAATGACTCAAACAAATGGTCTTCGATTGGCAAGAAGTTTGCTTACTGTCACGGATAAGAAAACCCATATCTGGATAACGAACCCTTATCCTCGACCTTTAAAAATCATGAAAGACCAAACATTGGCTTATGGAAGTCTTCCTGCAGGGGTAAATTTTATAGAGAATAAAGAGAAGCAGAATGAAAATGACGAAATACAATTTCAAATAAGCAAAAATTTATCATTTAAAGAACAAGAGAGGTTAAAACAAATTTTGGCCAAGTATACTGATTTGTTCTCATCGAGGTTAGGTAGGACCAGTTTGGCAAAACATCAGATTCATACAGAAGACGCAAAACCAATAAAGCACAAGCCTTACCGGGTAAGCGCTAAGGAACGAACCATCATAAAGGATCAAATAGACGAGATGCTCGAAGAAGGAATAATTAGACAATCTTCAAGTCCCTGGTCCTTTCCCGTTATATTGGTCAAAAAACGAGATGGAAAATACAGATTTTGTGTGGACTACAGGAAATTAAATGAAGTAACAGTGAAGGATGTTTATCCAATCCCAAGAATTGATGATGTAATGGATACTCTCCAAGGATCCAAGTACTTCTCAGCAATAGATCTCAAATCGGGATATTGGCAAGTCGAAATTGAAGAGAGAGACAAAGAGAAGACGGCTTTCACTACTGCACATGGGTTATATGAATTCAACGTAATGCCCTTCGGTCTATGCAACGCCCCTGCTACTTTTGAGAGGAACATGGACAATGTCCTCGGAAATCTGAGATGGCAGATTTGCCTTTGCTACCTGGACGATGTAATTATATACAGCTCGGACTTTCCAACCCACATTAAAAGACTTGAAGCTGTCCTCAGATGCTTCAGCGAATCTAATTTAAAACTGAACGCCAAGAAATGCAGATTTGCTTTCGAGGAACTTGAGATCCTTGGACATATAACCAACCAAGAGGGTATAAAACCTGCCGAATATAATATCAAAGCGGTTAGAGATTTTCCTCAGCCCAAGAAGGCCAAAGAAGTGCAATCATTCCTAGGAATGTGCTCATATTATAGAAAATTTATTAAAGATTTCTCATTAATCGCTGACCCATTGACCAGTCTCATCAGAAAAAATGTGCAATTTATCTGGACAGGAAAACAGGAAGAAGCGTTCCAAAACCTTAAAAAAGCTCTTATGAATCCTCCAATTTTAGGTCACTTTGATCCAAATGCAGCCACCTGCATTCACACAGATGCCTCTAACATCGGCTTAGGCGCAACACTAATTCAAAATATCGGTGGCGAAGAGAAGGTAATATCATATTTGAGCCGAACCCTAAGTAAACCTGAGCAAAATTATTCAACCACCGAAAAGGAATGTTTAGCTGTAGTGTGGTCGATATCAAAATTACGGCCCTATTTATATGGAAGGCACTTTAAAATCGTAACTGATCATCACGCACTATGCTGGCTTAAGAATTTAAAAGATCCGACCGGTCGATTAGCACGATGGGCACTGAAGATTCAGGAATATAATTTCGAAATTATACACAAATCGGGGAAAAAACATCTGGACGCTGATGGTCTATCTAGAGGACCCTTACCAGAAAACGAATGGGACGAGGATTATGAAAGACTATTTTTGAATCAAATAATAGACGAAAAGGATGATTTTATTGAGAATATTAAGGAGAACCTTAGTGGAAACAAGCGTTCAATTACACAGAACTTTAAAGAAGAAAATGGGTGTCTCTACAAGAAAAATCCAAATCCTGAAGGTAGAGAATGGTTGCTGGTAGTGCCAAAGAAGAGAAGGAAAGAAATCATGAGTGAATACCACAACCATATGCTGAATGGCCATCTGGGCGTCGCCAGAACCACATACCGATTGAAGAATAAATACTATTGGCCTTCCATGCTGAAAGATGTTTCCGAATTTGTAAAGACGTGCCATCTTTGCCAAAGTCGGAAAGGTTCAAATCAGTTGCCATCTGGACTTCTACAACCTATTCCCCCAGCTAACTACCCTTTTGAAAGAATCGGAATTGACTTTGTTGGCCCCTTGCCATCAACGAAAAGAAGAAGGAAATGGATCATTGTGTTGACGGATTATTATACCAAGTATGCGGAAACAAAGGCAGTACCAGAAGCGACAGTGAAAGAAGTCTCTACATTTTTAATCGAACATATATTTTTACGTCACGGGGCTCCAAGATTTCTTATCAGCGACAGAGGTTCACAATTCACTAGCAATTTGATGAAGGAGGTTATGAAAATGTGCAAAGTTAAACATTGCTTCACAACGAGCTACCACCCCCAGACTAACGGACTAACGGAACGGCTAAATAGAACTTTAATCAATATGATCAGCATGTATGTGAATACGGATCAGAAGAACTGGGACGAAATCCTTCCTTTTATCACCCACGCATATAATACCACAATTCAAGAAACCACAGGCTACTCTCCATTTTTCCTGTTGTTTGGGAGGGAACCCATGTCCCTCTTAGACGACGAGAATATCCCAACGGACAGTAACATGGACGATTACGACGAATATATAGAAAACTACTTAGATAAAATAGCAAGGACGAGACAGGTAGTCATTAACAACACAGAGAAGACTCAGGAAAGAATGAAAAGAAACTATGACAAAAAACACAACGAGAGAATCTATGAACCAGGACATTTAGTGGCAGTTTGGACACCAGTCAGGAAAATCGGAAAATGTGAAAAACTATTGAGAAAATATTTTGGGCCATATCGAATATTAAAGAAGCTGTCCAACGTAAATTACTTAATTGAGCCGAAAGATAATCCTGGCCAAGACCCATTGATTGTCCATGTCTCAAGACTCAAACCCTATTTTGAAAGAATTGATGAGGTCACTCACGAGGACGTGACGACCTCTGGAGAGGGGGAAGTGTTGCATCATGATTAATGCGCCTATTTTTAAAATTATTTATAATATTATTTTTAATATATTTAAAATTTAAATTATAAATTTATTTATTTTTATAAAACAGATTATTAATATAAAATATTCTGTACTATAAAACATTTGTATTTTGATACACTAAATACCCTACATGCTTTAAACTTTGATGTGGTAAATAAAGAGAGATTCTAGGTGCTACCTAAATTTATAGTTGTCTTATTATTGACTGGTTTAACCTTGTAAGATGGTTGAGACACGTTCTGGAAAGATGCAAGACCCGTCTGAGGAGAGACTCAAGACTGAAGAATCTGCCAAACCGCAGCCCAGTGCAACAATATGCATATATAATGAATATATAATATAGACAACTATACAGTAGTAAGAGAATACAGGAAGGATATAAGCCAATAGGTTCTATATTGAAGGGATCGCATAAGATAAAAACGCCAACTACCCGGAATTAATAAAGAGCTTAGATAAAAAATCTTTTTTTTTATTATTATTCAGTGATATTTCGAAAGGCAGATCGCCTATATTTACAGATGATATTTATATTTAGAATATTGTTTTATAATATTTCAAATATATATATATATGTTATGAATATAAAGTTGTGTGTGTGTGAAAAGATAGAGAATTGAAGGTGCAGTCGTTAAAATAGGAAAGATAGTTATTTACTTATCAAGTAGTTTTTTATTTTCAATTACTTGAAGAAAATTATACATTAAATATTCAATACAATTATATAGAACTGAGAGAGATAAAATGAATCTTATATTAGTGAATTTAAATAATAGGTAGGTTAACTATACATATTTACAACAATATTCAAAGTGCTATATTCTAAAACTATGGTCAAAAAATGTAGAACAGCCAATGAATGAAAATAAAATAAATGTTTTTAAAATACAGTCGAACTTGGATAATTCGAACCCCAAGGGACCATAAAAAATTCGAATTATCCAAAAATTCGAATTAAAAACGGAAATTCTATTTATAGGTATTTCTAGGGACCAAGATAAATATTCGAATTAAAGAGGTTTTCGAATTAAAGAAGTTCGAATTATCCAAGTTCTACTGTATATATGTATTATTGTTGCAAATGATCCTTTCGACGTATAGATAAACTGGCAGTCGTGTGCGTGAGGTGAGTGTTGATGTTCTTCCCACACGCGGACAACAAGAAGCAGAGGCAGGGCTAGATGTTAGCACCGAGAGTGATCGGGGACAGCCCACGGGACAGAGGTAGAGGCCATGACACAAATTTGGATGCCTATCACCGAGACATGGAGAGAGAGACAAAAGCGGTCTGCCGAAGGACACACCCTAGAACATACTGCCGACCCCCTGCTAAAACCTGTCCTGTTTACAGGGGTCGTTTATGAAAAGTCCCTGGGGGGAGGGGGGCCCCCATCAGGGCTTTGGCATTTTCCTCCTCTGTCCCCAGCTGCCACAAGCTGACCGACCACTCTTTGGATCTTTATTTAGACGTCACCAGTTTTAGTTTAAATACAAATAGGGGGTTTAAATACAAATAGTTTATATACAAAATATGGGGGGGTCGTAAATAGAAACAGTGTACATTTTAATAGAAGGGTAAGATCTTATAAAGTATCGGCTCTAACTAATTGGAATATATGTGACATATACAAAAATTGTCATTATTATACAGTTTAAAATATACGATATATATATATTTGCATTTTAGATTATATAATACAATATGCAATTTATGCATTTTAGTGTGGTTATTTTTATATTATAACCAAAAATTATATATACAAACATCGAATATATTTTAAATATATAAAAAGCATTGTGAATCAATATTAAAAAGTAAAACCATATACTTGTGAAAAAAAATATATTTTACACACCTATATTCTATACTTTCTAGAATAAAATATTTCCTTTTATCTTGACAAAGAAAGAATAAAGGTCTCTCACACCAACCAAAACTTTTGACGGACTTTCTGAAATCTAAATTGGAAGAGAGTTATTTAGAGTAAAGTGAGAAACGGAGTGTTTTGAGGTAATTTAAGTTTTTATAGAATGTACACAGTTCTTTTTTTATCCCTAATACACGTGGTACAGGCCATGATAATCATGGTGGGTAGAAGTATAGGCGACTTCTTTTACTGTAAGTGCACCACATTTCTACACATGTGAAAAGCAGTTCGACTTTGCACTTATAAATATGCCAGAGCCCCGTTTGGTTACTTGTACTCGCTGGTGGGGTTGGACTTTTGCAAGAATCGGGGGCCATTGAAACATTTTTTTTTTAACATAAAAAGTACCCAATGCGGGAATCGAACCCGGGTCGTAGCGGTCGAAAACCAATGGTTTAGACCATCCTTCCACCGACTCCCAAAAAGAAGGCACCGGCGAGATGTACACAGTTCTAGAGAAGTGTGATTGGAATTCATTTTGAAACCTTTGTTATAACTCAATATAGAGAGTACACAAATATACAGTAGAACCTCCCTTTAGTGCCCACCGCAAGCGCACACCTCTTCACAAAGAGCAGTTTTCATTTGCAAAATTACCATTTTTGTAATTTAGCAACTCTCCAGTAAGAAGACACTTCTACCTAAAGGACAGGCTCTGCAATTAGGTGTCCTTTACAGGGAGGTTCTACATAGTACATATTCAAAAAAAAAAATTAAATTTTTAAAATTTACAATCTTGTATAACATTTATATTGAAACTGAATATTTATAGTGTAAAATATTGTCGCGAGGAAAAATAATTAACTAGGCCTTCGAATTACTTTAAATATTTATTTAATGAGTTATATGAGAGATTTTAAATATAAAATAAGAGTTACTATGTACATGAGCCAAATCGACCCATCAGTTAGAACAAGAGGGGAGAACTGAGATCTTTCCTCCTTTTCCGTGGCGCCACTGTTTACCCCGACCGGTAGGTCCAGTCAAGATAAGAGGTAATACCAGGAAACTCTGTCCTCCTGACAATATAGTACAAGATTTGAAATTATACTGGGATCAGGCGGATAAATTGAGAGAAAAACATCTCCTGAAATTTTAACAGCCTGAAATTGCCTACGTGAAGAGCTTTTTATTATTATTATTAATCAAGAACGAGTATATTTGGTCAACTCTGGAATTTAAAAAAATCAACGATTAGTTGATATTTGTTTAGACAGATGGCGCAAGCTATAGGGAAATTTTAGTTGCACCGTCAGTAGCTGCCTTTTCTGAATATTTATACACCTATCCCCCGATTTACACGGTAGATACGTTCCTGAGAAAAACGTGTAAATCGAAAATTAAAAATTTTCGCGAAATTTCTATGCGAAGAAATACAGACACAGTGTGCGTGTGTAGCAAGTCAGCACATAAGCTCGGCATTCCTCGTGAGATGTGTACACAGCGCATGTGTTCAATCACAGTAGCATTTAGTATAGTGCGATTTAAAAAAAAACTTATTTGGAAAACCGTGTAAAAGCGAAAACGTGTAAAACAAGTACCGTGTAAATCGGGGGATAGGTGTATTTATTATTTAAATCAACATATTATCTTTTTATCTCTTTTCTCCCCTCAATCATATTAGGGTATCAAGTTTGTAGAGCTTGAGACTTTTGATGGTGTCTGGTGTGGGGATGAGTAGAGCTCATCAATAGATGAGTCAATACAGTCAATGATGTGGTTTAGTGTTGCAGGTTGAGAAACTCATCATATTCATAATATATTTTGTTACTCAGCAAATGTTCCTTATTGCCAGGGGTTGTTGGCGTTCTGCGCTCCTGAACCTGGATTACAATTACAGTAGAACCTCTATGAGAGGACACACCTTCTAGAGGATACCTCACTACAAAGAACAGTTTTCATTCGCAAAATTATTATTTTTACAATTTAGCAACTCTCCGGTAAGAGGACACTTCTCTCTAAAAGACACTTTGGCTCTGAAATTAGGTGTCCTTCATATATACAGGGAGGTTGTAAAAATTCAACATAATTATTACTGTTTCTGTTAGTTTTTATTAATCTGTCCAAACATCATGATACAAAGATATTTTATTTATGTTTTATAGCTATTGCATTAAATAAAATATATATCATATACTAGCCGAATGACCCAGGCCCCTGGATCCGTCTATTTTCTGCTCGAGTGAATGTTTACTGTTAGATTCTTGTTCCCGTCTACTAAAAATGATGGTCTGGCTTCGCCCGTGGTCTGATTTATGAAAATTTCCCCGAAAGAATTTCATTTCTGACAATCAAATATGACACAGCAATCTTGTCATAATCATTTTAACCTAAAAAATAAGTATTTTCGCCCAGTACTTTTTTTATTTTAATTTTTGCTTAACTATATGCCTCGTTAAAATTTCATCCAACTTGGTTACATATTGAGGACGTGCATAGCCGACAAACATATATATATACATACATTGACTTATATACATATATAAAGAGATATTAAGAGTTCTTTAAAAATCTACTTTTTTGTTTTAAAATGAGCTCTCTAATGAATATTAAGTAATTATAAATATACAATTTTATATCGAATCCAGTAGTAACATAAAGGTAACTCCTGGAGGTACCCTTAGATCGCCAACTACCAGGAATCGAATATATATATATATAATGCAGGCATTTTCTAAAAAATAAACCAAAATAAAAAATATTTAAAATTACATTCTATCGTAAGTAAGAAAATATATGGCAGAAAATATTCGAATAATGTATTTATAGCAAAAAATAAAAAAGAGGAAGGTGAAGTATATATATCAGCTGTCATATATATTGAGTAATTGGTAAAATTCTGAAATAATCGAATTTATATAAAAAGTTTTTATAAGACTAAGGTTTAGAGTGGCGGATGTCATCATATCTATTGTGTGAGAGAATAGATAAAATAATTATTTGAAGCATTATATCTTGAGAATCATAAAGAGTCGGTAAATTTGACATCGAATGTGTAATTTGCGTGCTTTCCAATGTTTAATTATGTTAATTTCATGATGATTTGATTTGTATGTAATTTCTGATTTACACGCAATTATCCTAATTGTAGATATGGAGCGTCTTTGCAACTGTTAAATAAATAAATAAAAAACAAAATAAAGAGTCGGTGGACGAGTGGATAACACCCTCGATTCCCGACAGTCATGAACCGAGATTGAATCCTGTGCTAACATTTTGTTTAATATGTGAATAACCTTCACATATTATTCTTTGTTGTAAATATCATAAACTAGGTTGCTCTTTTTGAGCGTTATCTAATAAAGTGATTTTGAGACAAGAACAGTTGATAATTAGTTTTCACATTTATTTATGTTAATTTAATTTATTCCAATTTAAAGCGCTATGTCCCCCTAGAGACACTTTTACTGACATACATGTATGTTTATACAGTTATCTATTATTTATATACACCTATCCCCCGATTTACACGGTAGATACGTTCCTGAGAAAAACGTGTAAATCGGGGGATAGGTGTACACAGAAATAAAAATAAAATGCATTGACAGGTTAAAATATGTAGTCAGCACATAAGCTCGGGATTCCTCGTGAGATGTGTACACAGCGCATGTGTTCAATCACAGTAGCATTTAGTATAGTGCGATAAAAAAAAAATTATTTGGAAAACCGTTAAAAAGCGAAAACGTGTAAAAAAAGTACCGTGTAAATCGGGGGATAGGTGTATTTACAATAATTTCTAGGCCGTAAAGAATTGTCATAAGATATTAACAAGTCGAAAGAAAAATATAGGAAATATTGTCATAAAATATTTACAACAAAAATAGTTCCTTTATCATTATTATTAAAAAAGGAGAAAATATTATATATACAGTAGAACCTCCCTTTAGTGGACACACCGCTAGAGGACACCTCTCCACAAAGGACAGTTTTCATTTACAAAATTACCATTTTTACAATTTAGCAACTCTCCAGTAAGAGGACACCTCTCTCTAAAGGACACTTTGGCTCTGTAATTAGGTATTCTTTACAGAGAGGTTCTACTGTATATACTAGTATACATGAGATAACTTTTAAAATATTATGTAAATATTAATTAAAATTGTTGTGGGGAGAAAGTTTAGAGAAAGAACATATTTAATTTGCATATTTCATTTTTTTTAAATTTCAAGGAATGTTGTGTGTTCTCTAAGTACATTTTAAAACAAAAAAGTAGATTAACTCCTAATATTTCTCTCTCTCTTGTATATATGTATAAAAGTCAATATATGTATATATATATACAGTCGAACTTGGATAATTCGAACCCCAAGGGACCATAAAAAAATTCGAATTATCCAAAAATTCGAATTAAAAACGGAAATTCTATTTATAGGAAATTCTAGGGACCAAGATAAATATTCGAATTAAAGAGGTTTTCGAATTAAAGAAGTTCGAATTATCCAAGTTCTACTGTATATGTTTTTCGGCTATGCACGTACTCAATACGTAACTGATCTGGCTGAAATTTTAAAGAGACATATAGTTAAGCAAAATTAAAATAACAAAGTACTGGGCGAAAATACTTATTTTTATTCTTAATTTTATTATATACTAAGGACGACTAATTCTAAGGACGAATGAAATTCCTAAACTATAACGAGAACAGAGAATTGAGTATAAAATAAGAAAGAGATTTCTGGAAATATGTACAATTATATTAGGTAGAGGTAAAAAATCGAGTGATGAAACATATAGATTCACACATTGTTTATTTTTTAGTTTTATTTAAAGCTAAATTTTACTAAGGCTTAGAAGTGGCTGTCGATATAGACCTGTTCGTAGAAATGGCTAATGTTTTAGTAACTAATGTAAGTTGTTATTGGGTTTTATCAACAAAAATTGCTTGTCATCCTTACTTTGTCTTCCTTCACTTCTCTACGTGACAATATAAATTATGAAAAGAGATAGATTAAAATTGAAACTACTTTGATCATATCAGACATATATTGCTGTTTCAATTCGATCATATCGTTCAAATAAGATTTTATATAGGTTTAAATATCAAATAAATATATGAGCGTCGTCCTTGATGAAGAGTACGATGTCATCCGCATAAGCGACCATCAACCGCGACCAAAGATCCTCTGGAGGCGGAGTAGCAGAGGTCCAACTCCGATTCTGAAGAGCGCGGCGCTGAGACGGCAGCCCTGTCTCACCCAGTTGAGAAGCGGGAAGGCCTTGGGGTAGACATCTCCGACCCGGATGGAGGTGGCTGCTTCCCCGTAGAGGACAGTAATCCACCCTAGGAAGGTAGGCCCAGTTTACCTAATAAGGCCAACAGGTATCTCCTGCTCAGGGTGTCGAACGCCGACTTCAGGTCCAGAGATGATGGTGATTCTAATCTTTACAACGTTTAATTTGAGTAAAATTAATCAGGGAACTAGGGAAAAGTGTCTTTTCAAAACGTTTTTATTCTCTAGCTTTCGGCCACCGACCATCTTCTACAGGCCTATAGTTATAATATAGCCTCTAGGGCATCTCCTGTAGAAGGGCGTTCGTTCCCGAAAGTTAGAGAATAAAAACATGCAGGGGCAAAGGCCACATCTGTAAGGGGGTAGAAATAGCTGAGGGGGAAACAACAGATGTGCGTGCAAGATGTTTTTCGAGAAGGGTAAGCTATGGAAGAAAACAAAGGGAGTCGACGTCTAGACTTCAACTGAGAAGGTGGATTGCTAGCTTAGCTTTCTTCGCGGGCCTCCTGCATCTGCAGGAGGGTTGCCTTATAGCATGTTTCATCCTCCCTGTTTCATTCCCTGGAGTCCTGATTGATTTTACTCAATATTGATACAGGTGATTATTTTATTGAATTGACATCTCAATTTGAACGTTTAATTGCATTATAATAAAATATGCATAATGCTCTGTTATTCCATAACTTCCAAACTTACATAATATAAACTTTCTCCAAAGAAGAAACAACTTTTAACCGAGATCTTAAATAGAAAAGTCCAGCATCAAATTATCCATTAAAATATTCTAAGCATTTCTTCATAATTTCCTTTTTTTTAATAAAAAGTTTATATTACACTTAGAGAACAGACAACATTCCTTGAAATTTAAAAAAATGAAATATGCAAATTAAATATGTTCTTTCTCTAAACTTTCTCCCCACAACAATTTTAATTAATATTTACATAATCTTTTAAAAGTTATCTCAACATTTACAATTCTCTCTACTCGCTTAATTTGTAAAGATAAAAGATATGGAATGCGCGTACAAAGTAATGTGTGAAATTTATGTGTTTTTTTCCCCGTGAAGAGTAAGAATTGAATTTGTTGTTAGAATGTTGGGTTATAGCTTTTAAACTCTACTACAATTATGATTTAAAGTAGTATTATATAATAAAACAACTTTAACTAGAATTTAAGAGAGTTAGAGAAGTCAAACACCAGATTTCTCAAGATTAGAGGACCTGTGGTATGAACAGCCCATTCTTAACACCAAAGTTTCGGGATCAAATCCCACTTTGAACATATTTTGGCAACTTATTCTTTAAGAAAAAGGCATATCCTGATTGTATAACTAAAAGTTCCTAATGACTTGTACCATTTGTCGTAATAAATATCAACTATTCGTTGATATTTTAAAAATTTATTCCAGAATTGGCCAAATACCCATTCTTGATTAATAAAAAAAAGTTAACCACGTACGCGTTTTGGGCTGTTGGCCCTCGTCAACGTGGTGCAAGCTGTACCCCAACGGCCAAAACAAAAACTGGTTATTAAGTCATTTTTTGTACTATTTTTTTCACACTTTTTCATTCTTGCTATGATTAACTAAAAAATAGTAAAAAAGGGAGAATTGGGATTAGGCATCTCTTTACAACTCAAAGTTACTAATGTCTTACGCCATGTATCGGAATAAAGTATAAATTTATCGTTTTTAAAAATTTTTATTAAAAAAATATTGGCCCAAATACACGTAGTTGGCTTTTATTAATTTATAAAGAAAGAACGAATTTATCCTAAATCTATTTGGATAAATATGGTTTCTGTGTTGTTTGATGAACGGTTTCAACTGGTGAATCGCTGGATGTTGAATCTTGATTTTTGGAACGATTATCCACCACCTTAAATAAAACAAATCCAAAATATTAATATTCTATTTCGAACTTTCTTTTAGAATTACAATAAAAAACCTTTCAAAATTAAATTATTTCAAAAGAGAGATATATTTATAACCTAGGTTCTTGGAGTGCAGAACGCCAACTACCCCGGGAAGCCCAGCTCACCAGTATGGACTAGTGCTAAGCACTTTTACTCGCGTCTTGTTTTGATTGCTGAGTTGAACCAGTTGACCAAGAATTTCCATGCTGAAGTTGAGTCTGGGAGTCTGGCCATAGATCTAGGATTGAGGATGGTCAGTCCAAGCAGGATAGCTGTTTGCATCCTATATCTCAGGAATGCTGGACAGCTGAAGAGAAGATGATCGACTGTCTGTGGCTCTTCTGAACAGTGGATGCAGGTAGGGTCTGTTTCGGGATGCACACGTGTAATGTCTGCCAGTACATGGTTATCGTTATTTCAAATTTATCTGTTATGATAGCATTTTAAGAGTGAATTCGTCACTTTTAAAAATATCATCGCCTTTAAAAGGGTGCTAACTCGGCCGCTTTTTTCATTGAATTTTTACGTGAGATTGATGAAATTGTAGCCACGCGATATGGATTTAATGATGCCTGTTTCTATATGGATAATGCAAGAACGCACACATCCGCAGAAACACGGGCATCTGTTAGTCTGCTAAGAAGCAGCATGCAGTTTTTGTCACCATATTCATATATGATAAATCCAATCGAATTTTCATTTAGCAACATTAAAACATTGATAAGGTCGCTGCTTCCTCAACGCGACATCACGTTAGGCGAGTTTATCACTGATGCAATCAGTAGAATTACATCAGGAGACTGTGAAGAATAGTTTACTCACATTCGCAAAAATTGCGTCCAGGCCACACAAGAACACCAGTTTATCCAATAAAATCTGTTTCTAATTTATTTCGTGGTTATTTGTTCCTATATTAGTGTTTTGAACTTATTGTCAAATGTATTCAATTAATCTTTATGATATTGTCTTTTGATTTTTACACGTAACAATCTTATTTTTAAAGGCGACAAAATTATTTTTAAAAGTGACGAATTCACTCTTAAAATGCTATATTTATTGAGAGAGAGAGAGAGAGCTGTTTTCAATGTAACATCATGTGATTGATGAATATATAAATTAAACATAAAATTTGTAAGAATTATTTTTAGCAATGTGCTTCTTATCACATACTAGACGGGTGACCCGGGCTTCGCCCCGGGATTGACCCGTGTGCATATCTACCCGAGTGATATATATTTAGATAAGATTTTTTTATAATTGTTTGTTATTAGCATTATCTATTTGTTTGCATCAGCATAATTTAATCTAATATTTGATAGAGGGCGCTGTTCGTGAGCTAAGTAGAATAAATTGAATATATAGTTTCAATAATTGATTTATATATTTTTTAAAATAGCCTATCGTCTTCCCCGTATTTTTTTTACCTATGTATGGAAATTTTGGTTTGAATTAGTGAACTACTGCGAATTTGTATACCGGACATACAAACAAACATACAAACATTCATTTTTATATATATAGAAGAAGAAGATATCATTATTTTTATCGATAGATGACAATTAAATTTCTAAACGATATTTTTATATGTGTGTGATTGTGCGTGATAAGAAAGAAAAAGGTAATAGGACGTGAATATTAAAAACAAAAAAATAAAATATGTAAGTGTGTATTGGAAGTTATCAGAATATAGAAGTAGTGTTTACAGTCACGTTCTCTTCTATCTAGCCCTTGACCAGACGACCTGTTATCGCTAAATCGGGAGGCAGCTATCACTTAAGGCTGAGAATCTAGACACCTGGATGGAGATACATTACTAGACATGATCTTATACCTTGTTCTAACTCTAGCCTTCCCCGTGCATTCGTTCCTTCCTCCCAGCTGTCATTCCTGCAAGGGCCGATGTGGCGAAGAATTCACAGAAACCTTCTGTCAATGTGATGAAGCATGTATGCTCTACGGCGATTGCTGTAAGGATTACGCCACTGTTTGCAACCCTCCCAACCCCAAGGTACGTGATCCAAAACTCTCTTGTTTATTCCTTCCACAACTCAACCAGAACATCTACGTGATTACCAAATGTCATGATGAAATTCAGCCATGTAACTACTCTCAGAATTTTGTTATTGGACAAGATAATCTTGTTTATATGGATAAAGACTGTTTAAATTGCAATAATGTCAAATATGCAAGCAATCTTCAAAAATCGTCATCAAATATTCGACCATGTTTATCCCTCTTTGATTCCTGTCCTATTAGCAGAAATATGAATCCTTATATTAAAGAACTTTGTCATTCCTATAATGATCCTATTTTTCCATCACCTATTCCAGCAATTCCAGCTAAAAATATTTATTGCACTCTTTGCAATGAAATTTCATCGGCTTATATTATATGCTCAAAGCCGAAAGATACTTTTATCTTTTATAACACCAGTTATTCAAACGAAATTTCAATGTTTAAACATATCTATCACGTTTTTAATAATCATATAGGTTTTTCTAGTGAGCTTCCAGCTTCATTTTCTATTCTACTTAATTTCGGAGTGGATGGAAAAGAAAAAATGATGATATCTTCAGAAAGTGCTAAAGAAATGATTAAAAAACAGAAAGAATGTGGCGATAAACAAATATGGAATCCATTTACGAAAAGTTGTCTGAAGCTTTATTGTAAAACAAATTACGTTTTAGTAGATCTTCGCTGTGTTAAAGGAAATGGGACTGCAAATAATGAATCTGCTTATGAAAATGCTGAAATGCTTGAAATTCAAACAAAATCTGTCCATCTAGCTATAAATATCAGCATTAGCAGTCCTCCTGATGATATCATGTCCTATCCTATTGAAAAAATGGAAATGGATCTCGCAAAGCAGCTTGAAGTAAAGTTTCTTGTTCCTCGAGAGAGATTCAAAAACATAACCATCTCCTTTATGGATGTACATCTAAGTAATTCTTCTAAAAAAATTGAATCAATTTTCTATCGTATTGAATTTATTCTTGTTGAAGGAAATAGTTCTGAAGACGATACCATTGATGAAATTCTTGCTAGAATGATGATGGCTTTAAAATACGGCCAGTTCAGCATAAAACTCGGTAATTATTCAGGATCAGTAGTAGACATTCAGCAAGATTGGGAAATCAAAGATGATTGGTGTTTACAAGGAGAGAAGAAAGACTACTGGAATGAAGATTTTAAATTGATTCTAGAACAGAATGGATGTGACGCTAAAGAGGTTTATATCAACAAAACAGGAAAGATATATCCAAAAGGATCATTTATTGCGAATATTCTTTTTCAAGGGATCCATGGAAGCAACAATTCCCTGAACGTGAGTGGAGTTGTGCGAGTTTGCGAGATGAAAAACAGATTGGGGGATTCATGCTTACGAACTGTTATACCACCCGACGATTTCACCATTGAAGATAATACCCTTGTCTATACAGGAGGATCGTCTGAAATCCTTGATTTAACACAATTCGAACTTTCACCATATAACAATTCAGTATTTGTTTGTCTTTCACCATCAACTCAAAATGAGAATTTAATTCTAGACATTGTTCAATCCTACATGAGTTTCATCTTTAATATAATATCTATGTTAGCATTGCTATTTGTGATAATCACATACAGTTTATTCAAGAAATTACGAAATCTCCCTGGGTGTAATGTATTAAATTTATCAATAACGCTTTTCCTGATGCAGTTATCTTTCTTATTAGGTCAAAGACATTCAGTAACAGGTCCTTGGTGTAGGTTGGCTGGGATTTCAACTCACTATTTGATTCTGGCATCTTTATGCTGGATGGTTGTGATGGCTTATGACCTCTTTGTGACTTTTGGAAATCCAAGTAACCAGTTCGCTTGTGTACGTAGGAAGATAGAAGTTCTGTGGAAGTATACGGTATTTGGATATTTGACTCCATCAATTATAATGATTGCTGCTGGACTTGTGGATAACTTTGAACTACCCTATGGTCCTCAATATGGTATTAATGGAAGTTATTGCTGGATAAGTAACAGAGCTGGTGCCTTAATCTTTTTTGCAGCTCCCTTAGGTCTTGTATTGATCATTAATATGATTTTCTATGTACGAACTGTTCGAGCTCTTCTTTCCATGGATAGGGAAGTCAATCAAGCTAATATACGTTCTGGACGATCCAAACTTATTGTTTATACTAAGATGGCGGCTGTTATTGGTTTTACTTGGATTTTTGCTTTCTTAGGAGCTTGGATTCCTGGTTCTTCTTTGTTAATGAGGAATATCTTTAGTATTTGTTTCATTGTCTTTAATACAATGCAGGGTGTGTTGATTTTCTTTGCGTTTATGGCTAATAAACAGGTTTTGAAGCTTTATCAGGAATTTATACGGGTTGTCCTTCGAAAGACTAAAGCGGTACCTCAAAGGTCTCCAATGACTTCACAATTTAGTGTGGCTTCCAACTTAACTAATCTCTCTGAGATGTCAGATGATAGGTAACTGATGTGTCATCGCATCCTTACACATGTAAATGACGTTCTGTATTGTAAATTGGTGGAATAAAGCTGTGTGTGTGCGCTTTGATCTTGTTTTGCCTCTTTACTCTCTCTCACACACACACTTATCAAATATAAATACAGTTAAACCTGTCTATAGCGCCCCCTCTAAATAACGTCCCCCCTCTCTATAGCGCCCGATTTTAAATACGTAGTACGATGCGATTTACATTAAAAAAAGACCTGTCTATAACACCCTATTTTAGCGAGTCCCAAGAGGAGGCGCTATAGACAGGTTTAACTGTATATAGTTTAATGAACATGTTTATAACAAATTTAAGATATTAGGGCCATTCCCCTGAGGAGAGTGACAGCAGGAGAACTTTTAATCAAAAAATTTCGACAATATTGATAAAACTTCAAAGAGACAAAAGCTTATACCTGTACCCAAGCGGTTCTTTTTATAATCTTATCTTAATTTATTTTGTGTTTAAGAATAAGATGCTTGCTTTTAAATTATGTACAGTTAAACCTGTCTATAGCGCCTCCTCTTGGGACTCACCAAAATAGGGTGCTATAGAGAGGGGGTGCTATAGACAGGTCACTTTTAATGAAAATCGCATCGTACTACGTATTTAAAATCGGGCGTTATAGAGAGGGAGGCGTTATTTAGAGGAGGCGCTATAGATAGGTTTAACTGTATATAAAAATAAATTCACTAAATAATAATTGATCTTTATTAATTTTATAGTAGGATATGAATATATGAACCAATATATCACTCTTTTTTGCAACATTGGAGTCTGACAGGATATTTTATAATTGTTGAAGACTTAAAATAAACTGTTTTTCCTGCGGAGAAACTGAACAAATTGATCTTCACCTTATCTACGACTGTCCGAACTTTACAGAAGTGAGACATCGTTTGTTCCCTGATTTAAATGATTTAACTCTCTTATATCTGCCACTTACCAAAGTGTGCCTGAATCATGATGCCATGATCAATGAAAGCTGCACCCCATATACCCCATTCCATGAGATCAGCTCGAGGAACATGAACTCATGGAATTCGTGTAATCTTTACACAAGAGGATAAGAAACGACGACAGCTGCCAACTTTCTCTATATAAATTTTATGAACTCTGTCGAATAATACATGTAAATTTGAAAAAAGAAGAATAAATAAAACCAAGATAAAAGAGCTTCTTTTAATTTTTCAAGCTCTCGATAACACATTTTTTTTCAATTATTTTTGAATAAAGATCAACTTTATATTGTACATTGAAGTATTTACCCGTGAAGAGCAGAAATTTTGTTCGAAAGCTTGCAAATCGATATTTAAGAAACTCTCTACCTTGGTTTTATTTATTCTTCCTTTTTCAAATAATTTATAGATAACCATTGCTCTCATAACATGTAAATTTGTAAATATATATTTATATAAGCTCTAATTTGTTTGTTCTTTTGTTTGTTTTATCTGTAATAGGTACACATATTTAAATATCGGGCCTGGTTGATTAATAAAATGTAAAAAAGAACGATGTCACTTAATGATGATAATTAAAATACAGTATTAAAGATATATTAGAATGGAAATTATCGTATTTAAGAGAGACTGAATCATACAGTAGAACCTCCATAAAGAGGACACCCTCATTAGAATACACCTCTCTACAAAGGACAGTTTTCATCACCAAATTACCCTTTTTAGTATTTAGCACAGCTATCCAGTAAGAGGACACCTCTCTCTAAAGGACACTCTGGATCGGCATATTAGATGGTGTCGTTTACAGGGAGGTTCTACTGAAAACATCGGATTGAAAACCAAATCATAATATAAGATCAGAAAACAATTTATTAAAAACTAAATTATATTTGAGATCGTAAAAAAATGAAGTAATTAAAGACTAAATCGTATTTAAGATCGGAAAACAATAGGGAAATTAAAGACTAAATTGTATCCAAGATTGGACACAATGGAAAAATTAAAGATTTATTGTATCCAAGATCGGAAAACAATAGGTGAAATTAAAGACTAAATTGTATCCAAGATTGGAAACAATAAAGAAATTAAAGATTAAATGTATCCAAAAGATTAGAAACAATGGAGAAATTAAAGATTAATTGTATCCAAGATTGGAAACAATGAAGAAATTAAATACTAACTCGTATTTAAGATCGGAAAACAATAATGAAATTAAGGATTAGTGTATCCAAGATTGGGAACAATGGAGAAATTAAAGAAAGATTAATTGTATCCAAAAGATTGGAAACAATGAAGAAATTAAAGATCAATTGTATCCAAAAGATTGGAAACAATGAAGAAATTAAAGATTAATTGTATCCAAGATTGGAAACAATGGAGAAATTAAAGAAAGATTAATTGTATCCAAAAGATTGGAAACAATGAAGAAATTAAAGATCAATTGTATCCAAAAGATTCGAAACAACGAAGAAATTAAAGATTAATTGTATTCAAAAGATTCGAAACAACGAAGAAATTAACGATTAAATCATATTTAAGATAAGAGAACAATGAATAAATTAAAGACTAAATCGTGCTTGAGATCAGAAAACATAGAATCATAGTCAAATTGGATTTAAGACCTAAATATTCCGTGGTATAAGACCTCAAATAAAAAAAAACGAATTTAAATTTCTATATCGAAAAAAAAGGAAGTTCAATCATTATAAATAAATACAAAACCATTAATAAAAATGAATAATTAAAAATAAATTCTGTATTTTAAAAAGTTTAATTTCATTTAAAATGAAATGTTTTCCATAAATATGTTCTCATTATTCGAGAAAGCTGATATTTTATTTTCATTTATTCGTTTTCATTTATTCTTAAATAAACAAGTTGTTGTGTTTATTTATTGTTGAAATATGAAATGATGCATTAATTTATTAAATATTTTAAAAGTGTATAAATAATCAATTTTTGAGGTAAATTATTCTTTATATATTTTTTGTTGCATTTCTCCACCAAAAATACTGAATCATCAGGTACTGTATATTGCTCTTCAGGAGCAAATAAAAGTCGAAACATTTGGCAAATTTTGAAAGCCTTGCCAAATGTATTAATTTTCGTTTTCTCCTGACGAGGACAAAATATTTTTTTTGAAACGTCGAGATAATAGAAAGATTTGCTGACCGAAGTATCTTTAATTTTAAGAAGAAACTCATTTTGGGAAAATATTCTTATTTTTAAAATGTTTTTTTACAATTTCATCATAAATAGATCAATATACAGTTAAACCTGTCTATAGCGCCCCCTCTTGGGACTCACCAAAATAGAGTGCTATAGAGAGGGGGTGCTATAGGCAGGTCACTTTTAATGTAAATCGCATCGTACTAAGTATTTAAAATCGGGCGCTATAGAGAGGAAGGCGCTATTTAGAGGGGGCGCTATAGACAGGTTTAAATGTACTATCGGAAAACATTTTTTCTGGCCGAAGTGTAACTTAGAGAACGACGTTAAACAAGTTTTACCGCAAATGTTTCTTTTTACAGAACGAAATTTCGTTAATTTTCATTATTCAAGGAGAAATAACGACTATTCTTATCCTTAGAAATGAAGTATGAAAGGAGGAATTGTGAAGAGTAATGATGAACGGAAAAATAAGTGTCTTTTATTTGAAGAATATTGTCAAGAAGCTCCATCCAGATGGGACACTTGCTAATCATCACTGGACCCCGGGGAGGACCACAGGTGAGAGGGGTTCTCGGAAGCTGATCTGCAAATAAGGAAAACGGGACGCCTCAGTGGCTGACGCCGTTCATTATTATTATCTTTACCTTGGGATAAGTTCTTTTTATCATCTGACTCTCTCTCCCTATAAATACCTCTTGTAAATGATTTTATTGGAGAACTAGAAGGTAAATACCCTTTATGATAAATTAATTATCCCCAAATTTGCCCTTGCTTTAATTATCTCCGCGACAATATCATTCCTGGTCCGTCAGTATTTGCTATTTTTGTCGTGGCGCACTACCCTCTGAATTTGTTCAGAAAACTTCCATTCGACAAAGCAGGACGCCCTCTAACGGATCGTAACATGGGTTTAAAGAAAGCGTTCCTCCTCCACCAATCCGATTAGAGGTTTAGTAGGAAATAGATTTCTGTGTCAGACGACGTCCGGTTAAATGGCGTCATCCTATTGGTTGGTCTTGTTAGGCTTAACGCGGGGGAGCTGAGATTTACATAAAACTGACAAATCTATCTCCGTTCAAATCTTGGATTAACTTGGCTGAAATAAAATACATATATACACCAGAGATATTGAAACTACTTTATCACACAATGTTCATATAATATTATATAAGGTTATATAAATATAAATAAAATTAAATATAAATATATATATGTGACAATATCGTTGCGGAATTTCTTGTTGTTCGATTTGAATGGTGAGGATTGGTTGAAACGCAGTCGTTTGAGTGGAAGTTGAAGCATACAGTTAGGAATAATCAGGACACGTGATGGGGTTTGAAAATAAAAGGCAACTGGGTTGGAGGAAAGAAAGCTTGAGAAGGCGGAGCGGGTTTTGATTGTTAATTATCTGATCACATGGTGGTGATTGTACTTAGCTACGGGATGAGCAGAGGGAGAGAGGTCCAGAGCCGATGTCACCTCGTTGGAAGCGAAGGAGCAACTGTAGATGTTGTTCCGATGGGAGCGAAAGTACAACTGACAATTCTTGCTTCTCGATTTAACACCACGAGTTGTCTTCTTTCCCATTGGTCGAAGGATGGAACGTGCCCGTTTTTCTATTGGTTGACCTACTTAGTTATTGCTTCCTAATTGGACCGGCGGCTTTCTTTGGTGGAAGATACGCCCGGCCTGGTCAGGAAGTATTGGGTGTTAGTTCGACTCTATTTACTTCCGCGGTTATCAAATACGTCCGGTCTTGCTCCGGAAATATTGGGCGTCTCTCTACTTTTATAACTTTTGCGGTCACCAGATACGTCCGGCCTCTGTCAGGAGGTATTGACTGTACAAGTTATTAATACTTGTGCCCGCTTTAAGCCTACTTCCTATGTCTTGTTGCTACTTTCTTTCCTCCAGTTACCTTATTCTTTATTAAATCTTTGAAAATCATACATTGTACATGCATAGTGGGTCGGGGGTGCATACAATTATATACAAATTATGACATATACACCTATCCCCCGATTTACACGGTAGATACGTTCCTGAGAAAAACGTGTAAATCGGGGGATAGGTGTACACAGAAATAAAAATAAAATGCATTGACAGGTTAAAATATGTAGTCAGCACATAAGCTCGGGATTTCTCGTGAGATGTGTACAAAGCGCATGTGTTCAATCACAGTAGCATTTAGTATAGTGCGATAAAAAAAAAACTTATTTGGAAAACCGTTTAAAAGCGAAAACGTGTAAAACAAGTACCGTGTAAATCGGGGGATAGGTGTATCAAGAAAAAATAAAAAGTACGCGTTTCGGGCTGGTATCCCTTTTCAGTGTGGTTCCGTGTAATATTGACCTCAACACATTTTCTTTATAAATCAAGAAAAGCCTACAAGTACGCATTTCGGAAATTTGTTCCTAGAGGCTTCTTAAAAAATTAAGAGATTAAAGACCAAGTACGTGTGAGTACGTTAAAATATGGGGAAAAAAAAGGGGAAAAGTCAAGAAGTCTGTTTGTCAACGACCAAAAAACTTGTTTATAGAGGTTTACTAAAAAAATCAAGAAATTGGTATTAGGGCCAAGTACGCGTTAGTATCCTAAAAAATGTAAAAAAAAAGATAGGGGGAAATCAAGAAAAAAAGGAAAGGAAGAATAGGTGAATTAAAAAGGTGGTCACATAATAAACACAAAGAATACAGCCGTAGAGAAGGCAAACCAAACTTGGGACCGAGTGTCACTCCTGAAATAAATAAATAAAATGTTCAGACGAAGTAAGTATTAAATCCTCACCGAAACATCAAATATATGGAATTCCTAACATTATGGTTTTATTTTTATTATTTACATAAATATATCAATATGAAAAAAATAGTACAAATGTGATATTGTACTGGGATAAGGTGCATAAATTAAGAAAAAGGCATCTCCTTATTGTACAACTGAAAATTGCATAACTGAAACAGCAACTTTCAGTTGCACGATAAGGAGATGCCTTTTTCTTAAATATATCAATTCAGGTCACAATTATTCTATATACAGTTACGAGCGTCATTCCTAATCAATCATCGGCCTCTGTCACGGTTTGCTTTTTTTTTTTTTTGGAATGGCGCCCTCCTATTGGTCGGCTAAGATCACGCCACCTTTGCCCCCCCTCATCATGCCCCCCCCCCCCCCCATTTCTGTAACTATTGTGTTGGAGCGGGTTGCTCCTTAAATAAATGCATATATTAGTTAATAACCAAATGGAATCCTCTCTTTCTTTTTCCCAGTAAGAGACGCCTACGGAAGCCAACAGTACATAGACAGATAAAGCACATAGGCTATAGTTATTAACTAACATATGCATTTATTTACGGCGCCAAATTATAATTGTAACAAATAGTATTTGAATCAAAACATTCAATCGGGTAAAACACGGGCGTTGCCCGGGTCATTCGGCTAGTGTATTCTAAGTGTCACCTATCAATATATTTAATCATATTTTCTCATTCTTATTTTGACTAATCAAGTCATCTCGAAGCCAATCGCCATGTTATTTGTGTGCAACGTGACCAAATCATTTAATTTAATTATAATTATTTACTCATTGATAGATCTTTATAGAATTAATTCCACAATAAAGAATTATAATTTTATTAAAATAAAGCATATCTTGGACTGTTCGCCTATCTCCCTCTAGGAATTCAAACTCCTTCTAAGCCCATCATCCGCGTGATGCACGAGAAGTATTGTTTATATAAGTTGGAGTGACCGAACACACATACACACCATTTTGAATGAATAAATTATATAACAGAAATAAGATATGCCTTTATTTTAATGTTATTAAAATGGATTGCTCAAATATCAACAAGAATTATAATTATAAGAAGATTTTATATTAAAATATAAACAATTAATTCAGTCTTATATTTCAGTATATAAATTTGTTTTTTAAATGTCTATTCCTCGTTTGAATTTTCTTAATATTCCATGAGAAAAAAAAACATTGCACGACTGTAGCGCCAAAATAACGACCTAGTGTCGAATTCTGGCAGCTCGATAAGGGATTTGTTTTATGGGCGTTTGAGTCATGCTCCATCTATCTTCTGCAATGAAATGAAAAAGTATTTTTCTCTCCAGACGTAGTTTGAAAGTGGGAAAAACAAATCTGCTAACAAAATATATCTTGAAATATCTATCTGAAAATAATTTAAAAACTGCTTACACAACAGAAATATTTTTGTCAATTTTATTTATAGTTTACACACATTTATATTTGAAAAAAAAAACTTCAGTTATTTTTATATTTATTTTAATAAATAATTTGCTATCGTTGTTTGAATATTTATTTTATGAAAACTATTGATGGAGCGCATATAAAAGTAAATTATAAAGTAGTTCATTTGTACTCTGGTTAATTCATCTTTTGCATTAATTTGCATAGTTGGTTCTTACACAGTGTTTTCTTCGCTATTACCTATTTGTCAAAAACCTTGTTAATTTCATTTTTGGATAGTTTTAAATTGATGATTTAACTCTGATTTATGAATCATTCTTTCTAGTTATAATGCCTATTATCTTTTAATTTCGAATAACACAATATATATATAGGTATGGGTACCATAAGAAGGCACATTTCCGTCATGTTGAATATATATATATGAAAAAACAATAGAAAAAAATAAAAGATAAGTGGGTCAGGTGTTGATATTAGTAAGTGTAACTTAGAGAACGACGTTAAACAAGTTTTACCGCAAATGTTTCTTTTTACAGAACGAAATTTCGTTAATTTTCATTATTCAAGGAGAAATAACGACTATTCTTATCCTTAGAAATGAAGTATGAAAGGAGGAATTGTGAAGAGTAATGATGAACGGAAAAATAAGTGTCTTTTATTTGAAGAATATTGTCAAGAAGCTCCATCCAGATGGGACACTTGCTAATCATCACTGGACCCCGGGGAGGACCACAGGTGAGAGGGGTTCTCGGAAGCTGATCTGCAAATAAGGAAAACGGGACGCCTCAGTGGCTGACGCCGTTCATTATTATTATCTTTACCTTGGGATAAGTTCTTTTTATCATCTGACTCTCTCTCCCTATAAATACCTCTTGTAAATGATTTTATTGGAGAACTAGAAGGTAAATACCCTTTATGATAAATTAATTATCCCCAAATTTGCCCTTGCTTTAATTATCTCCGCGACAATATCATTCCTGGTCCGTCAGTATTTGCTATTTTTGTCGTGGCGCACTACCCTCTGAATTTGTTCAGAAAACTTCCATTCGACAAAGCAGGACGCCCTCTAACGGATCGTAACATGGGTTTAAAGAAAGCGTTCCTCCTCCACCAATCCGATTAGAGGTTTAGTAGGAAATAGATTTCTGTGTCAGACGACGTCCGGTTAAATGGCGTCATCCTATTGGTTGGTCTTGTTAGGCTTAACGCGGGGGAGCTGAGATTTACATAAAACTGACAAATCTATCTCCGTTCAAATCTTGGATTAACTTGGCTGAAATAAAATACATATATACACCAGAGATATTGAAACTACTTTATCACACAATGTTCATATAATATTATATAAGGTTATATAAATATAAATAAAATTAAATATAAATATATATATGTGACAATATCGTTGCGGAATTTCTTGTTGTTCGATTTGAATGGTGAGGATTGGTTGAAACGCAGTCGTTTGAGTGGAAGTTGAAGCATACAGTTAGGAATAATCAGGACACGTGATGGGGTTTGAAAATAAAAGGCAACTGGGTTGGAGGAAAGAAAGCTTGAGAAGGCGGAGCGGGTTTTGATTGTTAATTATCTGATCACATGGTGGTGATTGTACTTAGCTACGGGATGAGCAGAGGGAGAGAGGTCCAGAGCCGATGTCACCTCGTTGGAAGCGAAGGAGCAACTGTAGATGTTGTTCCGATGGGAGCGAAAGTACAACTGACAATTCTTGCTTCTCGATTTAACACCACGAGTTGTCTTCTTTCCCATTGGTCGAAGGATGGAACGTGCCCGTTTTTCTATTGGTTGACCTACTTAGTTATTGCTTCCTAATTGGACCGGCGGCTTTCTTTGGTGGAAGATACGCCCGGCCTGGTCAGGAAGTATTGGGTGTTAGTTCGACTCTATTTACTTCCGCGGTTATCAAATACGTCCGGTCTTGCTCCGGAAATATTGGGCGTCTCTCTACTTTTATAACTTTTGCGGTCACCAGATACGTCCGGCCTCTGTCAGGAGGTATTGACTGTACAAGTTATTAATACTTGTGCCCGCTTTAAGCCTACTTCCTATGTCTTGTTGCTACTTTCTTTCCTCCAGTTACCTTATTCTTTATTAAATCTTTGAAAATCATACATTGTACATGCATAGTGGGTCGGGGGTGCATACAATTATATACAAATTATGACATATACACCTATCCCCCGATTTACACGGTAGATACGTTCCTGAGAAAAACGTGTAAATCGGGGGATAGGTGTACACAGAAATAAAAATAAAATGCATTGACAGGTTAAAATATGTAGTCAGCACATAAGCTCGGGATTTCTCGTGAGATGTGTACAAAGCGCATGTGTTCAATCACAGTAGCATTTAGTATATTGCGATAAAAACAAAAAACAAAAACTTATTTGGAAAACCGTGTAAAAGCGAAAACGTGTAAAACAAGTACCGTGTAAATCGGGGGATAGGTGTATCAAGAAAAAATAAAAAGTACGCGTTTCGGGCTGGTATCCCTTTTCAGTGTGGTTCCGTGTAATATTGACCTCAACACATTTTCTTTATAAATCAAGAAAAGCCTACAAGTACGCATTTCGGAATTTTGTTCCTAGAGGCTTCTTAAAAAATTAAGAGATTAGTACTTAAGACCAAATACGTGTGAGTATGTTAAAATATGTGAAAAAAGGGCAAAAGTCAAGAAATCTGTATGTCAACGACTAAAAAACTTGTTTATACAGGTTTACTAAAAAAATCAAGAAATTGGTATTAGGGCCAAGTACGCGTTAGTGTGCTAAAAAATGTAAAAAAAAAAGAATATAGGGGGAAATCAAGAAAAAAAGGAAAGGAAGAATAGATAGTGAATTAAAAATGTGGTCACATAATAAACATAAAGAATACATCAGTAGAGGAGTTATGCCAAACTTGGGACTGAGAGTCACATCTGTAATAAATAAATACAGGACCTGTAAAATGGTCAGACGAAGTAAGTATTAAATCCTAACCGAAACATCAAATATATGGAATTCCTAGTATTGTGGTTTTATTTTTATTATTTACATAAATATATCAATATGTAAAAATGTGATATTGTACTGGGATAAGGTTAATATATTATGAAAAAGGCATCTCCTTATCGTGCAACTGAAAGTTGCTGTTTCAGTTACAGCAACTTTCAGTTGCACGATAAGGAGATGCCTTTTTCTTAAATATATCAATTCAGTTCACAATTATGTATTCTAAGTGTCACCTATCAATATATTTAATCATTATTTCTCATTCTTATTTTGACTAATCACGTCATCTCGAAGCCAATCGCCATGTTATTTGTGCGCAACGTGATCAAATCATTTAATTTAATTATAATATTTTACTCATTGATAGATCTTTCTAGAATTAATTCCAATAAATAATTATAATTTTATTAAAATAAAGGCATTTCTTGGATCAATATAATTTATTAAAATATTTCTGATATTTCGATGAGGCTGTTCGCCTATCTTCCTCTAGGAATTCAAACTCTCCTTCAAAGCCCATCATCCGTGTGATGCACGAGAAGTATTAAAATATACAAGTATCAGAGTCATCCATCATTTCTTAATTCTGTCACCGTTTGCTTTTGTGAATGGAATAAATACCCAAATATGGCCATTTCTTATAAGCATCGGTATTTCAGTGGTAAAATACTCGCCTGCCACGCGGGCGGCCCGGGTTCGATTCCCGGCCGATGCATTTTTTTTTTTTTTTTTACAATTTTTAAAACTCATTTATATATTATACGAGTGAAAGTTTGCCTAACGAATATTATATATTATGAAGTATAATAAACAATGCTAAAGATTAGTTTTAATTATTAATCAAGATTGTGTGTGAATATGTGAGAAAGATGTAATATCGTTGTTGTTTTCTTGGCCGACTGTTTTACATATGGTGTTATCTTAAAATTGCTTGTTTTGAATATTTTTTTAGATTGAGTTGAATGAATTGCTGATTTTCTTTTTGTATTTATATATAAATAAAATTAACTCTGTTGATTTTTTTTTGTATTTTATCGATAACAGCAAAGTTATGTATTTTAAAGTTAGGAAAAATATTTTGATGTTAAGCAAAACCTGCTCCATCTCGTTTTACATAAATGTTGAAAATTTGGTTGAAATTGATGCATTGTAACGAAAGTTTTTAGTGATGTCCACTTATGAAATTTCCATTTTATTAATATAGACAAGAATGACATCCACGGCACCAATTTATAATTGTAACGAATAGTATTTGAATAAAAGAATTTAATCGGGTAAAACCCGGGCGTTGCCCGGGCCATACGGCTAGTTATTTATATAAGTTGGAGTGACCGAACCATTTTGAATGAATAAATTATATAATTAGAAATAAGATATTCCTTTATTTTAATGTTATTAAAATGGATTGCTCGATTATCAACAAGAATTATAATTATAGGAAAATTTTCTATTAAAATATAAACAATTAATTCAGTCTTATATTTCAGTATATAAATATGTTTTTTGAATGTCTATTCCTCGTTTGAATTTTCTTAATAATATATGATAAAAAACATTGCACGACTGTAGCGCCAAAATAACGACCTAGTGTCGAATTCTGGCAGCTCGATAAGGGATTTGTTTTATGGGCGTTTGAGTCATGCTCCATCTATCTTCTGCAATGAAATGAAAAAGTATTTTTCTCTCCAGACGTAGTTTGAAAGTGGGAAAAACAAATCTGGTAACAAAATATATCTTTAAATATCTATCTGAAAATAATTTAAAAACTGCTTACACAACAGAAATATTTTTGTCAATTTTATTTATAGTTCATACACATTTATATTTGTAAAAAAAACTTAGTTTTTTATATTTATTTTAATAAATAATTTGCTATCGTTGTTTGAATATTTATTATATGAAAACTATTGATGAAACGTATATAAAAGTAAATTAAAAAGTAGTTCATTTGTACTCTGGATAATTCATCTTTTGCGTTAATTTGCATAGTTGGTTCTTACACAGTGTTTTCTTCGCTATTACCTATTTGTCAAAAACCTTGTTAATTTCATTTTTGGATAGTTTTAAATTGATGATGTAACTCTGATTTATGAATCATTCTTTCTAGTTATAATGCCTATTATCTTTTAATTTCGAATAACACAATATATATATAGGTATGAGTACCATAAGAAGGCACATTTCCGTCATGTTGAATATATATATACTAGCCGAATGACCCGGGCAACGCCCGTGTTTTACCCGATTGAATGTTTTTATTCAAATACTATTTGTTACAATTATAAATTGGCGCCTTAAATAAATGCATATATTAGTTAATAACTATAGCCTATGTGCTTTATCTGTCTATGTACTGTTGGCTTCCGTAGGCGTCTCTTACTGGGAAAAAGAAAGAGAGGATTCCATTTAGTTATTAACTAATATATGCATTTATTTAAGGAGCGACCCGCTCCAACACAATAGTTACAAAAACGAATAAGCGAGTGGGGGGGGGGGGGGGGGCATGATGGGGGGAGGGGGGCAAAGGTGGCGTGATCGTAGCCAACCAATAGGAGAGCGCCATTCCAAAAAAAGCAAAAAATAAGGCTTATTTTGGATTGTAATAAGATTATTTATTAATCCAATATTTCGATGGACCAATCGTCCATCTTTTACGAGGTATTTTGTTATTGTGTATAAGAATATATTCGATAAGACCATTGTGATCCATCTTCTTCCTCCTTTCCAATAAATTGAAAAATTCTCAGGAGGGAAATTGATGTCAACAAAGAAATGCTGTCTATTCCGTCCAAATAGGCGCAAAGAGTATGCGTCATCTATTGACCGTCTCTACAATCTAGCTGACTTGGGTTGGAGACAAATCCACAAAATCAGTTTTGTTAAATTCAGAACGCACATGGTACAGGCAATGATAACCATGGTGGGTAGTTAGCGACTGATTTTACTGTAAGTACATCACATGTTTAAATATATAGTAAGCAGTTATATATATATATATGTCATAATTTGTATATAATTAAATGCAACCCCGACCCACTATGTATGTACCATGTATGATTTTCGAAGACTTAATAAAGAACAAGGTAACTGGAGGGAAGCAAGTAGCATTAAGATATAGGAAGTAGACCTAAGGCTGGCACGACTATTCTGGGCACCCCTGTGTCAATATTGCAGGGGCAGAGACCGGACGTCTCTAGTGACCGCAGAAGTTATTTTAGCCAAGATACACTCAATACTTCCTGACAAAACAGGACGTCTCTAATGACCAGAAGTTATAAATGTTAAAGCTAGCATTCAATACTTCCTGACAAAGCAGGATGTATTTTGATAGCCGCGGAAGTAAATAAAGTCAAATAAACACGAGACTTCCTGACCCAAGCCGGGCGTAACTAATATCAAAGGAAACCGCGGGCCAATCAAAAGACAGTACCTTAAGTAGGTCAACCAATAGGAAAAGATCATGTGACATCTCTCGACCAATCAGAGAGAAACTGAGGCTTGGTGTTAAATCGGAAAACAAGAATGGGTAGTTACGCTTGAGCTCTCATAGGAACAACACCTACAGGGTTCACTGGCTCTCGTCGAGTTCGGACAGTGCTCCTTCGCTTCCAACAAGGTAACATCTACTCTAGAGATATCTCTCTCCGCTCATTTCATCATCGCCATGTGATCAACTAATTAATAAGTCAAATCGCTCAACTCTTCTCAAACTTTCTTCCCTCCAACACAGTTGCCTCTTATTTTCCAACTCAATCACGTGTCCTGATTATTCCTAACTGTATGCTGCAACTTCCACTCAAACGACTGCGCTTCAACCAAATCTCACCATTCGCATCCAACAACAAGAAACCCCGCAACGATATTGCCACAGAACGGTTAAGTCGACAGGATAGTGAGATGGAATTAAATCAGGATCCCACAGGCGTAAAGTCGGACGGCCCGATGGAAACAACAACGGAAGGGAGGCAGGAAGTAAGAGAGACGAACGAGACAACTGCGCCCCTAGCGGACGCCGTCAATCAGCTGTCAACGCTTCTGACCCGGGTAAAAATTTCTGATGGAGCGGAATCGGCGATCCCGCCTTTCGACGGCACATACAGCGCGACACAGTTTTTCCAGACGTTCGACCGAAAAATGGAAGACGCATCCATGGGAGAACAAGAAAAATTACTGCGCCTACCAAACTACCTGGTGCGACAACCCCTGGAACTCTTCAGGAAACTTCGGCTGGCCGACCGGAGTTATTTCCAGGTGAGACAAATCCTCCTAGATCTCTACCCTGAGTCAAACGAAGCGTCCTTTGCGAAATATTTCGCCATGAAACTCACTGGACAAGCCAACTTAGAGACCTACTACCGGGAGAAAACCGCCATGGGATTGCAACTAGGACTTCCACAAGAGGTGATCCTCGAGACGCTGACAGAAGGACTGCCATTCAACGACCAGCGCCTAGTCCGCGTAGTACCTCCCGAGAACCTAGGAGAATGGTTCCGCCTGGTACAGCGGATCCACGGGCCCAGTGTACCGGCAACGCGATCCAGAGAAGATCAACCACCCACAATGTCGGGTCCGTACCACAGCACACCCCGACGCCCAGGTGCATGGAATGCACCTCTTCCGCCGTCCAATTGCAAGTTCTGCGGCGCGAGACACTGGCATAGCGAATGCCGACGTCGACCAGTCCCGACGATCCACGAAAAAGTGCGGACGGTGCAAACAGTCCCAAAACAACCAGCCCCGATTCCACAACAACCAAGTCAAGCCAGGGACACCCCAGCCGAGCAGCCCTTTCGAGACTGAGGTAGGATCCCTAAACCAACTGACTGTCAAACTTTTTCTAACCCCTAATGTACATGCCCCTTTTTCACTAAAGCCAATTGCCCTTTTTACATGCCCTCAAATAATCAAACCACAACAACTTCAACTTATGAACCTGTCCAAAACGCACCCACACAGCGGGATAACTCGCATACCAAAAACATAGGTGATCACACACCGTTGCACAACTCTCACATGACCAACCCACACAACGAACTCGACACTCACACTAATACACAACAAAACCCTTTACCACATGCATACTACAACACAACACCTAACACTCACTATACACCACAGTTCACAACACTTCTACAAAGGTACACTCACATTTTTTCACAGGACAAATTCAACGTACCATGCTTACGGATTCCACCAGTAAAAATACCCACGAATTCCGAAAAAATAATCACCATACGTCCATATCGTGTTCCGATATGTGACCAACAAGAAATCCGTAACCAAATACAACAAATGCTGGAGAATGGCATCATAGAGCAATCTTTTTCACCTTTCTCGAGCCCTGTCACCCTCGTCACTAAGCGCGACAAGACCAAACGGTTTTGTATCGATTATAGGAAGGTGAACGAGCTAATCAGCTCTGATGTCCATCCCCTCCCGAGAATCGAGGATATCCTAGACCGCCTCGCACAAGCCAAATATTTCTCCACGGCCGACATATCCTCTGCGTATTGGCAAGTCCCAATACACCCCGATTCTCGACCACTGTTAGCATTTGCCACCTTTGAAGGATTATACCAACCCACTCGATTACCTTTCGGGTTAAAAACCAGTCCTCAGATTTACGAACGAGCCATAAGTCAGGTCCTACAGAGACACGGACTTGACTGTGTGGCACATTACTTTGATGATTTCATCATTTACTCCAACACATTGGAGGAACATCAAAACCACCTGCGACAATTTTTCGCCTTTTGCGAAGCGGAGAAGTTACAACTTAACTTCGCAAAATGCGAATTTTTTAAACAATCCATAAATTTTCTAGGTTACACCATCACAGCTGGTACAATTACACCACTTACACGCAATACCGACATCATCCACGCCATAAAACAACCACACAACCGAAAAAACACTACAATCCTTCTTAGGCGCTGTGAACGTCTATAACAAATTCATTCCGGAATACGCTCGCTTGCGAGCACCACTCAACAATCTCCTCAAAAAGGACGTCGTGTGGAACTGGAATGAAGCTTGTCAAGAGGCGTTCATTGACCTGAAAGGAAACCTCACACAACACCCCATTTTACACCTTTACAAAGAAGGTCTGCCATGCCAAGTGTATTGCGATGCATCCACCCTCGGTATAGCAGGCATTCTCAAACAAGTTCACCCTGACGGAAACGTATATCCAGTTCAATATTTCAGCCGAACATTGCGCCCACACGAGAAAAACTACTCCATCTCTGAACTTGAGTGCTTAGCAATCGTTGAGAGTGTGGAGAAGTTTCGCATCTATCTTATGGGCAGAAAATTTACAATATTTTCTGACCATCACGCATTGCAGTGGTTGAAAACCATCAAGAACCCGTCCGGTAGACTGTTTCGATGGAGTTTACGACTATCGAGTTACGAATATGAGGTCCGCTACATAAAGGGAAAACTACAATATGAAGCAGATCTCTTGTCCCGTAACCCGTTTTGTGGATTCTTGGACGCCACCCTTATCAAGACCCACCAATCTCCTCCATCGAAAGAGTCTAGTTTGACCATTGATCATAATGGATTACATACAGTTTCCCGAAAAGGTGTAACCAAGATTATACTTCCAAAACCACTCATACAACAACTCTTACAAACAGTACACACACAATACAATCACCCCGGTATTTCCCAAATGTCACGAATTATTTCCACACAATATTACTGGCAAGGTATGTCAAAAGATATTAAACAAAAAGTTAAGACCTGTCCCACCTGCCAATTAACAAAACGTCCAGTAGGACCCACTTACGGAGAATTAAGTCAACCTCCGGAATCTAAAGAACCCTTCGACCTTTTATCTCTGGACACCATAGCTGGATTTGCCAAATATGGCAACACCAAGATATACCTCCATGTGGTAGTCGATCATTTTTCACGCTACGCGTGGGCTTTTCCATCTAAATCCACCAGTACCACCACCTACCAACAGGTACTTAAGCGAGTATTCCAGGATGGTTCTCCAAAACGCCTTCTTACGGATAGAGCCCCTGCCTTCACTTCACCCAAATTTCGTAGTTTCCTACTTAATAGAAATATTCACCCATTGCTCACAACCAGCAACAATCCACAGGCCAACGGTCTATGTGAACGCCTAAACGCCACCCTCACGGGAAAACTTAGGTTATTACACCTAGAAAATCCTAAGGTCGCATGGACCAAGTTGGTCAAGAAGGTTACACTTATATATAACAAGACACCCCACTCTACCACAGGTTTTCCACCCATATACTTAATGTTTGGTATCCTACCCCCAGAAATCTCTAATCATAACCCACCGTACCCAGATATCGACAAAGCTAGAAAAATTGCATCATCATATTACATATATATATATATATAGAGAGAGAGAGAGAGAGAGACAATTGAACATGATTTATTGACATCTCGTCATTACACAAAGTGCACATTCCGCACAATTTAATGAATGAAAATGGCTAGTTTACAATGATGATGATAGTGATATATGAAATATAAAAATATATGCAATTATGTACAATGAATATGTTCATATTCTCTGCCACCGCTGCAGAGTGTGATGGAAGATCGCCAGCGGGTCTCCAGCGACACCACGCATTTCGCGATCTACGAAGAAGACGTAGATCGCGTGCTTTGCCGCCGAGGGAGATGGTGATGGCGTGGTCCTCGAGGAGAGAGAGACTTTTATAATTACAAGTATGTCAAAAAAGTCCTTTTGAATTTGTATTTGTATCATGTGTATAAATGAAAAAAAGGCAATTTCTTTGATTAATTAAGAACCACGTACGCGTTTCGGGCTGTTAGCCCTCGTGGTTTATCAAGATGCCCCAAAGACCAGCTTTTTTGGTCATTGAGGTACAGCTTGCACCACGCTGACGAGGGCCAACAGCCCAAATCGCGTACGTGGTTAGCTTTTCTTGATTAATCAAGAAACGGTATTTGGCCAATTCTGGAATAATTAAAAATCAAAGAGAATAGTTTATATTTATTCCGATAGATGGGGCAAGCCATTAGCAAATTTTACTTTTACGATCATGAAATGCCATTTTTCTTCAAAATATTTATGTTCAAATATTAAGAAAATAAATAATTTAATTATGAATAGGTTTATCAAAACAAAAAACAAACATTTATATTATAATTCATTAATAACAAAACACAAAAGCCATAACAACATAATTTCAAAAACAATTTCAACCACATTGCGCAAAAATATCGCAATAGATAAAAAAAATTCCATATAAGAAAACACAAACTTCATTAAAAATAATTCCAAAAAATAAATATAGAAAAGTAAAGTTAACGCCATACAAAAAAAGCTAGGCCTAAATTGACCAAATCAATTCATCCAGGAAAAATTGGCAAAGGTTCCCCATGTAGAAAGAAGAAAATAAAAGAGGGGAAATACTAAACAAAATGAAAAGTTATCAAACAATGTACCTATAGAAATCCCTGAAGCTAAGTAAAACAATAATAGGCAATAAATATGATGATTGGGATTAGATTTGGGTTCCTATTAAGGTACCGTCATATATTCTAGTGGAAGCAATTTTGTAGGGAGGGGGTTGCCTGCATTCATCTATCTTGGAACTGATGGATAGGTACGTTGTGGGATTATTGACTGCTCCTGGGTTGGCAGTTCTACAGGTCTACAGCCTCTGTAGTGATTAGCTGGTGTAGATGGGCTTGTTTGTAGATATTCTGTTGTTAGTTCTACAGTTCTACAGCCTCTGTGATGTAGTTGGACTTGTTTGTAGATATTCCTTTGTTTGTTCTACAGGTCTACAGCCTTTGAGGTGATTAGGTGGTGTAGATGGGCTTGTTTGTAGATATTCCATTGTTTTTTCTACAGGTCTAGAGCCTCTGTGATTAGGTGATGTAGATGGGCTTATTTGTAGATATTCCTTTGTTTGTTCTACAGGTCTACAGCCTTTGTAGAGATTAGGTGATGTAGATGGGCTTCTTTGTAGATATTCCTTTGTTTGTTCTACAGGTCTAGAGCCTCTGTGATTAGGTGATGTAGATGTGCCTGTTTGTAGATATTCCTTTGTTTGTTCTACAGGTCTACAGCCTCTGTAGTGATTAGGTGATGTAGATGGGCTTGTTTGCAGATATTCTTTTGTTAGTTCTACAGGTCTACAGCCTCTTATGTGATCACGTGATAGCGCTGGTGTAGACTGCTTTGTTGCTTGTTTGTAGGGGAGGTTACTTGTTAATTATAGAGATAACAAGCACATATGTGTTTAGGCGGTAGCACTGGTATAGACTGATTTGTTAGTTCTACAGGTCTACAGCCTCTTTGATTAGGTAAGATCACTGATGTAAACTGCTTTGTTTTTTGTTGCAAAATTATTTATTATTTCTCCAGAATATTTGAGTAGATACTGATGAGGAAGCACTTCCTTAGAAGACTAGGCTGTTATGTCTCAAGCATTCACATGGGTTTGCCCATCGGATATGTAACAGCACTGAGGTAAACTTGTTTTTCTACAATCTGTCAGTTCTACAGGTTGTGTATAAGGCTTATTTGACTTCTATATTATTTAACTATCTGCATTTTGTTCACCAAGTTGTCCAAACAGGCCTACGTACTTTGTCCTGTTCGTTAAACGGAAGATCCTTGCATCAAGCAAAAATATTCGTGAAATTTCTACAATTACTAAAGCTTCTTTTCATTGTGTCGTTAAACACTTTAAACAAGAATAAACCTTCAAATGCAATCTATACCATCATAATAGTATATTTAATCGGTGAAATTGCTGCGAATTGAATCCCTAATGAGCCAAAAGCCTTCCTAAATCTTATCTTCAACTCATTATCTAGCAGATTGAGAGAAAGGTTCGATTTTAAAATAGTTGCAATAATTTAGGTTTACAATTACAATTATTTTATTTCCAAAGCGCTATATCCCGCAAGGGATTCTTGCGCCAAACAAGGAGAAAAGTTTATTTACATAAGTTATTTACATTATTCAACGCATGAAAACACTAGAGATCCAGATTTTGTAGAAAGTTTAGAATGTATTTACATAATCAATTGAACTTTAAATATGATTTTTTATCGGACAAATATTTAGGTTTTTTTTTTTTGAAAGGTTTCCTCGCAAATGGGACGGGCTAATAATATAGTTTATTCATCTTTTTTATAATATAGTAAAAGTTCTTCAAGAATTTAAGATTCATTGTTTTAAAATAGGGTTTACTTCACATCAAGTGATTAAAACTATTTAACAGATAGGTCATCGTTCTATTATTTAAAATGACCTAAAATTTGCATTGACATCGTGAGTAAACAAAGTGAAAATAAAGAGCTCGAAATATTAAAATATAAATAACCTTTAAATGGAACTCTTTTATACGTCAAAGAATAAAAATGAGAATGTAGTTGTTTGGTGTTTATATTTCGCACCAATATTTTATAATCTGAAAATAAACACTTTTGACACCATTTTTGGTGTTTATATTTTTTATAATTAGGAATGAGATTTGTATGAATTGTTTATTAAACTTTATACTGATCTTTTTACATCACCACGTTGTTTATATTCTACATCTTATTCTTGTTGTTTATAATGATGATATATTTATTCACAGATTAATAGGATATATATATTTAGTCCCAAACAGTAATCAGCAGACAATATTGCAATAAGTTTCTTTATTAAAACAGCACGAGCTTTCGAGCTCTCTCTCTTCAACGGGCAAAGTTACAATTAAGATTAAGCACGGGGGGAGCGAGATATACAAATGATGGCTTTTTAATCTTGATCTGAAGTATGACTGAATTGCTCTGGGATGTCTATTCTTCTCTTTATACTTTTCTTAGTTTTGGATATGGGGGTTTCTAGGATTAATAATTCTGACTTAGACAGTATATATATATTACAGTAGGGGCAGATAGGGTTTTCTAGATTGTATTTATGGCCTGTATTCGTGATATGTTGGTATATTAGTGATCTTGAGTTTTATATTCTATATGTTAACACAAAGCAATAACGCGCCATCTATACATATAAAATGAAAGGATTTAATATCACGAATGTTTCTTTTATACATAATACAAACTTCTAATGCCCTTACTGCTATGAAAAAATATATTGGGAGGGCTTGGCTCATCAGTGGTGAACCCTCCCAGCGATTTCGCCAATTTAATCCACCAGACCGCTTCTCACAGCTCTAATACTGTATTGGACGATTCTGTTTATATACGCAGCACTGAAGGATGGAATCTCAGAAATGGTTTTCAAGAAAACTATGGACATAAGCTTATAGAACAGTAGAATTACATTCAAATATTTGCATCGAGCCTAACTGACCTTGTCTTTATTGTTTGCGGAAGATCATTGCTCGATGCAAATATTTGAATGTAATTCTACTGTCCTATAAGCTTATGTCCATAGTTTTCTTGAAAACCATTTCTGAGATTCCATCCTTCAG
Source organism: Cordylochernes scorpioides (assembly GCA_030710605.1). Classification (NCBI taxonomy): domain Eukaryota; kingdom Metazoa; phylum Arthropoda; class Arachnida; order Pseudoscorpiones; family Chernetidae; genus Cordylochernes; species Cordylochernes scorpioides. The sequence goes on from CP092864.1 coordinate 19,337,196, forward strand.
TGCTGCGTATATAAACAGAATCGTCCAATACAGTATTAGAGCTCCGAGAAGCGGTCTGGTGGATTAAATTGGCGAAACCACTGGGAGGGTTCACCACTGATGAGCCAAGAGCTCTCCCAATATATTTTTTCATCGCAGTAAGGGCATTAGAAGTTTGTATTATGTATAAAAGAAACATTCGCGCTTTTAAATCCTTTCATTTTATATTCTATATGGGTTTCTATATGTGATGAGAGATTAGGTAAAGATATCAATTTACAAAACCATTTTAGACGCGTAATATTCTTTTTAAAATAAAACAATTTCTACTGCCCTTACTGCAATGTAAAAATTAAAGGGATGGCCTGGCTCATCAATGGTGAACCCTCCCAGCAGTTTCGCCAGTTTAATCTACCATGCCGCTGTTATATTGCATTTTTGGAACTTCCTTTTATAGTGATACTGATGCTTGATTCTTCGAATGGGTATTTTAAATGAACTATGGACATAAGCTTTTAGGACAGCAGAATTACATATAATTATAAATATATAATATGCTTCGAGCAATCGCTCTTCCGCAAATGTCAAATTGTGTCATTTATTCAAACAATTATATTACGATGCACTAGCGCGCCATCTGTTATCAAATTACAAAACTATTTTAGACGCGTAATATTCTTTTTAAAATAAAACAATTTCTACTGCCCTTACTGCAATGAAAAATTAAAGGGAGCCACTATTTATATGGATTTGGTCTTATTACCTTGTGTTTATAATACAAATTGTGCCTTATTATCCAGGTAAAGGTTTTTGAATAAGATTCGGGACTGGCAATCTAAATAATTCTAATATTCTAATAGATATAAAAGGTATATTAAATAGTTTTTTAAAATCTAATATATGTCATATGTATCCAATATATATATAGAGAGAATTATATAACATTTTATTAAAACTTTATTTTAAAAATAATATGATTAGAAATATAAAACACAAATGCTTATTAACTAAAACCTTGCACATTACAATTATTAAAAAATATATAATTTAATCACAAAAAAAACTCCTTTCTACGTTTTTATATATACCGTATATATTAGATTTTATAATTCAATTTAATAAAAAAATATTACAAAGTTATTTCGATAATACAACCAAATCTTGAAATAAAAACAACGCATAAAGTGAATAGAAAAATATTTACAAAACCAATCTAAAAAAAAATCCAAATAGTTAAAGTTGAATTGTTACCTGAGGCAGACGGCCAAATTTATGCTAATTGCTGACACGGTCAATAGTCCTAATTTAATATTGAACAATTTGTTGAGCTCCCTAGTTGATTGATGCAGCGTGGCTGGGTTACCAAATATAAAATGTATAAAAAAAGAAATTATTTACTTTCTCTTTAAAAAAAAAAGTAATTTTATATAAAGAGCACATTTTGTAATTTGTCTGTCAAACATTTATTTTATTCATTAAGAAAATATTTAGTGTTTATTTGTGAACAAATATTTTAACAGACAATTATGTTTGTTAAAACATTACCTAAGGGAGATTATCACTTTATTAATTTATTCTTATTTTAATATACGTTATCTTTATTTATAATATATATTAATAAAAAAATTAATAATTTTTATACTCTTCTAAGAAAATAAAAATAATTTTATATACGCTCTCCATAAGAACCTGGGTTTGATGAATAAACACTATAGAAAAAAATTTAAAAGTATGTACAGTTAAACCTGTCTATAGCGCCCCCTCTAAATAGCGCCTCCCTCTCTATAGCGCCCTTTTTAATACATAGTATGATGCGAGATTTACATTAAAAGTGACCTGTCTATAGCACCCCCCTTTCTATAGCACCCTATTTTGGTGAGTCCCAAGAGAGGGCGCTATAGACAGGTTTAACTGCATTTTTTCTCAAATCACATGTCTATTTCACTTATGAATAGGATAGTTTTAAATAACCAGATTTTTATATTAAATATATGCGTTCATTTTTAAAACTGAATATGCAATTTGAATTTGATTGAAACTTTCAATGTACATATAGAGAGGGATATTTATAACCAAGGGAGCACAGAACACCAGCTACCCGGGGAGTCCAGCTCACTAGTATGAACTAGTGTTGAGCACTTTTACTCACGTCCTGTTTCGATTGCTGAGTTGAACCAGTTGACCAGAATGTTCCATGCTGAGGTTGAGTCTGGAGGTCTGGCCATAGATGTAAATATATTGGGAATGTACATTAGTTATAATGGTATTAGTTTATTATAAACATGGATTATATTTATATACAAATTGTTTAATTAAAATATTGCCCATAACTAACCACTACTTTCTGCAATCTTTCAGGCTCTTCCTCGTTGAAGAAGAGCATCCCTGATTGTGCATAATTGTACATAATATTTTATATCGTTTTCTATTAATCACTCTTAACTATAAGTAAGTGTTTCCATTGGCGGATGCCAATAAAACTGTTTTAGATTTAACATTTCCAGTTAAAAGGAAGATTACAAATCAAATATATGAACGACGCATTCTTTGAAGACTACATAGAATTGAAGCACTGCTCTGAAAGACCATAAGTCATCAATCGAAAAAAGGTTGTAAACCAGAGTAGCAATATCTGGTGAATATGGAGGATGCGATAGGATATCCAAATTGGTTGTAGAAATTTGATACCTGATATGTTGAAACTGCTTAGAGGGTTTACCAATCATGAACCAAACTATCTCTATTTTTCTAACACATTCCTTACAGGTTATAAAATGTATTTAGACATTTTAAAAATGCATAGCGAACAGAAATTCTATAATGAATGAACATTATATATGCAACTTTATATACAATATGCAAATACGAAACATATAACATATATGCAACTAAATATTGCTGGAGGCAGAACGCCCTCTGTCGAATAAAAATATGAACTAAATCTTGATACAGTAACGCGAACATTGTTGGCTTTTCTTGGTTTTTTTTTTTAAATGAAAATCTTTCTGTCCTTTCTCTTTGGCTAAATTTTTATTCCGGTGGATAATACTAGTCACCAACAATGATCAGTTAAATATTCAAGCAATTTCTTTTCCTAATTTATAAAATTCGCTTCTATTTCTACCAAATACTACCACAATAAAAGTAATGTATTCTAAAAAAATAATATAGATTTATTATCAGTAATTCAATTAAAACTAAATAAAAACGATATCATGATAATTATGAAAATAGTTTATCCAAAAATAAAATTTATATATATTTATATCACATATATATTATATGACAGATGATGATAAATATTTTGGATTTACGAACTCATAGATCTTCTATCTCTATGACGAGATTATATAGAGGAATAATAATATATATTCAAAAGTCGTTCAGCAACGTTGGGAAATTAAGTTTGATTCTGTGAGATTTAATTTCCAGGAAAGTTGGAGAGCTCTGGATTGAATAGGAGTTTATATGCTAAAGTTGCCAGTCATCGATTTGTCATTTGATACCTGATGTTCTATCCCCAGTAGGCTCCTTGACAGTTTGTTCAAATTCTCAATATGTTTATTGTCATCACTAAAATATCTCTTGAAGATAGAGATTTCCTGTCCAGCATTCATAGTTATTTAAAATTAAGAGACACTTTGTCCAGTAAATGTTTTCACTTTCTCGACATTTCGACAAAAATATTTTGTCCTCGTTAAGAAAAAATAACATTGCATTTGGCAAAGCGTTATAAATGTATCTATACACTAGCCGAAGTGTTTCTCAATTTTAAGAACTATGATTAAAGTAATGTAAAAACATAAGACCATAGAGCGCGATCTATAAGTATGTATATATAAGTTGTATATTGTCGCGTATATGAGCTGAAAAAACCTACAACTATCGCCAATAGATAGTTTCAGCCTGTTTCTAGTCTGTTACTAGTGTGGGAATCGCCGACTGCTGTGGTCTTGTTTCCTGGGGCAAATGATTGTAAATATCCGTTGATATTAGCCCTGGGATGTAAAATAAGGTAAATACCCGTTAAATGATATTCGAGTTATTATGTAATGTGGTTTAAAGACGACAATAAAAGAGGAGGAATGTTAGAAGTCTTGGTGCCGGTTACTGTTATGACTCTCTCGCCAACACCATAGTCGCTACACTTCTGGTAAATCTCTCGTGTCCCCCCCCCCCACCAGTGGTAAGGTCGAGAGATACTGCCAGAGGAAAGGAGATCCATCTGAGTGGTGGTTCTCAGTAGGTCTTTGGGTGGTCTGCAGGATAGAGCTGCAGAGGAGAGCAACGGGAGCCAGGGTAAGTGAGCCTTGAAGGAGGAAGCGGCGTAGTCGCAAAGAATCGGAGGGGTCACGCGCGACAATATATAAGATATGAGATAGCCATAAAGCTATAATGTTACTTTTAAAACCAAATAAAACCAACTTTCAACTTTTTTACTGATATGAAGAATATTGGAAGTGCTTGTGGTTCATCAGTGAGAATTCTTCCTCCCAATTATTTCATCGCAATGAGGACAGTAGAGAGAGAAAGTTTGCCTTATTTGGCTTTAAAAGAAACATTTGTGATCTATTGTTTTATTTCTTGTTGTGTGAAGACCAGCTAAGTATTATTATAAAGTGAAAAATACAGATTGTCAATCAATAATATATAAGTTTATTTTTAGTTTGAAGATTTACGTTTATCCTTGTCAAGGGGGAAACTGGTACTTAAAATACTGTCACTTCTTTATTATTATTATATCATCATAATCAATATCATTGATGCATACTCATGGACAAAACTTAAGGAAGTTAAAGTTTTAATGTCACCCGTCTTTTGATTTTTTGAAGGATACAGAGACAATTTTGTTCACACTTGGTTATCTCGTGAGTCTTCAATAAAGTTGTAGTCGTATAATAATCTATTTTGTATTATACTCTGTGTTTTGTATATAGTAGAATTGAGAAATTCGTTGATATAAAAAGTGAGATGTATGTAAATATTAGAACTCTAAAAAAAAATTTTTTTTTTTGTAAAATTAAAAAGGAAAGTGGTAGTAAACTTTAATTTTGGTTGCATATCTTTTTCTTATTTTTAGGATAGAAAACAGCAACCAACAAAGTCATTGTGTATCAAATATCTTTCAGAGTTATTGTCTGAATCCCGATGTACATGCTAAAAGGTAAAACTTTCTTAAGTTTTGTCCATGACTGTATTAACTATATAAAAAGAAAATCCTGAGAAACAACTCTAAAAAAATGTAAGACAGATAATTATAAAAAGGTGTTTCATTGATACATTAAATAAATGAATCAGAAAACATGTTTAAAGTTTCGTCTGTTTTAAAATTCGATGTTGCCAAACGAGTGGAATCCAATTTAAATGATGTAGCAATTTAGTCGCTATGTAATTAAGTTGCAGAAATCTAAATGAGTATCTGGTCCCATTGAAATGTCGCACAATTGAAAGCTAATCTGATAAATTCTCTCTCTCCACTCGTTTAATTAAAGAATTATAAAGACGAATTCCTCTAACGACTCGGCAACACTGTCAGTATTCGTTGTCTGTTGGTTTTTGTCATTAGGCTTAATTATCGACAGGAGCCTCGGGCGCTTAAAACTCGATTAGACCCACAGTTTGTTAGTTAATGTAATTTGTTAACGAACCTGGCCGCCTTGGGGATGACGTATTTTTGCACGTGCTGACTATTGGTTAGAAGATCATTGTGGTTTTGGTATTGGTTTTGGTTTCCTTTAAATGAATTCGATTAAATAGCGCGGGAAAAGAGTTTGATATATTGATTGAAAATTTTCTCTCGATATTTTAGAAAATATTATAATATTAAATTTATATTAACTTTCTACAAAATCTGGATCTCTAATGTTTTCATGCGTTGAATAATGTAAATAACTTATGTAAATAAACTTTTCTCCTTGTTTGGCGCAAGTATCCCTTGCGGGATATAGCGCTTTGGAAATAAAATAATTGTAATTGTAATATTAGATATACGTGGTAAACGGTTTGCGGATTTCGAACAAATTAGAAAGAAGGAATCATATATCGCCGCAACTCTTTTTTATTAACGCGATAAAAGAAGCTTTCGGGCAAGCCCTTCTTCAGCTAATTATAGTGTACAAACAAGGAGAGATTATATATCGTTTTTAATATAAACAAAGAGTTGCGGCGATATATGATTCCTTCTTTCTAGTTAGATATGCGTATTTAAAATAATATATTTTTTTCTCTTGTGAGTTATAAATGAAATACTTCAACCTTTTTTTTTCAAATATTTTATTACGATGTGTCTGTTAGAGCCAAAAGAGCCACCTCTCCTTTTAAATATGCATCAGAACTATGCAACATGAATTACCTTAGTAAATAGTTTTACTAGTCATGATAAAGAATGAGCCATAACATCAGTTTTGGCAAATTCAAACAAATAACGAACAACCAGTATACCATGGTTTCAGGCTTTGGCCCTCTTCAGTATAAGGGATGGCTTCGATTCCATAACATTCTACGAGAAGGGTTATAAAATCGGTCGAATTTACTAATATATTTACCTCTTTTTAATTGATTATTCGAACTATATATTTTTGTAGATTTATTTTAGATTTTCTTTTCTGATTAAGAAAACCAACCTTTCAGTTTTAATTTTGTTTTTAGTCTTGTTTATTGACTGTAAATTGCTCTCCTTCACATATTATTCATTGTTTCAATTATCATGAACTAGGTTGCTCTTGCTGAGCGGTACCTATTTATGTGATTTGGACCAGAACCAGATAAATTGCTTTTCTCGAATAAACACAATACTTTACAATTTGATTTCATTTAACTAAATTTGCTTACCAACCCTTTGTACATATATCAATTGTGTTGATATATATATATTTATTTAAATCTTTACTTCTTACTAACTTGCATACTAATTTTGTATATATTTAAAATATCTTTCTTTCTCTTCTTTAAAAATTTTGTTTATTTTTAAAGTGCAAGTGTCCCTAGGGGGACATAGCGCTCTAAGACGAAATAAAGATATTGAATTGTATATAAAATGAATTGTATATAGGTTGATAAAATGTATTTAGGCGCAAGTATCCCAAGTTGGGATATCGCGTCCGATATGTCAAATAAATAAATATTTCAAATAAAAACACCAAAACGCGAATGTTTCTTTTCACAAACAAATCAAACCTCTACTGTCCTTACTGCGATCAAAAAATATATTGGGAGGGCCCGGCCCCCATCAGTGGTGAACCCTCTAAGCGGTTTCGCCAATCCAATCAACAAGACCGCTTCTTTAGAGCTCTAATACTGTATTGAATCATGATGATTCAACATGATCTGCTTTTATATGCAACACTGAATTTAAATGTAATTCTACTGTCCTAAAATCTAATGTTCATAGTTTGCTTAAAAACCATTTCTAAGATTATCCTTCAGTGTTGTATATAAAAGCAGAATGATCCAATACAGTATTAGAGCTCTAAAGAGGCGGTCGTGTGGATTGGATTGGCGAAGCCGCTGGGAGAGTTCACCACTGATGAGCCAGGCCCTCCCAATATATTTTTTCATCGCAGTAAAGGCAATAGAGATTTGATTTGTTTGTGAAAAGAAACATTCGCGTTTTGGTGTTTTCCTTTGTATTATATAGATGACGCTTTATTGCTATGTATTAAATAAATATTTGTTATTTACATAAACATATATTTGTTACATATATTAATCAGAAAATGGTTTACTATATACATATTTTACAACTGATTTTTTATCATTGCGGTAAAGGATATTTTGGGTGTAGGAATATCTTAAATTATAAAACATGTCTCAATTTAAACGATGTGAGAGATATTTGTAACATTACTATCTCGAGATAAGATTGTGATAAGTGGAGGCAATTTCCAAAGTTGTCATATCTTGAGGAGATAAGAAATTGATAGGTGTGTTCAAGGTTAAACCAGGTAAACAGCTATCTTACCTTATGTTTGGACCTATACATTGGTCCTATACAGAGTCTTCAGATATTGCATTATCATTCGAATAGGTCTATGGTATTGGTTTTAAAGTTATAACCTAGCACACGGCAACCTTTTGAGTCAAAAGAGTCGAGGAAAGCGAATACTAGAAAGCGGCTGATTCCACACTAGCCTGTTCAGTGATTCACTAACCATGACGTATGCACGAAGGAACATGTGGCCATTGGACATGCGTCGGACCAGGAGGCTGTTGTTGGGTGCTGCGCTGCCTGGAATATAGGAGTTCCAACTATTATTACTTCCTGTGGTGAATCTGTATAAGACCGGTGGTCTTAATAAAGCTTTATTTGTGTGTGCGTCAGAAGAATCAAAAATTACAATTTACAGAACCTGGTTCAAATTCACATAAATAGGTACCGCTCAGCAAGAGTAACCTAGTTCATGATAATTGAGCAATGAATAATATGTGATGGTTATTCACATATTAGACAAATTTTAACGCGGAATCCAATCCCGGTTCATGACTGTCGGGAATCGAGCGTGTTACCCTCTCATCCACCGACTTATATCGGGAATCGAGCGTGTTACCCTCTCATCCACCGATTTATTTTAATTTACAGAATTTCAAAGTTTTTAAAGAGCCACAGCATTTTTTCTTGCCAACAATAAATAGTACAATAAAATTTTTATTTATGAGAGTACTAAACGCAGCTTCACATTCAAAGAGACGCATGTGGCTTGCGAATCGCTGGTTGCAGACCCAAAATTACGAGTAAAGGAACCAACGTGAACATTTTGAAGATATATATTTTTAAAAATGGACACTTCGGTCAGATAAAGTTTTATTTTATCAACGTTTCAACAAAATTCTTTTGTCTTCGTCAGGAGAAATAAATAAAAATAATTATCTGGCCGAAGTGTTCATTTTTAAAGAAATATGAATGCTAGCAAGGAAACCTCTATTTACAAGATTTTTAAGATTGGCATAAAACACTTTGACTAAAGTTAATATAAAGAATATTGAATTAATTAATTCTAAAATATAAAGTTACATATTGTGAGGTTAATTTATGATAAGGCACAATTTGGATTATAGATTATAAACACATGGTAATAAGACCAAATCCAAATAAATAGTGTGTGACGTTTCGGTAACACCGTTGTTACCATCTTCACACAAAAGTAATGAATGGTAAAATGTGTGGTAAAATTTCTCATTCAGTACTTTTGTCTGAAGATGGTAACAACGCTGTTACCGAAACGTCACACACTATTTATTTGGAATTGGTCTTATTACCTTGAGGTTAATTTATGTAAAGATAAGGATAGAAATATACATTAAAATCAGAAATTTCCCCTAACTTTATTTTAAACAATAATTGAGTGGAATCAACAAATCGTGGATGAATACTATTGCGTCTTTAAAACACCATACATGACCATGATTTTATCATATTTATTATGAGAATATACTAAACAAAGCTACTCACATATTCACATGCCCAGCAATGGCCGCAGCCTTGCAGAAAATTGACATAGACCCAGAGGAGCAGCTTTACACTCCCAAGATAGTGGACATTGCTGCTGCTGTGATAGAGATGTATGGAGACATCTGAGGCTCTTCATTGGACACGACAACAACAACAGAAAATTGACATAGACCCAGAGCAGCAGCTTTGCACACCCAAGATAGTGGACATTGCTGCTGCTGTGATAGAGATGCATGGAGACATCTGAGGCTCTTCATTGGAGACGACAACAACAACAACAGAAAATTGACATAGACCCAGAGCAGCAGCTTTACACACCCAAGATAGTGACATTGCTGCTGCTGTGATAGAGATGCATGGAGACATCTGAGGCTCTTCATTGGACACGGCAACAACAACAACAACAACATCAGAAAATTGACATAGCCACAGAGTAGCAGTTTTACACACTCAATATAGTGGACATTGCTGCTGCTGTGATTAGAGATGTATGGAGACATCTGAGGCTCTTCATTGGATACGGCAACAACAACAACAACAACATCGGAAAATTGACATAGCCACAGAGTAGCAGTTTTTCACACTCAATATAGTGGACATTGCTGCTGCTGTGATTAGAGATGTATGGAGACATCTGAGGCTCTTCATTGGATACGACAACAACTAAACAAAGAGAATATAAAAACTCCACACATCATCTTATATAAAATAATTAACTTTTATAAAAATATCGAACACATTATTCAAACTATATATTCAAATACAGTAAAACTTGGAAAATTCAAACGTCTTCAATTTAAAAACGTATTTAATTCAATTATTTATCTTGGTCCCTAGATTTTCCTATAAATAGAATTTCCGTTTTTAATTCAAATTTTTGGATAATTCGATTTTTCTTTTTGTCCATTGGGCTTCGAATTAATCATATTCGACTGTATTATATTGAAAGCATTTATTAGTTGCAGGATCAAACACCAAATTCATATCTACCTCATATAATTACCTCATCAATTTATCCATTGCAGTAAGGCGCAGTAGAAATTGTTTTATTTTTTAAAGAATCATACGCGTCTATAATAGTTTTGAATTTTCATAATAGATAATGCGCTAATGCATCATAATTAATTTGTTTACAATCCACAAATTACTTCAAACATCCCTACAATATAGAACGACATTTGAAAATATCCCGCATTATTTTTCCGTTCATCATTACTCTTCACAATTCATCCTTTCATACTTCTTCCCTAAGGTTAGAAAGAATCTTTATTTCTCCTTAAAATAAATTTCGATTTTTCTTTCAAAAGAAACACATGCGGGATAATTTTCAAATGTCGTTCTACAATCATATATTGTATAAAAATCGTTACAATATGCTGAGTTGTATGTATGCATCATAATTATTTTGTTTACAATCCACAAATTACTTCAAACATCACTACAATATGCTGAGTTCTATGTATGCCCTCACATATTCTGAACATGTCTGTTAGATGGACCTCTATAGAGATATTAATGTAATGGTCAGGTCAAATCCCATAAGACCAGGTACTAGCTGGAATGAATATCAAAGCGGATTTTATCTTTCACCCGTCATACCTAGACAGCTTGGCAATTTGGTAATGAATAATTACATTAAAATGGAAGTGTGACGGGTTTATAATTCATCACAGTCATCACCTACAGCTGAAGAATATGAATTCGCTGACATTTGCTAATTTGAAACACCTAAATAGATCTCAATTGAGTTAAATCTCCAGAGTATAATGCAACAGGTTTCCAAATAAAATACATATGGAGAAACGTCTGTTGACAATTGATAAAATGCTGTCGACATTTGACCTACTGGTATTGGATACTAAATAAAATAACAATGAATACCGTCGACAATGAATGGTTTTTCATTCAACAAAATAAACGTTAAAACCATATAAGAAACTTTATAATAACTTTAAAATATCTTATATACGTTAAACATCTGAAAGATTAAATTGTATCTACTTAGACTAAATTTTAAAATGCAACAGGTTTCTGGAGATGATTTTCTTTTCATTTTTATTGATGCAATCTTAAGCTTTCAGGAATCTCTTTCCTTCTATAGGAGTACATAAACGTGTTTCTGTTGCATTTTAAAATTTAACCTAAGTAGATACAATTTAACCTTTCAGATTTTTAACGTATATAAGATATTTTAAAGTACTGAGATAGTATATCTTTATAACAATGGTTTTAGCGTTCAGTTTGTTGGATAGATAACAATCCGTTCATTGTTGACGGTATCCATTGTTATTTTATTTGATATCTAATACCAGTAGGTCAAATGTCGACAGCGGTAGTGTTTACTTCTTAATCTACCTAGGTATACAAATACCAGCAGTTCTATTGTCGACAACATTTTCTATATTTTTATATGTATTCAACTAATAGAGGATCCATTGTCAACAGTCGGTTCTCCATATAAGGTTGTCCCAAAAGTTCATGTTTTTCTTAAAACGTTTTTCTTATTACTTGGCGAATAATATTATTACGGCGAATACATAATAATATTTAATTAAAAAGGCACATATTGGATCAAAATATTTATTTTACCAATATTTCAGTTGGCTGAACGCCAACCTTTATCAAGGTGTTATAACATATGTATAATATGTTATAACACCTTGATAAAGGTTGGCGTTCATCCAACTGAAATATTGGTAAAATAAATGATATTTTGATCCAATATATGCCTTTTTATTTAAGATTTATCTATGGATTGCTCTATTTTCAAAATAACAAATATCTTTTAAGGAACTGATAATTTATATTATGATGGTTGTACATATTGCCAGACACTTCTTTCTTTTGTATACAGTTCTTTTTTCTCGTTATTTCTCTCTTTTCATTGTTAATATCATATGGCTATTCTATTCACGGCCTAAGTTTGTTGTATATATATGTATAGGATTAAATTAACACAAAGCAATAACGCGCCATCTCTATACATATAAAATGAAAAGATTTATATATATATATATATATATATATATATATATATATATATGTATAGACAAATGTAAAGACATATATGTATGACAGCGAAAGTGTCCCTAGGGGGACATAGCGCTTCAAATTGAAATAAAAATAATACAAAGACATTATATATAATGGCGAATAATATTGGTATTTCAATTTTTTGCAAGTGTCTATGAACTTTAGAGACAACCTTGTATTGTATTTGGTATCCAAAAGCCAGATGATCCATTTGTCGACAGCATTAGTTCCTCTATTTTTATTTTATTTGGTATTCAATACTAGTTTTGTCAACAGTAGTAGTTCTTCCATTCATTTTATTTAGTATTCAACGGGTGGTCTTAAATTGACTGTAGTTTCTCCATGTCTCTCAATATATATATAAATCAACTCATTTTGCATATTTATTTTGAATTTATAAAGAAACTACTAAATTCTATTGGAACGCTTTTATTTAATAATTAATTCTTTTTAGTATTGTTTTAATTGAATAATTCTCTAATATCTAGCATATTTTCATTCAAAAATATTCCTTAAAACTTTTAATTTTTTTATCTGTAAATTGCTTTTCTCGAATACACACAATACTTTACACAATTTGATTTCACTTAACTAAATTTGCATACCAACCCTTTGTACATATATCAAGGCTTTTCTTTGATTTAAACTAAATCACGTGGGTACGCGATCCACTCACGCTATGCAAGACCAAAGCGAGAAACCATTTAAAGAAAATATTTATAACTGTAAATACATGACTACTTAAAATTGTATTCATTATTCCTGTAGAAGGGCAGCTTACGCCCGAAAGCTCGAATTTATTTTTCAAATAAAGAAACTTATCCTTTTTGAATCTTTTCGTTATTATATATATCAATTGTGTTGATATATATTATATTTTCATCTAACTAACTTGCATACTAAATCTGTACATATTTAAAATATCTTTCTTCTCTTTTCTTTCAAAATTTTTGTTTATGTTTGAAGTGCAAGTGTCCCTAGGGGGACATAGCGCACTAAGTAGAAATAAAGAAATTTGATATCCAATTAACAGCAGGAACATTGTCGACAGTAGTTCCTTCATTCTAAAATTTTATTATTTATCTATATAATTGCATATACATTGTTAGCAGTAATTTCATTCACATCTCTCTCTCCTAATAATATAATTTATCTAAATAGATACATATACAGTATCTACAGTAGTTTTAGTATTGATTAGGCACAATTTAGATAATATATTATAGAACGACATTTGAAAATTATCCAGCATGTGTTTCTTTTGAACGAAATATCGAAATTTATTTTAAGGAGGAATAACGATTATTTCTAACCTTAGGGATGATGTATGAAAGGATGAATTGCGAAGAGTAATGATAAACGGAAAAATGAAGTGTTCAGGGATGGGAATAATGGTAATAAGACCAAATCCAAAAAAATAAATAGTGTGTGACGTTTCGGTAACAGCGTTGTTATCATCTTCAGACAAAAGTACTGAATGAGAAATTTTACCACAACATACTATAGACAGTAACTATTTAAAACATGCTGTGGTAAAATTTCTCATTCAGTACTTTTGTCTGAATATGATAACAACGCTGTTACCGAAACGTTACACACTATTTATTTGGATTTGGTCTTATTACCTTGTGTTTAGTTTAAGACCTAATAAAGTCACAAATTTATATATTCATATATTATAATAAAAAGCATACCTGGATCTGTAAAGAAAAAAAAAGTTCTCAAAATATTTCGATAGATTGTTCACTCTTTATCAATTCACTGTGCAATAAATTGTTAAAGAAGGAAACAATCTCTCGAAATATTTTGAGATTTTTTTTTTCTTTACAGATCCAGGTATGCCCTTTTATATACACTTTTTTGATAGATCGCCTTTTGACTCAAACCAATTTACATGCAAGATATTATCGAACTTTAGTTATGGTTAGTTGTAGCCTACTATGTCCATCTTTTTAAAATATAAAAACTACGTCCAGGGTAGTCTAGTGGACATGGCATCTGCCCGGTAAGCGAAACACTGTGGGTTCGATTCCCATCCCTGGACACTTTTATTTTCCCTTTCATCATTACTCTTCATAATTCATCCTTTCATACTTCATCCCTAAGGTTAGAAATAATCGTTATTTCTCCTTAAAATAAATTTCGATTTTTCGTTCAAAAGAAACACATGCGGGATAATTTTCAAATGTCGTTCTACAATTATAAGCTGAATTATATTGTATTATAAAAAACTACTATTATTAATCAAATATTTATCAAAATTTCTATAACTATATTATTTTTGTGTGTGTTAAACAACATTTAGTATGAATTCAATACAAATCCTTTATCATTTAGTGAAATGACTGCCAATTTATTTTTTATAATCGCTACATTAATTTTTACACAGCTACCTTTCCAAAAATATTTCCAAATGACTTCAAATATTTATGAAAAGACATTTTCATGGGTTTTTCTAAATTCATTAATATTTCACCAGTTGATAAATTCGCTGAAGTTCTAAACTTTGTGGGATTTGATAAAATTGTTTTTTTTTTCTAATATCTGATTTTTCTCTATCATGATTGAAATATGGGGGGGGGGGTCGGTGGAAGGCTGGTTAGGCCGTTTGGTTTTCGACCACTACGACCCGGGTTCGATTCCCGCATTGGACACTTTTTTCTGTTTGAAAAAAAAAATGCTCCAATGGCCCCCGATTCTTTCAAAAGTCCAACCCCACCAGCGAGTGCAAGTAACTAAACGGGGCTCTGGCACATTTGTAAGTGCAAAGTCGAACTGCTTTTCACATGTGTAGACATGTGGTGCGCTTACAGTAAAAAGCAGTCGCTAACTACCCACCCTGATTATCAGGCCTGTACCACGTGTACTAGGGATAAGCAAAAAAAAAAAATGATTGAAATATAAAATGATGATATAATTTTGTTTTAGAAAAGTAATTACAAGTATAGTTTTTTTAACCTTTATTAAGACATTTGAATTTATATTTAGGGATTTCAATTATTTATGTTCATATAGATTTTAAAATTTTAATTTTTAGACTTCACTTATCATTAACTTATACTTCTGATCATTGAACAATCATTTACCAACATTTCATCTAAAGTAGCATATGCTACACATTATTAAGAGGATTTTTTAAACAATATTATTCCTTAACTAGTTGTTTTTTAGTCTCCATTAAGTCGAGTTCGATATTTGGTGACTATACGAACAAATATTCTTCAATTTGATCTGTTAGTGAACATCACTCGCAGCTCACATCTAGTGACCTTCTGGTAGTTTTTTGACCCCTTCTAACCTGTTCATTGCAGGGTTTCCTCCCTTCCTGCAATTTTTCCCAACATCAAGGTCTTTTTCTAACCATTTGCTCTCATTATGTGCCCGAAATAGGTTAGTCCTAACTAGTATTTCCCCACAATTCAAGATGTTCCAAGAAAAAACAAGGAAGTGCAATTTTATCGTTTTCCCATCAAGGCCCCAATGATTCAGTGGTTGTGAAAGTATCTGATTGAGTTCGCAACTAGGCGAATGGTATGTGAACGCGGGGAAATAAGTATTATTAAAAATATCTCTAGCAATAATAAATATTTTTAAAAAAGATATTAGAACCAGACTTTTTTTAATATTTTTTCAGATGTTTAGCTTATTTACGCAAGTTTGGCCTTAAATTCTCAGGAAGCCTTAAATTCTCTGGGACCAAAACATTTTGGTCGCAGTTGATACAGCCTGCTCCACGCTGATGAGGGCCAACAGCCAGAAACGCGTTCGTGGATAACTTTTCGTGATTTATTGAGAATATGGGTTGGCCAAATATTACACACACAAAGCTTTATTAAGACCACCGGTCTTATACAGATTTACTACAGGAAGAAAGGAAGCATAGATTGAACTCTTGTACTCCAGTCAGAGCAGCACCCAACATCAGCCTCCAGGTCCGACGTATGTCTGGGTTGGCCAAATATCAGGAAACAGGTTAAGTCAACGTATAGTTGATTTCTGTTCCACTAGATGGCGCTCTGCTATCTAAAAAGCTCGTGGTCAGGATATGCCTTTTTTGATTTTAATACCAACACCTGACCTTTTTAATTATTTTTTTTTCACATATCAATACATTAATTAAATGGAATATTTTGGATCTAAAATAAAACAAAACATTATTTTTATTATTATTTATTATTTTAGATCCAAAATATGCTATTTAATTAATAATTTCATATGGATTGCTCAATATTCAAGAAGATATCAATATATATATATACGAGTATTAATATAAATTTTTAAAATACGGATATGTGTACATAGTCTGTATTTATGTATTCAAAATGTTATCCCCTATATATAAGTTTGTACTCAGAAATACTATTACTCGCGCGCACAGGTCGCCGTGTGAAGCTATCTCGCGCGGATCATCCAAATCTCCTTCCAAGATTAAAAAAAAAAAGTCCTGGAAGAAGATAAACAAACAGCTCATTCAAATTTCAGGCTGTAAGGAATATTTATTGTCTTCAGATAATGTTGTCACATTAGCGAGAAGTCGTTCTATTTAGATAAACAAATGTTTATTGATGCAACAAGATAATTATATGCAAATAAGCGCTGAGCGTTGTAGTGAGGACAATTCATTTCAGATTAATTTCTTTAATCAGTGATAATTTCTAATTAAATTAATTAATTACTGACATTGTATTTATTGTAAATGTATCTAGAGTTGTGTGTGTTTAATTTATGCCTAACTATTCTTGTTTGGATTTGTTTGCAGAAGAGCATTGATCACTGCAAATATTTACATGTAAATCTACTGTCCTCAAAGCCATTGCCCAGAATTTGCTTCTACATTATAACCCAGATTTCGCTACAATACCTGATATTAAAAAGGCATATCCTGACCAGGAGCACACGTGCCTTTCAGAAGGCAGAGCGTCATCTGGTGGAACAGAAATCAACTAAGCATTTAACCTGTTCCCTGATATTTGGCCAACACAATTTCTTGATAAATCAAGAAAAGCCATCCAAAAACGCGTTTCGCGCTGTTGGCGTTCGTCAGCGTGGAGTAGGCTGTATCACTGCGACCAAAAATATATTTTTTTGTCTGAAATGTCTGATATATAAACCAGAATCGTCCAATACAATAGAAGATCTATATAAAAAGCGGTAAGGTAGATAAAACTGACGAAATAACTGTGAGGGTTCACCACTGATGAGCCAGGACTTCCAAATATGTTTTTTATCACAGTAAGGATAATAGGAAGTTTAAAATAAACAATTAAAATAATTGGGAAAGAAACTATCCGTACTCTATACATTCATTTCGTATAGTCTATAATAAGAAATAGATTTGAACACATTTTACATATAAAACAAACTTCTATTGTTCTTACTGCGATGAAAAATATATAGGGAATGTTTGGCTCACACACACACATCAGTAGTGAATCTTCCCAGCGGTTTCGCTAATTTAATCTACCAGACCGCTTCTTAAAGCTCTAATACTGTATTGGACGATTCTGCTTATATATGATACACTGAAGGGTAAAATTTTCGAAATGATATTTAAGCAAACTATGGACATAAGCTTTTAGGATAGTAGAATTACATAGAACTATTTGTATCAAGTAATGCTCTTCCGTAAACAATAAGTACAAAGCAAGTTAGGCATAAATTAATTATAAATTAAATATACGTTATATCTATATATAAAAATGAAATTATTAAAGCACAAATGTTTCTTTAACACAAAATGCAATTATGTGTAAAATATAATTACGTATAATTATATTATATTCTTAATGTAAAATAAAAAAAAATCATTTTTTCATTGTTTTTATTCAAATGATCAATCTTAAATATTTTCTATAAACACAATGATAATTTTAAATATAAACTTTATAAGATTTGAAATCAACACACCATGGCAATTTTGAATTGTTTCAGTTCCATAAACGTGAACAGTTTAGGCATATTCCACCTCTATTTATCATACTTAGTCTAGCCATAAATATTGTTTACAAAACCAAATCATATATAAAACTTTAATTTGACCGCGTGAAGTATTAAAAATACAGTAGTTGTTATTTCAATATCTCGTGCACACGTGTTTAGAAAAAAGATTGGAATATATTTGTTTTTTGATAATGGATTGGGGTGTTAAAAAAAACCGTATAGCTGTATAAGCCTTACACAAGGTAGGACAAAGTCCTTCATCCATTTTTAAACTTTTACAAAATTTGAATATTACACGTCAATTTGTTTATCGAACCATTGAAAGGTTCAATAAGGCTGGCACTATTAATGACCTTGAAAGATCTGGTCGACCGTACGTGCAACGAGCGCAAGCAGCTATAAAAGCCATTCGCGAAAGAATTCGTCGAAATCCACGCCGCAAACAGAAGATCTTAGCAAAACAGATGAATTATGCCACAAGAACCGTTTCCAGGATAATCAACGAAGACCTTGGTCTGAGAGCTTTCAAACGATGCACAGGTCATTTGATAACCCCTGCTCTTAGAGATAATAGAAGGGTTAGATCAAAAATGTTGTTGGCACGGCATGATGGTCGGTGGCATGAGAGAATCCTTTTCACAGACGAGAAAATTTTCACTGTCGAGGAAAAGATTAATCGTCAGAATGATAGGATATATGCTCGTAGCTCTCTATAAGCTTCTTTTAGAGTCTTGAAAAAGTCACCACCTTTCTTCTGTCATGGTTTGGTGGGGAGTTAGCTACCAAGATGTAACAGATCTCCACTTCTGTGCCAAAGGGGTGAAAACTACAGCTAAAATCTATCAAGAAGATATTTTGGAACAAATAGTAAAGCCTCTGAATACAAAAATGTTTAATGGAGAACATCGGATATTTCAACAAGATTCACCTCCTGCTCACAAAGCTAAGTCAACTCAACAATGGTTGGAGACGAATGTTCCAGAGTTCATAACGGCCAATGAATGACCCCCTGGAAGCCCTGATTTAAACCCCCTTGATTACAGTTTGTGGGCATATTTAGAGGAGAAGGTGGGCTATAAAATATATCATAATTTGGATCAATTGAAATCAGAATTGGTGAGAGCAATTAAAGAAATACCCTTAGAAAAGGTGAGTGCCGCCAAAGATAAGTGGCCCGAACGTTCGAGATCCTGTGTCAAAAATAAAGGAGGACATTTTGAATGATTGTATATATTTAAAATCTATGTCCTATCGGCTAATAAAATATGTATTTATATTCCATTAGTTTTTGTTTTTAATCATTTAATTTATAAAATTGTTTGTAACAGAATTTATGGCTAGAGTGTGTATAATAGAATCTTCAATAGAAAATGGATACTCCTGGACTCTCCTGGAGGTAGTCTCTTACTGGAGGTTAGGGTCACGGCGGTTTGAATTATTTTAATACAAGGGTAGATCAATTTAAAAAAAAAAACTATAAAAGTTTAATAGAAAAAACATAGAAGGCAACAAATGTATATAGGTATACACATTTAAATTTAACTCTGTTGTTATATTTTTTAAAAATCTCAAGACACCATCTAGGAATTTTTTTCCAATAAAAATGGCGACCAAAACAAACAGTTGCACCAAGTATGAAATGCGAGCAGTAATCTTTTTTCTTTATCATGAAGCAGTTAAACCATTTGAAATTTACTCCAGAATGAAAACTGTTTACGGTGATAAATGTTTATCTCAAAATCGAATTTTTGAATGGGTTAGAAAATCCAAAAGCGGCATAGAAAGTTTGGATGACCTGGCGCCCCGGTCAACGTTAGTGATGATGCAACCACCTGGGCCATTGACTTGTATTTTACCAAAGCGTCGTTTCAGAAAGCTATTTATTAATTAGATGGGTTGTTTTTGAGAATATTTCTAATTCGTTTTTTTTTTCGTTCATTATAATGTAGTTTTATATATTTTGAATTGCCATATCTTAAAAAAACTGAAGCAATATCTGAGTGAGAATCAGAGAAAATTCCTTTTTAAAATGATTGAAGAATATAATTTTGTCATAATGTTATTTTCAAGTATAACTTGAGCCAACACAACAATTTTACAAGTATATTGTCCGCTGAAATAACTAATAGGCACCCGTTATAACCATCATTATTAATTTTATTATATTGATAGATAACTCAAAGTCTTGGAGAGAGACAGGTAGAACAAAAGCTTTAATTTATCTCCGAAGAAAATACAAAAGAAAATCCTATCCTACAGCCTCAAAGTGGCGGAGGGTGTAAACAGGTAGCACAGGACGTCGGGAGTTTAACTCCTGGTAGGGCCACCCTGTGCTACATACCCGGCTAATGTAGGAAGGTATCAATTGTCTGTTCTCCATAGGAGGGGCTACACTCCATGTCAGGAGCGGCCAAATGAAGCAAAGTCACACTGAGTGGTACTTCCAGGTCTTCAGACCAGCAGCAGATGCACCCCTCTTTCCTTCTTCATGATGTCTACAAAAAAGACCTCTGGGAAAACCCCAGGACTATAATAGAAAAGCTAAGACAATGGAACCTAATGGAGATCGTTTAAACGACTTGAGGAAAAAGTAACAACAACAACAAATACAAAAATGATTTAATCACAAAAGAACGTTGTTGTCAATTTGTCTATTGGCAATAATTTGCATATTTCTTATTTACATCTTACAATATATTAAAAAATATATGTTATAGAGTAAGGAATCGTAAACGAATATATATCCAAGCTTTTTTCATATTTAAAGAATTCAGCTTTTTTAAAATATGCTTGAGGAACATAACCATGTTTAGAATTATGAGATGTCTTCAAATCAAAGCTTTGTACTAATTATGCGCGACTTTTAGTGATTTTTTTAACATGGGGTAATTCAATGAGCATATTTATAATATTAATGACCAAATGACCCGACTTCGCCAGTTTATACCCGAGAGGGAATGTTTTCTCAACTAATATGGTTTTAACATATATCAAATGATATAGCTATAATTTTTATTGATATTATTAACATAGTGTATTTCAAAATTAATTTTTGAATTTATACCTTAAGGAATTATGCAAATCAGTTCAAGCACACATACACTCATGGACAAACCCTAAGGAAGTTGTATCTTTCAGCATGTATATTCGGGATTCAGACAATAACTCTGAAAGGTATTATAGTGACCTTTATTGAAGACACACACGATAACCAAGTGTGAAAATAATTGCCTCTGTATCTTTAAAAGTAAAAAAAAATCAGACACAACCGGCGATGCTAAAGACTATATACAGTAGAACCTCCCTGTAAAAGACAACACCTAAGTGCAGAGCCAAAGTGTCTTTTAGATAGAGGTGTCCTCTTACCAGAGAGTTGATAAATAGTAAAAATGGTAATTTTGAAAATGAAAAGTGTCCTTTATAGAGAGGTGTCCGCTAAAGGAAGGTTCTACTGTTTATATATATTGTAGCGTAGAAATCAAGCCTTGAAATATCCTAAGATGTAAAAGTATTTATTGATGACGTCACAGCGACCAGTCGACAATTATTAACAGGTCAGCTCCCCCAAAACTATTTACAGCTAGAGAATCTTAAGCAAGTAAGCAAAGAAATATTTTAAAGATGATTTCACAAATACAGATTAATATATATTTTTATAATCTGTTGAATATATTTTCATTGAATAATATTAAATTAAATAATAAAATATTTCTTCGCCACATAGCCTCCTCCTATAAAGAGCATCGACCCGATGCTCAGAAGGAGACTTACATCCTCAGTCTCAAGGCTCGAGAACGGGTGATAGGGCTTGTGATCTCTTCGCGGGTCTGTGGTTGTTGTGTTCGTTCAGTGGGGATGTCTTCTTTCAGTTGAGATAACTTCTTCCTGAGGGCTTGGCAGGTATATATTTACGTCAATGTAGTTTTTTCTTATTTATAATGTGGTCGGCAAGGTAGGATTTCTTAACTTTGCGGCCTCACCTCCAATATGGTCTATCATCTAATTTTCATGGCGGGGCGACCAGCTAGATCTTCTAGCAGGTGAGAAATTTTGTCTGTTTCGACCGGTATATGGGGTAGGGCTTCGGTAGCGACTGAAATTTTTCCTCGATGATTCATCGTTGGGTTCCTGAGATTTGGTTTGAGAGTTGTAGAATTCCTTTGCGTCTTTCTTTCTTCGGAAATATTCATTTCTCCTCTCCTCATTGTGTCTCTTCCTGTCGCGGCAATAACGGACGACGTGACCTGGGCGTCCGCAGTAGAAACAGATTGGCTTTCCCTCAGTTGTCCGCCATTCATTGGTGTCACATCTTCTTCCTTGCTTTCGGTAATGAGGTTCAGGATGCGGTCGTATCGTTTGGGCCTCGTATCTAGTATTTGGTTCCGGCCTGGTTGCTTGAGGGGGACTTATTGTAGGTTTTGATCTAGGTGCCAAGGTCTTTACAATCTCTTCCCTCACTAAATCTTCAATGACAGCGATTTTAGGCTCCTCATGAGGAGAGTCCAATACTTGCTTTATCTCTTCACGAACAATTTTTCGGATCAGCGATGACAGATCTTCTCCGTAATCCTGGTCACAGAGAGAGGCTACATTTGGTAGGCGCTCGTACTTGGTTGGGGTAACTCGCCTACAACGGAGCGCTTCAACACGGCGACATTCTGTAATGAATTGCTCGGTGCTCTGTACATCCCTCGGTAGGAGTGCTTGATAAAGCTCCTCAGCAATCCCCTTCATGAGGTGCGAGATTTTATCTTCCTCGCTCATTTGAAGATTAGCCTCTTTGCACAAGCACAGGACATCCTGAATGTAAAATTCGGTACTTTCGCCTTTTAATTGTGCCCGTGTTTTAAGTTTCTTCTCCGCTTGCAATTTTGAATTTTCTTTTTTTCCGAACACATTCTCTAATTGAGATGTGAATTCCTTCCAAGTCTGGATGCTTTCATTGTTGTTCTCAAACCATTTGAGAGCAGTTCCAGACAGATAAAAATAAACTTTAGTAAGACAAAGAGTTTCGTCCCAATGGTTGTACTTTGCCACACGTGCATACCCTTTTAACCATTTTTGGAGATCTTCACCATCCTCCCCGGAGAAAATGGAAGGGTTCCTTGGCAGATGTTGAACAACGTAGTTGCTTACCTGGGTACCTGCTTCCGTCTTTACATTCATAGAAGTTTCGTCTGATTCAACAGAATCAATTTGTCTTTTATTTCTTAAAGGGTATCGGTCCAGCTTCTCCACCAGTTGTAGCGTAGTAATCAAGCCTTGAAATATCCTAAGATGTAAAAGTATTTATTGATTATGTCACAGCGACCAGTCGACAATTATTAACAGGTCAGCTCCCCCAAAACTATTTACAGCTAGAGAATCTTAAGCAAGTAAGCAAAGAAATATTTTAAAGATGATTTCACAAATACAGATTAATATATATTTTTATAATCTGTTGAATATATTTTCATTGAATAATATTAAATTAAATAATAAAATATTTCTTCGCCACAATATATAACTTCAATATTTCCAAGTATTTTGTTAGGTTAACCAGTAAGAAGAATGATTTGCATTCTCGATATTTTACTTTTTTTTAATAATGCTAAAGTTATTCAATCATAAATGAATATCTTTAGCCTTTATTATATTTTATTCACAACATTTCGACGACCAGCTGTCGCCCTTTTCAAAGAAATCTGTATTCGCTATTGTTTATTTTATGTTTGATTTCTAAATTAGCTGATATATAAAAGCATAGATAGCACAACGTGTCGATTTGCTAAACACAACGAAATATAAATAAATAAATCAAAATCAACAACAAAAAACAATAATAATATAATATAAACAACGTGAAAAAATAGTAAAAATGTGATATTGTACTTGGATAAGGTGCATCAATTATGAAAAAGGCATCTCCTTATCGTGCAACTGAAAGTTGGTGATGGCTTGAGCCATCTATCGGAATAAATATCAACTATTCTCGTTGATTTTTAATTATTCCAGAATTTGCCAAATACCCATTCTAACGCGTCCGTGAATAGCTTTTCTTGATTAATCAAGAATGGGTATTTGGCCAATTCTGGAATAATTAAAAATCAACGAGAATAGTTGATATTTATTCCGATAAATGGCGCAAGCTATCAACAACTTTCAGTTTCACGATAAGGAGATGCCTTTTTCATAAAATATGAACAAGTTCGAAAATAGATTATTTGTAATTTAATTTTACTACCAACCTGATAAACACCTAGTTATTTTAATATTGATTTTACAAAATAAAATATATTAATCTTATCACTATTAAGTTAAAGATATTTAAAGAATTCAATAATATGCTATTAACCTATATATGCAAATCACGGGAGTGTTAAATCCATTTTCAAGATAAATATTTTACATTTTAGTGAAACTCGTTTATGCTTTTATTTACAAAACAATATAAAAAAAGTACTGTAAATAGACGACATTCTGTCAACAACATATGCAACAATGGAGAAAATAGACTACAATGACGCAGGGAATCAAATTCTATAAATAGAATATATATATATGTATGATGATAACATAAATATTTCATCATATTGATACACATGTAATTTAAATGATATCCTTTATGTAGAATATATTTTCCAACTTATTTCTATTTACAGAGCCTCTATTAACATGTGTATTGAGAGAAGCTTTTAATCTCTATATACACAATACATTCTATTTAGAAATATTCCATTATAACAGCTATGTATAATTTTGTTTTTTTAGAAAATCGTCCAATCATTTTGGTTGATATAATGCATTGGAAATTATAAAAGGGTATTTATATATACATATATGTAATCAATCATAATTTTATCTTAAATATCCTGTTAACTAAGATATATATATGTTATATAAAAATATTATTTTATTTTAAATTATAATTTCATATATTCAAATACTCTGCTAAATCGACCGCCAGAGGTCACTCTTCCCCTATGAAAACTCGTTGTTGTTTTATCCCAATGGCCGGCTCAAACCTTTTGTACATTATGTAAATAATCTTTTGTTTTCCTTATTTTACTCGCCTTAAGCCAGGCATTACTTTTTATCAAATTATGTTATTTTATATATTCCTTTAGTTCAATTAAATTACTGATCAAAATTATTTTTATTATCATACTTTCAAGATTTAACCACGACTGCATTAACATAGTATGATCCTTAAGATATTCCAAAATCAAGCAGAAAATCTCATTTTTATTTATAACATATATATGTGAAAAAAATAGTACAAATGTGATATTGTACTGGGATAAGGTTCATAAATTATGAAAAGAAGGCATCTCCTTATCGTGCAACTGAAGGTTTCTGATGGCTTGCGCCATCTATCTGAATAAATATCAACTATTCTCGTTGATTTTTTAATTATTCCAATATATTATTCCGATAGATGGAGCAAGCCATCAGCAACTTTCAATTTGCACGATAAGGAGATGCCTTTTTTTTTCATAATAAGATATATATAGTTATTTCTTTCCTTTATATGTACCAAAGCGAGGCATCTCTCCCTTTAAAAATACATTTTTTATCACCCTAATGCATTGTGCTTATTTTGGTACATGAATGCCACCTAGTCCATCCTCCCACAACCTTATTATATAAATATATGAAAAAAAAGCACATGTGCTTTTGGTCAGGATATGCTTTCTTTATTTTTAATATATATATATATATATTAAATTATATTATATTATATTATATTATATTATTTAATATATAATATACATATATATATATATATATATGTCATAATATATGCTCTTCCAGGATTAATAAAACAAACCAACAGCCAACGAGAGAGAGATGAGCAGCTAAAGCGAGACACT
This sequence comes from Cordylochernes scorpioides, assembly GCA_030710605.1. Lineage (NCBI taxonomy): Eukaryota > Metazoa > Arthropoda > Arachnida > Pseudoscorpiones > Chernetidae > Cordylochernes > Cordylochernes scorpioides. Next base: position 19,363,449 of record CP092864.1, read on the forward strand.
TTAGACAACTAACTCACGACCATTTTGACCACATTCCTGAGGGGGGGGGCGTCACCACCTGGCGACTATCCTGGTTAGCCCCCCGGTTGTGTACACAGGGAAAACGGTCGTTCAGCTGATAACGTCTCGCTCACTCTCTCTCGGCTGGCTGCCTGGATGATTGCTCTAACAACTCGTCGTGTGATTATTTCTCTCCTCACCACATTTACCACTATATTGCCACATATATATATATATAGATGGAAAATCTGCCGGGAGGGGCGACCATTGCTTCCATATATATATAAACAATACTTAAAATTATACCGCATAAGTTTCTTTTCTATGAAAAATCAACATTTATTTCAAAGAGAAATATTCACTATTTCTAACTTTTTGAATGAAGTATGAGAGGGTGAAAATATGAAGAGTAATGGCGAACGGGAAAAATAAAAGTGTCCAGGGGCGGTTCCCGTTCGCCATTACTCTTCATATTTTCACCCTCTCATACTTCATTCAAAAAGTTAGAAATAGTGAATATTTCTCTTTGAAATAAATGTTGATTTTTCATAGAAAAGAAACTTATGCGGTATAATTTTAAGTATTGTTTATAATCACACGCCGCAGTCCTTTATAATGTATTATATATATATATACTAGAAGAATGACCCGGCTTCGCCCGAGAAATCCCCCGAGTGAAGTATCCTTCATACTGAAAGTACATCAATAATAAATAGTAGAAGTGCCATAGAATAGCAATACAGAAGAAACACATAAACTACAGGAAAAAACTGTGTAATGGCAAAAATTGTATTATATTAGTGTTTAGGTATTTGATTTAATTATTTTTTGCAATCCATTTAGTTGTTTCAAAATTAATATAGTTTAAATAGACGGCAGCTTTTCCACCAAACCCCCATTAACCTTTGAAATTGCCTGAGTTGAGTGACTGACTGTAAAGAATCCTGACTGCGATGCCCATCTTCTCAATAAGAATTTAAAAAAAAAATAAGTTTATGAAAAAAATCAATCTAAAATACTGGCATGTAAATATTTTTCTGTAAAAAAATAAAAGAGCATATGGAAATATTAGGCAAACATATGTGTTCGCTAATAATTGCGACTGCATTTTAAACGATTTTTAAAAATAGATTAAAACAAATAAAGGCCAGAACAAAAATTAATAAAAAATATGAAAACCATTATTTACATACATTCACAAAAGCAAACGATGACAGAATTGATGAATCTGATACTTGTAAATAGAATAATATAAATGAGTTTTAAAAATTGTAAAAAAATGCATCGGCCGGGAATCGAACCCGGCCCGCCCGCGTGGCAGGCAAGCATTCTACCACTGAACCACCGATGCTTATAAGAAATGGCCATATTTGGGTATTTATTCCATTCACAAAAGCAAGCGATGACAGAATTGATTGATGACTCTGATACTTGTATATTTTAATATATGTGTGTGTTCTGAAAATAGAGCAATCCATACTTAAATCATTATATAGTGAAAAGACATATTGGATTGAATAAAAACATTTATTTGCCAATAATGAGTTTGTGTATACAAAAATGTAAAGCCTCGATAAAGGTTGGCGTTCAGCCAGCCGAAATATTGGCAAATAAATATTTTTATTCAATCCAATATATGCCTTTTTACTATCTATTATATATGGGTGTGTATATAGAATGAATATATATATATGGATGAAATTCTTGCCGTAAGTAAATTGATTTAGAACAGAAAAGGGCACCACTCCCGTCAAAAAAAAAAGTCAAAACTAGACGCCATCTATTGACCGTCGCCGCATACTAGCGATCTCAGGTCGGTGATAGAGGCACAATACCGGCTTTTAAAAAGATGGCGTCTAGTTTTGACGGGAGAGGCGACCATTGCTGTTATAAATCAATTTCCTCCCGGCAAAATTTCCATCTATATTTTGGTCATATGTTTGGCCTAGCCACTTTGCCAGCTAAACACCTCTTTGGCGGATTGTGAAGATTCCATTAAATCCCTTGTGGATCTCATGATATGAAGTTCGCCCTAGACTGACGATGGCCATTAGCCCGAAACCATTGTCTCCAGGTGGACGCTTTTCAGTTTGCCAAAGCTGGTGTTGTGGCTTTGTCACCGACTCGAGGCAGCTAGTTTGCGACGACGGTCAATAGACGGCGTCTAGTTTTGACGTTTAATTTGACGGGAGAGGTGACCTTTGCTTTTAAAGATCAATTTCCTCCCTGAAGAATGTCCATTTAATAAATATAAAAAGTAACTGCTAATATACTTATTTAATAATATTTTTATATAGGTATAAAAAAAGTACAATCACATTTGGACCTCTGGCTCTCGTATTCCAAGAGCCAATAAGGTGAGAAAGGGGCGAATAAGGAAGTAATTCTGGCGCTAGTCGGGATGGCGCCGCGGGGACCGACAACGTCAGGGAGAGTGACCGCAGACGGGGGAAAAAGAATAGTCTGGTGAGAAGAGTTAGATAGCAAGGAATCTCTGAAGAAAACGCTGTACACAGCATGATTAATAGCAGTTGTTGGCCTGACCGCGAACGAAACCTGAAGTTTTTTTTAATATAAAAAAGAGCATTTATTACATATTAACGTTTTATATAGATGAACACATACACTTAAAGGACGACATCATTCAATGAACCCGCCATCAGCGGCAATAACAGATTCTATACGACTGCAGACAGTAATGAGATGGGTCTTGGGAATGTTTGCCATTATATCCACTATAGCAGCTCTGTGTTGTGGGAATGAATATTGGAGTCAACTACGCCCTATATGTTCAGTGGACTGACATCTGGTGAGCTGGGGGCCATATGATTGGTGTGACATGGTCGTGAAGATTCTCGACCATCCATTCTTGGCCCTTCGGGATGTTTGAGGTTGTTCAGAAGGTGCTTGAAGTTGGCCAGGACGATTTGGCGTCCTGACCGGAAGGAGTGGATTTTTCTGTGTAATTTGGACATTGGAACGAGTGTGTCGGTTGGCAGCGGATCAATCTAAAAGTCGGTTTCGCCAAGGCCAGGCATGGACTGTGTGGAACGGGACGTTTCGTAAGAGTGACATCCACGGCGCCAAGAATCATTCTGACGGCGGAGCTTGGAAAGGCAAGTCCCTTATATTAATTTCCTTCCAATTCGTATCACTCTAATAAAGCCCTAACTCAGCTGCATCCTTTCACAAACTCAAGTGTCATCTTTGTACCATCCTGATCAGACAAATGGCTTCAAAGAATGATGCAACACCTCTCAAATGTGGCGGGCGGTAGGTGATTTAGGTCTTTTTATTTTAAAAAATACGATTTTATCTTCAAGTATGTTTTTTAACTAGCAGAGCTTAATCACAATTCAAATGGGGGTCGGTGGAAGGATGGTCTAAACCAGGGGTCTCCAAACTACGGCCCGAGGGCCACATCCGGCCCGCAGACAGATTTTGTCCGGCCCGCGGAGACATACTTGAAAACTCCTTTTAGAGAACAAATATTTTTTATAGCAAATAAAATGTTTGTGATAAGTTGGATAAAGAAACACAGAATGGTAATGAGTAAAGACATGTATAATTTATGCAGTAAATTTAACTTCAGCATATAATAACTAACAAATTATTGAAATGAATCCAACTTACATTTTATACATTGTAAGTAATGAACAACACATACCTTATAACATGACATATGAAATGCTAATGAGATGTATGTAATTGAGATTTTCCACCGACAATAGTTTGTAGTTGTGGACTAATTTTACTTGTACCAATTATTAAAAGAGATTTAAGATGCTCGTCAGTTAATTTAGATCTGTATACATTTTTTGTGTACTTCATTTTGGAGAAGGTTTTCTCACACAAATAAGTAGTACCAAAAACGGAAAACAGCCCACGAGCAAATTTATGCAAATTACAAATTGTGTCAGTGGAAGACTCTTATAAAATTCCAACAAAGATGAGTTTTCATATTTGTTCTTAATTATATCACTTCACTGAAGATCAATCATTTCCATTTGAAGTTCCGGGGCTAGGGTTTCAATGTCAGCATCAAAAGGATTCTGAAAAATCTTAATTTGATTCGCAATGGCATCAAAGTCCGAGAAACGAGTATCAAAATTTATCTTCAAAGCACTCAAAGTTTCGATTGCAAAATCGATAGGAAACTCAGTCTCAGTAGTGTGGCTGAATATTTCACATGTTTAAAATGTGAAAAACATTTACTTCGTAGTTGTAATTGAAACAGTATCAATTTCATCCGGAATGACTTGATATTAGTGTATAAATCAGGAAGATGCTGGTTTTCTCCTTGCAATCTCAAATTCAGTTCGTTCACATGTTTTGTCAAATCAACATAGAATGCTAACTTCCATAGCCATGCGTTGTTTTGTAATTCAGTAAGAGGGCGGTGCTTTTCATTCAAAAAAATTTCGATCACTGCTCGAAGTTCAAAAAAGCGCTGAAGGACTTTCCCACAACTAAGCCAGCGTACGGCAGTATGATAAGGTAAGTCTGTTTCTCCAATCTCTGCAATAAATTGTCGGAATTGTCGGTGATTCAGCCCAAAAGATCTGATGAAATTAACAGTTGATATGACTGGTTTCAGAACGTCAGACATATCCAAACATTTTCCGCACAAAGACTGTTGATGAATGATACAATGTAAGACTAATGGTTTTGAGCCGCCGTCATTTTCTACAGCCTTTGACACAAGAGCGACCACTCCTTTATCTTTCCCACTCATGTTTTTGCCTCCATCAGTTGTAATACATTTCAAGTTTTTCCATCGAAGGTTCTTTTTATTAATGGCCATTTCAACTCCTTTAAAAATATCGGTACCAGTAGTTGTGCCATGAATACTATACATATCAAGAAGTTCTTCGTGCACTTCATAGCTTTTATCTACTCCTCTAATATAAATCAACACCTGAGCAGTATCTGACACATCCGTTGACTCATCCAAGGCCAAAGAAAACCACTCAACATGTCCATTTTTGTCGAACAGTTGAGAGGATATATTTTCAGCGATGTTTTCTACCCTTCGAGCCACAGTGTTTGCTGACATACTGACAGTTTTTAATAAATTTACCTTTTCAGGGCACATTTCTTCGACTACTGCAATTATGCATTCCTTGATCATTTCTCCATCGGTGAATGGTTTTCCACGTTTTGGAATTTCAAGAGCCACACGAAAGCTGGCACGAGTTGCCGCCTCTTGTTCAGTTTTGACTTTTGTAAATAAAGATTGCTGCGATTTCAATCCGCGCTTCAAAGCTTCGAATTTTTCTGTCCGCACAATTCCTGTATATTTTGAGTAATTTTGAGAATGTTTTGTTTCATAATGACGTTTCATGTTATATTCTTTGAGAACGGCTATGCTTTCATTGCAAATCAAACATAGCGCCTTGTTACTGGACTCAATTACGAAATACTGATTGTTCCACTGATCTTTGAATTTTCTGCATTCACTATCAATTTTTCGCTTCTTTTCCATTCTGCTAAATCACACACAAAAGCAACAATTAATAATAACATTTAATAACAAATAAACATAACAATTAATACAGGAAAATTAATAATATGCAGTGTTGCCATCTTGGCCCTCGGAACTTACTGGAGTAATCAGTATGGCCCTAAGGCTGGAAAGACCCCATCAGTATGGCCCTAAGGCTGGAAAGTTTGGAGACCCCTGGTCTAAACCGTTGGTTTTCGACCGCTACGACCCGGGTTCAATTCCCGCATTGGGCACTCTTTTCTAATTAAAAAATGCTCCAATGGCCCCCGATTCTTGCGAAAATCAAACCCCACCAGCGAGTGCAAGTTATTAAACTTTGTAAGTGCAAAGTAGAACTGCTTTTCACACATTTGGTGGTACACTTACAGTAAAAGCAGTCGCCTACTATTATCCACCATGATTATCATGGCCTGTACCACGTGTACTAAGGATAAGCAAAAATACAAAACAATTCAAATGAATTAAATAAATAAAGTTATCAATAGTATTTCTTATGTTCTTTAAATATTAATCACCACGATGCAGTCAACTATAAAGAGATTTGTAAAAAGAATACCTAATTTTTCTAATAATAATGTTAAAGAAAAACAATCTTTCTATATAATTAATCACACAACATTACAACATTATTTCATTATATTATCGCGCTTAATTATTAAAATTTAATAAACTATAGGAATCTTTTGAATTTTCTATTTTCATGTTAAAAAATATCAAACAAATGTATAGATATAATGACAGAGCAATTACTATAATCATATCTAATCTAATATTTATAAAGTCACTGTGTCATACATTGTAATAAATATTAATTGAGGATTGTTTTAGCTTCTCATTTTTCGTGAAATTGGTCAATAAATATATACCACTCCTTGAATAAACAATAAAATCTACCACCTACGAATTTCGGGATTTTGACCCTCTTCAGTAAGCTACAGGCTGTTATCAACAAACACACCAAGTTGGAAAATAAATTCTATTTGTTGTTGTCATTGTCGTGTCCAAATGAAGAGCCTCAGATGTCTCCATGCATTTCCATCACAGCAGCAGCAATGTCCACTATCTTGGGTGTGTAAAGCTGCTGCTCTGGGTCTATGTCAATAAAAAAAGGCTGCGGCCATTGCTGGGCATGAGAATATGTGAGTAGGTGTTAGTTACACACCAGGACAGTTGTTGCATTTCCTATAGGTTCTTGTGCCATCTGGATGTATTGTCATTCCTTTGATTTGGGCAATAATATATTTAAGACCAAATATAAGTGAATACTTTGAATTGTGTTTTTATATGAAATAAAAACAAGTAATTAATGATTTCAAAAAGTTGAACTGTCAGGGCGTTAAAATAATTACAAAAACATATCTTTATATCATTCAATAAAACTTTAAAATGCGATTGAAACACTAGTTATCTTACAAAATAAAATGGATTTTAATTTATTCACTGTTTCTTCTCATCTTATAGTTTGTTTGGCAGTATTCTTGGTCTCTCATATCTTACTTTTATTGGAGCTCTTTTAATGGTTATCATTATGTCTTTTCTGTCTTTGGTGCCCGGGCCGCGGACGGGGCCACACACCCGCCCTAAATAAGCTCCACCAGGACGACGGCTCCAGTCGTTAGACCTAGCGACCTTCCAACACTCCAAGGAAGTCAAACTCCAAGCTCCAGGAGAAGGGCGATGCTCTAGATACCTCATCATTATGTCTTCTCATGTATTTCTCCAATAATTCATTGTTTTGTTCTTCGAAATATTCAAATTTAATTGATATTCAATATATTGAAAGTTGGATATATCCATCAAGCCATAGTTTCATTATATCAACAAACATAGATCATTAATACATAGAGAAGGTTATTTCTATTTGATGAAACTACAAGGGATATTCACATATTTACCATTATTCCAGATGGAATCTTATCAGCTCTCATAAAATGCAAGTTGATGGAAATTTAAAGTGATTAACCTCCATATTTCATTAATTAAACAAGTCAATCAGTCTCCGGAGATGAGTTTCTTATTTCTTTTTATTGCCAACTCTAGCTTTCATAGCCCTTTTACAGGAGTACAAATATATCACACCGTTAATTATCATCCTTGTATATATGTTATAAATAATAAAGAAAATGAAAGAGATTTTCTGTTGTATTTTTGGTCATGTTGAGGATTATGGTAATGCAGTCGTGGTTAAAATCTTGAAACTCTAATAAAAATATTTAAGATCATAGATATATTTATTTGAGATAAGGAATATATATGAAAAACATAATTTGATAAAAGTAATGCCTGGCTTAAGGCGAGTAGAATAAGGAAAACAAATGATTATTTACATAATGTACAAAAGTTTTGAGCCGGCCAATGGTAAACAACAACAACGAGTTTTTATAGGGGAAGTGTGACCTCTGGCGGTCGATTTAACATAGTATTTGAATCGATGAAATATTATTTTAAATAAAATAATACTTTAATATAACATATATACTGTATATACATATGTTTTGGCTGGATTTTTGCATATTGACATTAATTTTATTGAGTTGATTATTACTTGCATATTACTTGTTGTTTATTATATCTTTAGTGTTCAATTATTGGTTGAATTTGACTTATTATTATGTAGTTTTATTCTTTATTGTAAATTTGAGTTCTATATTATTAAACATTATTGGGGTATAATAGGTCATATATTTCTAGAAGGTCTATCTTTCTGTTGATGCTGTTGCTTTGCCTTGTATGAGCGCTTCCATGATTAATCTCTGAGATTTGTAACGTATGTTATTATAATGTATCTGTGGTTGGTCTATTGCAATATTTACTTAATCATAAACCAACCCCTATACAATTCTCTAAATGTGTCATAATCAAAGGTTTCCATTAGAAATTATACAAAATAGTAGAGTATTATTTTTTAAACAAAATTTGGAATTATCCGTAATGCATATCGTGAAGATAGAGACTGCCTGGCTGGAATTCATAGTTCTTCAAATTAAAGATACTTCGGCCAGTAAATATTTTGTATTGTCTCGATGTTTCGACAAAAATATTTTGTCCTCGTCAGGAGATAACAAAAATTAAAACATTTGGCAAAGCATTACTCAGAATAATCGGACGAATCGTAATAAATTGAAGAATGGTAATACATACTTATTTTTAATGTTTGTACTAGCTTTATAATCTTTTATCATTGTTAGGAGAGAGATATATGGATGACTATTTATATATTATCATATTAAAAATAAAAAAGCATATCTCCTGACCAGGAGAACATGTGTTTTTTTAGATAGCAGAGCGCCATCTAGTGGAACAGAAATCAACTAAACGTTTATTTAACCTGTTCCCTGATATCATCATATATATATATAATATTATATTATGATGCATTAGCGCGCCATCTGTTATCAAAATTCGAAACTATTATAGACGCGTATGATTCATTTTTAAAAATAAACAATTTCTACTGCCCTACTGCAATGGAAAAATTCCATAGTTTCGAATTTTGATGTATATATTATGTTATTAATTCTCTAATATGCATATTTCTCTCAAACATATTTAGTCAAAAAAGTCCATAAGAATAAATGAATATGTATAAAATAAAAATGATTAATTTTATTTCATTCCAAAATAGCGATATTCTATTTTTAAAAACATATTCACAACCTTTAGACTTTAGGCAGTTAGTCTTTTAAAAAAAAGGTTCTCTTGTTAGTTAAAATCAGGAAAAACACAGAAATGAAGTTGAAAAAATTAGGAAGGAAGAAAAAGAAAATAAATATAATATTTCCATATACAAACAAAAATCCATACATCTCAAATATGTAAGCAAAAATATAAGTTCATACATTATGCCGTGGACAATGTGCCAACATAGTTTAAAACAATTAAAACAGAACATGAAAAAATCTGAAAAAAAAAAAAACATAAATAGCCAGATTTCATCAAGTACCACTTTTTCTAATATATATGAACAGTTTTCCTTTCATACATTTTACAATGGATAATTACAAAAGAAATTAAAATAGAACAGGAAAAAATAGCTTTAAAAATTCATTTTTGAAAAACTTTATAAATATTCAAATTTCATCGAGTACGCCTATTGTAGTGTTTCATTCTCAACTAGATGTGCAGAGTGAAGCACGGTTTACAGGCGCAGGTGGCCTGAGGTATAAGTTGTGGAGAGGCGCCACGGGGCCACTTGTTGCCATGGATCGATGGGCCACGGCGCTGGTGCTGCTGACGGCAGGCTGCTCAGCTGGGCGGCCGCGAGGTGAGTAAGCTAGTATTCTTGGGTAGACGTAGACTTTTACTGTAAGTTCACCACATGTCTACACATGTGAAAAGCAATTCGACTTTGCACTTACAAATGTGCCTGAGCCCCCGTTTGGGTACTTGCACTCGCTCGTTGAGTTGGACTTTTGTAAAAATCGGAGGCCATTGGAGCATTTTTTTTTAAATCAAATAAAAGTTCCCAATGCGGGAATCGAACCCGGGTCGTAGCGGTCGAAAACCATACTTTCACCGACCCCCTATAAGATAGTAGTTATAGCAACAATCTCTCTGTATAATTCTTTAACTCTTATTGATATTCACACACTAATCTAAAGATAATAAAATTCATTTTTATAGGTTGGTATCTGATATAATGGCAGATATAACACTCGTCAACTTTATGGTAAATTTTTACTGAAAACGTTTCGGTTTGACCATTTGTCACCAAAAAACGTTTCGTTTTGACACTCTTTCACTAGACAGCGTTTCGTTTTGACACACTGTCACTAAGCAGCGTTTCGTTTTGAAATTGTCACTAAACAGCGTTTCATTTTGACACTCTGTCACTAAGCAGCGTTTCGTTTTGAAATTGTCACTAAACAGCGTTTCGTTTTGACACTTTTTCACCAAACAGCGTTTCGTTTTGACACTCTTTCACTAAACAGCGTTACCTTTTGACACTCTTTCACTAAACAGCGTTTCGTTTTGACACTCTGTCACTAAACAGCGTTTCGTTTTGACACTCTGTCACTAAACAGCGTTGCTTTTTGACACCCTTTCACTAAACAGCGTTTCGTTTTGACACTCTGTTACTAAACAGCGTTACCTTTTGACACTCTGCCACTAAACAGCGTTTCGCTTTGACACTCTTTCACTAAACAGCGTTTCGTTTTGACAGTCACTAAACAGCGTTACTTTTTGACACTCTTTCACTAAACAGCGTTTCGTTTTGACAGTCACTAAACAGCGTTTCATTTTGACACTCTTTCACTAAACAGCATTTCGTTTTGACACTCTTTCACTAAACAGCATTTCGTTTTGACACTCTTTCACTAAACAACGTTTCGTTTTGACATTCTGTCACTATAATATTTTTACTTTGTCAGTTCAAAAACAAGGTAATAAAACCAAATTTAAATACATAAACGGTAACAACACTCTTACTGAAACGTCACACACTATTTATTTATACATTTATTATATCTTTTATTTCTAATCTATAATCTTCAAATTGTGCCTAATCACTTAAGTAAGTTCGTTTTGCTTTGAAAATGGGAAATTTTGTCAATAAAACGTGTTACCTAAGGTTTAAGAGTATTGTATCCAACAATAAAATCTGGATATACTTGCTAGTACGAAATATAAATGCAAAATCTTTCGAGAATTAAATCTTCTCTCCGGAATTCAGAAAGAGCTATTTACCGAATGCCTAACGAATACATTACAATTCGCCTTTTTTACTTTTATTAACAACAAAATGAATATCTACTTTTAGATTTCGATTTTTCTATTATCTTAATGAAAAGGCACGATTTGGATTATAGATTATAAATAGAAAGTAATAAGACTAAATACAAATAAATAAATAGTATGTAACGTTTCCGTAACAGCGTTGTTACCGAAACATCATATACTATTTATTTATTTGGATTTGATCTTATTACCTTGTGTGTTATAATCTTAATGTTTTATAAAGTTTTATTCGGGTTAAAATACATCTTTCTTAAAGTTTTAGGTTTGTGCGTTTGAACTTGAAATCTTCATAATCTATATAATGATGGGCTCTATTTATTACCAAAACAGAGGCAAAAATTGTTTTTAATGTTTAATTCAATAATTACAGAAATGCGTCAATTATATAAATATAATAAATAACGTTGAATATTTCCACCCTCTTTATTCTACGTTTGTTTTCATTATTGGATTTTGAGGTTTTGTTAATGTATTCTGGCCATGATGGAATCTTTGGAGAGAATTTTCTAGAATGGATGGTGCAAGGAGTATGCGTGAATTTTGAGGTGTAATATATATTTATTTTATAATTTAAATATTTATTAGGGCATTGCAATTGTAATTTGGGTGTATTATAACTATACTCATGGACAAAATTTAAGGAAGTGGGAAGTCTTATATGTCTCCGGTCGTCTGTTTTTCAAGAAGACAGAAGCAATTTCGTTCACACTTGATTATCTCGTATTTCTTCAACAAAGGTCACAGTGTATCAAAGATATTTCAGAGTTATTGTCTGAATTCCGATATACATGCTAAACGGTAAAACGTCCTTAAGTTTGGTCCATGAGCGTTCAGCCAACTGAAATATTGTTAAAATAAATAGTACTTTGATTCAATATATGCCTTTTTAATTAAAGACTTATTTATGGATTGCTCTATTTTCAATATATATAATCAAATATATAAATGAATCAACGTTTAGTTTATAATTATTTCGACAGTTGGTGGAAACAATTAGCAACTTTGTGTCGCAAAATCAGGAGTTGCATTTTTCTTAATATTTAGATTATCTTGATGTCCTATTATTAGGTTCTCGTTACACATAGGAAAAACCTTCCTAAAGACAAAACGAAATAGAAAGTTAATGCCCAAAATACAAGTATTATATACTTATGGTATACAATATATAGATGGTACATAGAGCTCAAGACAGAGATGGCTAGCGTCGTATCGTGTTTGGGATGTAATACATACAGTGGGCCACAATGTCCGATTGCGAATAAAATGATAGTACTATACAATATATATATGTTATATAAAAATTATATTTTATTTTAAGATTATAAATCCTTGAACAAATTACTCTGTAAATTTGATCGCTAGAGATCGCGACCTTCCCTATATAAAACCTATTGTTGTTGTTTCCCGTTGGCCGGCTCAAACCTTTTTATCTTTTTTTAAGCTTTAAATCAGGCAATACCTTCATAAAATTATGTTTTAAATATTTCATAAGCTAAATTAAAGCAATAATGATCTAAACTGTTTTTATTATCTGCAATATAGCGAAAATTCATGTATCAAGCAAATTATCAATTATTCTATATCATATCATCTAAATAATATTCCAAAAACAACAGCAGAAAATCTTTTATATAATATATATTGTATATACTGCCACAATATATGTACTGCCACCAAACCAACCAATATGCAAATATAATGCTCAAACTATGCAAATAATAATTCACAACCATTCTATCATTGCATGGCCTTAACTTCCATCCCTCTTTACTGCATATTTACATATCTTGTGTAATATATTTAATGAATAGACAGACTTAGCCTTAAAAAGATAAGATTTTTAAAATAATATATACAAGTATCGTATAATATTGGGAGGGTCTGGCTCAACGAAGGATTTAATTCTACTCTTCAAAGGTGATATAGAAGTACAAGAATCACTCACCAAGAAAGTTGACAAAATTGGTTTCCTCTTTAACCTCGTTGCTCAGGGCCTTTTTCTTCTTTGTGCTGGCATTGAAGAGCAAGTCGTAGGTAGCTTCTTCATTGAGCTGTCACAGCAGTTGAAGTGGGGGTTGAATGTGACAACAATGATTCTACTTTCAACAATGGGAGAATATAATAATAGCTTGATCCCAAGACACCAAATACAGTTAAACCTGTCTATAGCGCCTCCCTCTAAATAGCGCCTTCCTCTCTATAGCGCCCGATTTTAAATACGTAGTATGATGCGATTTACATTTAAAGTGACCTGTCTATAGTACACCCTCTCTATAGCACCCTATTTTGGTGAGTCCCAAGAGGGGGCGCAATAGACAGGTTTAACTGTACTTGTATTTGAAGATAAAACAAAAAAAATGTTTCAAATTTATTTTCATTGCGTATAATGAAGGATTAAATAAATAAGTTTGTATACAATAGATCTAAAAGTAGTAAAGAAAGAATAAATATATGTTTTCTAATAACCTGATGTATATAATAACTTATACATTTATGCCAAGTTTAATTCTATATTACTACAACTCCTTCTGGGTATATATATATAACATTTTATAGTTTTTCTAATGTAACACTTTGTAATGGATTTCTTGTTAAAGTGAGAAACCTTCTTAAATTTCCATGTTTACTCGAAATCTACATAATAACTCTCTATTTAGGTCTCTATTTTACTTCTGTATATTTTTATTCTGTCATTTTAACGTGTCTTGTGCTAATGTGTATTTGTTAATATTGTCACGGTAGTCATAACAGGTATTACAAAAGTTTAAGTAAAAATAATTTATTAATTAGAATGCAAACTTTTTCTAAATTTAATACACAAGTAATAATATACAAGCATGGTAAGGGGTGATGACTATGCAAATATTTATGATGATAAACAACAGAGTATTTTAAATAATAATTCAGTGACAATATTATACTCCTTTCGGTAAATTTATAAATAAAAGACAATTCTGAAGCAAGAAGTTGAATATTCTTTGAGTGTGAAAGCTTTCAAAAAATAGGAACTTACCCTCTATTATAAATTTGTTTATTCTTTTCTTTGTCGTCTGTTTTCACAAGTTGAATCTGGTTAGAAAATGTATAAAAATTAGATGAATCTTTTGTTGCCTTAAATACGAGATAATTAACTCGTTTCTTTATATATCTAAAAATGTTTAATGTTTAATAAAATAATTTTATAAATCTGAGAGTTGTCTTCAAAAACGATCCAACAAATTCTTTGAGGGAAGAGTTTATTTTTATATAGACAAGTTAAAGTATAACGGCAATACACAAGCTTTCGGGCGTAATAGCCCTTCGACAGATATAACTACGATACTAAAATCGTATAATATCGTAATTACAGCTGTCGAAGAGTTTTAAACCCGAAACCTTGTATTGGTTTTGTTATCTAAAAGTCTTTGGTTTGAAATTTTGCCGAGAGAGGTGATATTGAAAATTTCTTGAAAACCTTCACTTGAAAATAATTTAGAATTCCAATATTCATTAAAGCTTTAGATCCATTACAATTTGGATTTTTATATTTTAAACTTATTTTGTCTATAATATAAATAAATACATATGTATATCAAAATATTTTTCTCCACATTGAATATAACAAAATATTTTTAAAACTTAATTCTGTTTGACGTTATGTGGCGCTGAGTTTGTTGTTGACACACGTTAAATATGTTACAACACCTTGATAAAGGTTGGCGTTCAGCCAATTGATATATTGGTAAAATAAATGATATTTTGATCCAATATATGCCTTTTTAATTAAAGATGTATTTATGGATTGCTCTATTTTCAACGAATTTTAACTATTTGTTTGTATCTCTATAAAATTTTCATATTAATATTTTTATTATTTTGAGATATGTTATTAATGAGCTCTGTCTTTATATATAAAGAAAGTTTCTTAAAGTCATAAATTATTGTTCGGTTATTTCTAAAATGATGAATCCTCTCAATTTATAAACTCCTGTTTACTTTTCATATTTATTGTATGCAGAGTTTTTCCAATTAAGTTTCATCTTATTTTTCTGGAAACACTCTACATTGATAACACTCGATTTTATAAAAATTGAATTTAAATTTATGTTGAACATTGTTTTGAACCCTTTCAATAGATTATTATTGATTTAAGATAAAATTATTAACGGTATTATAAATCTCTCGTGGTTTAGTTTTCTTGGTCTATAATTCTCATAGATCCATTTTTCCTATCATAGTTAATTTCTATTATGCATTAGCTCGCCATCTGTTATGAAAATTCGAAACTATTATAAACGCGTATGATTCTTTTCAAAAAATAGATATTGTTTAATAATTTTGTCCTCGTCAGAAGCAAACAAAAACTTAAACATTTGGCAAGGCAAATTATTCTAAGGTTCGAAGGGCATTCTCACGTGATATTTCAAATTTTTTACAAATAAATATTTTCTTCTAAAATAGTTTCGAATTTCCATAGTTAATTTTTATCAAAAGAAAATCATACGGTGAAGAGTTTCTTGTGATTACCATGCAAAGACCATGAATATTCTATCAGACGAATTCATCTTTTCACCCAAGCAGATTCAGACAAGAAGCTTAATTATTCGACCTTCAAAAAAACTACAAGAAACTTTTTACCTCACGAATTTGTTCTTATTCAGATGATATATTTACTCCAGGTGATTATATTCAACTTATAACACAGTTTATTGCTATAGTTACACCCTAATATGTAAATATTCTCACATTCCTTAACCTTTAACATCATTATAAAACACACAAAATATGTAAATATAACATTGTTGGGGCGCTGAGGCTGACAGCCCTAGTTACCCTTAAATGCATATATCGAGGAATGGAGACAATTTCAAGCTGTAAAGGATGTTCAGTAAGACGCCCAAGACAACATCACTTCCACACTGATCTTTATTAAACGAATATTTCCCTTTTATCCTAACCTATTTTACATATCCATTTTACATATATTTCACATACATTTCACGCTTAAAACAACAAAAAGATAAATTTACATAATACCTACAATTTAGGTACGTCCGATACTAGCATACAAAGAAAACAATTCTAATCTTAATCAGAGATCATATTCAAATATTATTTTTCTAAAGATCTTTCAAATTTAAGTTATAAATACCCACGCTAAATACATACACATCCAAACCAACAATCCTTATTGAAAAAAAGTCGATATCCTCTTATAAGAAACCTGATGAAGAGCTAATTTTGGTTGAAAGCTTGAATTTTGAAATAAAAACATGCACATTCTATAAAAATGCCTATTTTAAAGAAATTTTCTAAGTTATTTATATAAACATATTATCATCAGGAAAAAAGGCATCTTTATTGTCTGAATCCCAATATACATACATGCTAAAAGGTACAACTTTCTTAAATATTGTCCATGAGTATACTAGTATGTAACATATAAACACTATCTTTATCCTAATAATTCATATTTAAGAATAAATCAAAATCCATGAATGTATATTTAAATGAATTCATTTACGACTATCTAAAACATATATCTTTTTTGACACTTCTTTTTATATAATGTTTAGAAACACAAGTAGCAAAAGAGATAACAAATTCGAATAATCTCACATTTTCGCGCCATTTCTTTGACAGCAAACGACAATTTTCGACATGACTTCATCGTCTGATAGGTTATTATAACAAATTGATATTTGGAAATTGTACTCTTCGTTCTCATTTATTTGAATTTTTAGTTATTACTTTATATTTCTCTTTATCATGCAAACACAGTGCTCTATTTTAATATATATTCATATAAATATTTTATATAGTAAAATAATATATTCTATTAAACCTAATCTAGTAGAGCTTTTTGTAAAAGTGCTATCCAACTTAAAAGAGAGCAATAAATAATTCAATAGTTTAAGCTAATGTATATTACCTTAATGCATCTCTCTCTAATTAAAATTTTTAATTCAAAGAAAAAATAATAACTTTTCACAATATAATTTTTTAATAAAATTAAAGAACACATTATGGTAATTTATTCCACACAAAAATGCATCTTACAGTATGAATCAAAAGAAATAATAGCAAGTAAGACTGTTTCCCGCCATTACAAGGCGTAGGTTTAAATTAGGCGGGAAGCCAAAAGTTTCGTCTGCCTTCTGGAATTTTGAAGACTCTCAATTCTATTTACTTGCAGGCGACCAACACAACGCTGTTAGATTATTATGTTGATAAAGTGTTGGTTTCTTTATTCATCTTTTACTATTAAAAATCAACTCGTTATGATATCATGAACGTCTATAGATAATCTTACATTTAAAATAATATTTTTTATAATTTATAATTAAAAATGTATATATATATATTTGTAGTAAATATATAATTTATTTTATCAATATTTCTGTTGGCTGAACGCCAACCCTTTTTTTTTTAAAGTTACAAAAACGTATTTTTATGTAAACAACAAACTCAATTGTAAACAAACTTCAAACAAATTTATATACAAACATTTTTCTCTTTTATTTAATATACATGACCTTTATTGAAATACATAACTTTATAATATATGGATCTATTTTGCATATATTGAATAATGAGTTAATAGAAGTATACAAATTGAAGATTTTTTAAGTAAAATTCTCTTCTAACTGGAATCAAAATTTTAAAATTAAATATAGGAGGGGGGGGGGCATAGAATATATAATACCCTCAGGTAATAAAATTACAATATTTCATTAAAAGTTTATTTAACACGATATTAATCGAGATAAAATAAATCCATAAAAATCAGTATTTTTACTCATGGACAAAACTTAAGGAAGTTGTACTTTTCAGCATGTATATCGGGATTCAGACAATGACTGAAAGATATTACGGTGACCTTTATTAAAGACACAAGAGATAACCAAGTGTGGACAAAATTGCCTCTGTCTTCTTGAAAAAGAACAGACAACTGGCAATATCAAAGACTCCACTGTTTTAAGTTTCGTCCATAAGTGTATACTAGAAATGAAATTTTGATCGTTTTGTCTGTTCTCTTTCCTGGCTGCTATTTCCAACTATATCAAGATTCCCATCATCACCGTATACTTTCTACCATTATATTCAACTTTAGAATTCACAAAATATTTATTCAATACTCTCTACTCACAGATAGAAGTTGGTGAAATAAACATCAATTGATTTTTTTTACATACGATAGTTAAAAATACATTGTTTCTTTTTTACGAGATATACAAACGAGATTTCAAACCAAAATCGCATTAGGGCCATTAAAAAGAAAAGCCTTTTGGCTTAAAAATTTGTCCAGTTTTATCGACATAAAGAAAGGAATCAGTATAGGGTTTATTATCGTGTTTTATATAGTTCAACTTTTCTCGTATATGCAACTCAATATGCAAAATGTGCACAGTAATTTCAAAAGAATAACAAAATCATGAGGTGGATAGTCACAGGTTCATATATTTCTATGTACTCCTGTAGAAGGGCAAAGATGTCCGAAAGCTCGAGATTACATTTAATAAAGATAAAAGAAACTCATCTCCAGAAACCTGTAGCATTTGTTTGATTAATTAAACAACAACAACAACAAAAAGGCTTTTATTAGGGCCCTTAGCCCTGTATGGATTCGCCATACAACAACAAAATAATACAGTACTTTTTTTCTCCCTTTCCCCATGTGCACCTGAGCCTTTGTTTGAAAAGGGATTCATTTACACATCTGTTCTAAAAAACCTTTCTTCACTAACTCTTTTTTGTATGAATCTATTTACAATTGATCCGTAGAAATTATAGAGTTCTATTGCTATATTTTTCTTTTCTATAATAGTTCTCAGCGTCTTCAGTGTGTTGCTAAGTCTCCAGAAGTTGTTTTTAAGAGTTTTTTCTCTTTCTTCACCTAGATATTTGCATTCTATGATATGGTGGGAGATTTCATCAGATATCATATGATTGATTAATTAAAAAACGTAATGAGAAGGAATCAGATTAAGAGAAGACGTTCTCTTATTACACTTGTAGGACAACTGAAAATAGAAACCAAGACAACATATTAAAGAAGTTGGAAGTTATGACTATAGACCGTTATGGAAGAGCCTAACTGAAGATAGGTACACCACTGGTAGAACTTTGTTATATTTGAATAAAAATAATAATCCTTAATTCTTGTTTTCTGAGAACAGGCTATCTTTCTACATTAAATACTTTCATATTTTTTAATTAAATAATGCAACAGGTTTCTGGCGATGAGTTTATTTCTATTTTTTATTACATTCTCAAACTTTCGCGGGCATTTTCACCTTTCTACGTGAGTACAGAATTATTTCATTATTGTTCATTTTGAACTCCTGTAGAAGGGCTGAAATGCCCGAAAGCTCTTGAGAATTCACTAATAAAATTAAATTAATCTCACATCTCAAGAAAACTGTTGCATTATTTTAATTAATACCCAGATAATTCACATCTTACCACATACAATTGACCACATACAAAAAAGGTCATCTGGTGGATTGAACTGATGCATATCTATTGTACTTTCATATTTTACTTTTACGACCTGTTTTCCACTTCAACACTGTTCATTTAACGAGCAATATTGTTCTAATTTATCAAAATAAATAAAAACTTCCACTTACCATAAATCTTCTAACAACATCGATATGTGTTTTACATGTTTAATGATAATACGAGCAGAGAGAAAGTATCTGGTAGTCCATGGTCAAATAATATTTTATTCAAATTAATTTTTCACTGATCATTTTTAGGTATATCAAGATAATTCTATTTAAAATATGTCATTTGTATTAATTAAATGTAAATTCCTAATTTTAATTATGTAAAAATAGTTATATATATACATTTATTTAATTTATATATAGTAATTAAATATATACAGAATATTAAATTATATCAAATATAATTTAATAACGGCCCCAAAAAATTAATTAATTTAATAGAAATAGAGATTGATTATATTTTATCATTTTTTACTCTTATCTAGATTTCCTCCTCTTTTTGGATTTCAAAGGTAAATATGCATTACTAAATTGGTTACTCCTTTATTTGAAAAAAACGCGTTTATATATATTATATATATAGGATAATTTGTTGTTGACACACTTTAAAATGTTATAACACCTTGATAAAGGTTGGCGTTAAGCCAACTGAAATATTGGTAAAATAAATGATATTTTGATCCAATATATGCCTTTTTAATAAATACTATATAATAAAGCGATAGGAGAAAATAATTTTTAATAATCGACTACTAGTAGTCGATTATTAAAAATTATTTTCTCCTATCGCTTTATTATATAGTATTTATAATCCAAGGAGAAAGTTTCCATGTTTAAAAAAATATGCCTTTTTAATTAAAGATATATTATATACATAATAATATATAAACTCGTATAAACCCTTCAATATATTTTCTATGGATATATTTTTTATGTTTATAATTGAATTTAAAGAAAAAATAAGCTTGAAAATAAGGAAAATAGCCTTTATTTGAGAATAAAATATATAAAGCATAACAATAAATAAGAAGAATGAAAAACAACAAAGAGAAACATTAACATTTATTTTTTATTTTCTATGTTGTTTAAATTCTTATTTACTGTGCACAGGATGTCTTTTTAATATGTTTTTGTATATTTGTTAGTTGATAAAATTACATTTTTTCCAGAGAAGTAAGAATAATCTATTTATATATGCTTTGCCAGAATTTCTTAGGAAGTTAAAAACATATTGGTTTAAAGAATGTATTGGAGATTTATTTTAATTTTTAGAGGAATGCTCTTCCTCTAGTTCACAGTCTAATAACTTTTAAAATAATTATAAACCACATGCCATATATATAAAGAGCATATAACATATTGTTTATTACACATTAATAAGTTGAATTGATTAATTGTCCCCACAGAGTATGTGTGTAAGATAACAAGAAAATAGGCGTTAACCGCAAGAAGAAGAAAATTTTCTCTTTGTTTAAAATTGTTTAAAGTTTCTTTTTTATATTCTCTCTCTTGTAAATCAATAAAGATGATTCTTGATTAATCTTCTTAGAATCAGTATATATCTTTAAAAATTCTAAGAAAAAAGTTAAAAATTTTATAAATATAAAGTTGAACACTACCTCAAGGTTAAAGTAATTTACAACATTTTAAAAAACCAACAAACTGTTATAGAGAAAACAATCTTTTGAAATTGTTTTAATTGTTCGCTCTTAACAGAGATTTTTGGGATTCAATGAAATAAGAATGAATCTTGTTACATTCTTCTATACTCAGGTCCAAAACTTAGGAAGTGGAAAGTCGCCAGTAGTCTGTTTTTAAGGAGAAAGAGGCACTTTTGTTCACACTTGGTTGTTTTGTGTGTCTTCAATAAAGGTCATTGTGAAGCCCGAGTCAATTATGTTTGCACTTAGTTATCGTATGTCTTCAATAAAGGTCACTGTATCAAATTTCTTTCAGAGTTATCGTCTGAACCCCGATATACACGGAAAGGTACAACTTTCTAAAGTTTTGTCCATGAGTTTAGACTTCTCAAATTTGATAATACTGCTATATAAGGGCAATATCACTGTCACAATTCTACGTTTTAACAAAGACGACTAATAAATGGCGTACAGTTCTACATCTATTTATACAAGATACGTAAGACTTTTATATTCAACAACAACAAAAAGGCTTTTATTAGGGCCCATTGCCCTGTATAGATTCGCCATACAACAACAAAATAATACAGTAATTTTTCCTCCTTTTCCCATGTGCACGTGAGCCTCTGTTTGAAAAGGGATTTATTTACACATTGTTCTAAAACTTTCCTCACTACCTATTTTGCGTGTGAATCTATTTACAATTGATCTGTAGAAATTATCGAGTTCTATTGCTATATTTTTTCTTATCTGAAATAGTTCTCAGCGTCTGCAGTGGGTTGCTAAATCTCCAGAAGGTGTTTTTAAGAGTTTTTCCTCTTTCTTACCCTAAATATTTGCATTCTATGATATAGTGGAAGATTTCATTAGATATCATATTTCCACAAATCCTGCAGTGAATGTTTTCCTTTTTGATGATGAGAATATGACTTTCTCTATCTAGAGTTGAAGTAATTCTTGTCCGTGCAATGAAGGCTGACTTTTATATTCTAATATTTTTCTCACCCTGATTTTCCTCAATCCCTATATAATCTGAAAAACTGTGTTTAATACTTTTACTTCTCTCTTTTTTACAAAAATGCACTTGTGACACACACATGCAAAAGTTAAGAAACAAATAATAAAATTATATAAAATGGGAATACCTTAATCAGTGAAAGAATAACAATTTTTTTCAAAATATTTCGAAGGATTTCTCCCTCTTTATCAAATAACTTCTATATTTTATATATTAACAATAACCTTTTTCATTATATATATTCAAATTTATTTTGTAAAATGCCTTGAAATTATTCACAAATTTTGTAGCATATAAATTAAAATATACATAAATGTTAATTTAAAACTATGTATGTGTGTGTTGTGTTGCTAAATGCATCAAATAAAACCTATAAAAATTTGTTAAAGATGGTGATATTAAAACATTAAAAAATATATAAATTATTTAAATAAAATGTATGTAATATTTTACACAAATAAATTTACTGGCAATGCGTTTCTTTTTGAATATCATCAAATATTATCTCTACAGACCTTACTGCAAATAAATTTAATATAATAATATAAATAAATTATAAATTTAAAATGTATGTAATCTAAAAAAAACATACATTTTAAAAGATCATATATAAATATAAACTTATAAAAAGGCTGTTATTATTATAGATCAATAAGCTATTTCAGCTCAAAGAAATAGCTTGAAAATCGTTGAGAAATATACAAAGACAAAAAGCTATAAAGGTTCTATACCTAAAAGCCAAGAAATAATAAAGCAGAAGAATATATATAGCAATATAGGCGATCAATAAGGTGTGTACCAAACGATACTATATATATTATTAGGAAAAGAATGCCATAAAGTTCTATTGGCTATTTGGAAGTAAAAGAAATTTTAATATGACCAATAAAACGGTCTGAACGATGTGTTTATGGATTCTAAGCTGCTGAGAACAATAATGTAAAACTAATGTGAAACACTCGCCATCTGGAATTAAACTTCCCTCTCTCCTAACTACATTTATTTATACTCCCCCTCCTTTAACTATTTTAACTATATTTTATATCTATTGCATTTTATTACTCTATGATATTATTATAACCTACACATAGATTTTTTTAGAAGAAATTATTCAATTGTGTGGTAAGGTTTTTTTTTCTCTGTAACTTTGATTTTGTTTTGTTATTAATTATTGTTAAATTTATTTAGTTTTCAATTTTTTACATATGTTATTGTTATTCTGTATTGTTTTAGTATGAGATAAATGACTCGGCCTTTTTGCACAGGATTTGACTGAGGAATTGTAGGAACAATTTATATCGTTTACCTAATTATATTTTGACTAAATTAAACTCTTCGAGTTAAAATATAAAAATAAAACGGAGATTAAAGAGGAGTTTCTTGTGTGAATTTTATTAGCAAGCTTTCGGACGCATGCGTCCTTCTACAGGCTTTTTTACGATGACTCATTAAGGATGCATGCGTCCTTCTACAGGCTTTACGATGACGCATTAAGGACGCATGCGTCCGAAAGCTTGCTAATAAAGTTCGCACAAGACACTCCTCTTCAAATTTACGTTTTATTTTTCTAATTATATTTTATTGTTTATTTGTTCTAATATTTTTTGAAAAAGAAAAAGTTTCATGCCTAATATAGTTTTAAAATTAACACATAGATGGCGCGCAATAACTTTGTATTATAATTATATCTATATCTCTTACTTGTGTTTTTTTATTTTTTTTTATTTTAGAGATAAAATAGAATATAAGATCAGAATTTAAAATAATGTTTAGATATGATCACGAAGCTCTTCTCTTGGCACATCTATCATAATTGCAGATAGAGCGATGTCCATACCATTTTTGCGAAGAGTGTTTTGTTCTACTTAATAGAATAAAGCT
>CP092864.1:19387824-19465541 GCA_030710605.1 Cordylochernes scorpioides
TTATTTTGTACGCAGGAACCAAATTCTAACAGAAAAACATTCATTCGAGCAGAAAACAAAAGCCAGATCATCTTTCTATAAAAATATCGCTTCTCAGACACAAAGTTTGGAGCGGGACGTTTCACAAGAGTGACATCCACGGCGCCAATTTATAATTGTAACGAATAGTATTTGAAAATCAAAATAATATAATTTTCAAATATGGTTGTGAAAATTTACATATTTATTTTTATATTTTAAAAACACACAAAGTTTGGAGCGGGACGTTTCACAAGAGTGACATCCACGGCGCCAATTTATAATTGTAACGAATAGTATTTGAAAATCAAAATAATATAATTTTCAAATATGGTTGTGAAAATTTACATATTTATTTTTATATTTTAAAAACACACAAAGTTTGGAGCGGGACGTTTCACAAAAGTCACATCCACGGTGCCAATTTATAATTGTAACAAATAGTATTTCAATAAAAACATTTAATCGGGTAAAACCCGGGCGTTTCCCGGGTCATTCGGCTAGTAAATAGATAAAATATTTGATAAATGTACATATATATAGAATATATACAGTCTTCATTGGTGGGGCCCACCACGAGAGAGAAGAGAGAGTTCGCAACTAGGCAAATTAGTGTGAATGCGGGTAAATAAGTATTATTAAAAATATCTCTAGCAATACAATATAATACACTGCGGCCTGTGATTGTAAAACGACACTTGAAGTTTCACCGCATGAGTTTCTTTTCAACGAAAAATCGAGATTTTATTTCAAGGTGAAATATCGACTATTTCTATCCTTTTTGGATGAGGTATGAAAGGGTGAATTATGAAGAGTAATGATGAACGGAAAAATAAAAGTGTCCAGGGATGGGAATCGAACCCACAATGTTCCGCTTACCGGGCAGATGCCATGTCCACTAGGCTACCCTGGACGTATTTTTCCGTTCGTAAATGATACATAGTAACTTAAGTAAGTTACTTAAGTTACTCAAGTAAGTTACTATGTATCATTTACGAACGGAAAAATACGTCCAGGGTAGCCTAGTGGACATGGCTTCTGCCCGGTAAGCGGAACATTGTGGGTTCGATTCCCATCCCTGGACACTTTTATTTTTCCGTTCATCATTACTCTTCATAATTCACCCTTTCATACCTCATCTCTAGCGCAATAATAAATATTTTTTAAAATATTATAAAACCATTCTCAAACACAATAGGTTTATTTTCGAAAGTTCACCTATATAATTAACAAAGAAATATTTTCGCGAAATATTTTGATATCTTTTAAAATTTATTTTATGGCAACTCTATCGTATATAGAAATAAATATATTTGAAACTATTATAGACGCGTATGATTATTTACAAATTAAACAATTTCGAATGCCTTTACAAGTAAAAGCATTAGAAATTGTTTAATTTGTAAAAGAATCATATGAGTCTATAATATTTTCGAATTTTCATAACATATGGCGCTCTAATGCATCATAAATAAATATTTGTTAAAATCTGATTATCTGATTGGTACTAATTGAAAAGAACATCTTATAATAAAAGAAACAAGAAGCTTTAATCAAACTAGTATATATTCAAGATCAAACTTTATTTTTCAGATTAGGCTCATTGGAAAGTGTTATAATGTGTCAAAGATACTAGAGACGACAACCACTCATTGTCTGGCTGAAAAATAATTTATTTTACAGCAAGCAGAATTTACATATTAGAAGGTTGCCATGAATTTGCATAGCGTTAAAAGATAAAACAAAATTTACATATGAATGAAAATATTTAATCATATAAAACGGACAAAATGCATACTATATGATAATTTACCATATAGGGTCTTCGGGAAGTGGGATAATGCAATGCAGTTTATTTCTAAAGGGCGCCCCAGACGTGTTACAGCAGTTATCCAAAACTTACTCCTACTTACTCACGATGACAATGCATTATTTCAATTTTTTTTAGAATTTTAGTAAAATTATTTCTATCGTAGCATACTTTATAATTCAAGATAAGCTTTTATAAACCACTTAAAAACTACCAAGATTTAACACAATTAGTTTATTTTTGCATCACATGAGTGCATGAGTTTGTGGTCAGGATATGTCTTTTTTATTTTAATACCAACACCTGACTTTTTTAAAATTATTTTTCATATGTTTAGCGTATTTACGCAAGTTTGGCCTTAAATTCTCAGGAAGCCTCTGGGACCAAAACATTTTGGTCGCAGTTGGTACAGCCTGCTCCACGCTGACGAGCGCCAACAGCCCGAAACGAATTCGTGGATAACTTTTCGTGATTTATTGAGAATATGGGTTGGCCAAATATTAGAAAATACACTAAGCTTTATTAAGACCACCGGTCTTATACAGATTTACTACAGGAAGAAAGGAAGCATAGATATAGCTCCTATACT
Source organism: Cordylochernes scorpioides (assembly GCA_030710605.1). Taxonomy (NCBI): domain Eukaryota; kingdom Metazoa; phylum Arthropoda; class Arachnida; order Pseudoscorpiones; family Chernetidae; genus Cordylochernes; species Cordylochernes scorpioides. The sequence goes on from CP092864.1 coordinate 19,390,242, forward strand.
CCAGGCAGCGCAGCACCCAACAATGATCTCCAGGTCCGACGTATGTCTGGGTTGGCCAAATATCAGGAAACAGTTTAAGTCAACGTATAGTTGATTTCTGTTCCACTAGATGGCGCTCTGCTATCTAAAAAGCTCGTGGTCAGGATATGCCTTTTTTGATTTTAATACCAACACCTGACCTTTTTAATTATTTTTTTTCACATATCAATACATTAATTAAATGGAATATTTTGGATCGAAAATTAAACAAAACATTTTATTTCTTATTATTTATTTATTATTTTAGATCCAAAATATGCTATTTAATTAATAATTTTATATGGATTGCTCAATATTCAAGAAGATATCAATATATATATATATGTTATATAAAGGTATTATATTTAAAATGTTATATTAAAATATTATTTTATTTAAAAATATATTTTATAGATACAAATATCCTGCCGACTTATTATTATATTTAAAAACGATAAGATTTCTGTTGTTTTTTGATCATGTTGAGGATCATGGTAATGCAGTTGTGGTTGAATCTTGAAAGTGTGATTACTAAAAATAGTTTTGATATGAGATTGTTTTAATTGAGCTTTAGGATTACATAATAACATAGTTTGATTAAAGTACCGCCGGGCTTAAGGCGAGTAGAATAAGAAAAAACAAAAGATTATTTACATAATGTACAAAGGTTTGAGCCGATTAAAGCTCAATTAAAACAATCTCATATCAAAACTATTTTTAGTAATCACACTTTCAAGATTCAACCACAACTGCATTACCATGATCCTCAACATGATCAAAAAACAACAGAAATCTTATCGTTTTTAAATATAATAATAAGTCGGCAGGATATTTGTATCTATGAAATATATTTTTAAATAAAATAATATTTTAATATAACATTTTAAATATAATACCTTTATATAACATATATATATACGAGTATTAATATAAATTTTTAAATTACGGATATGTGTACATAGTCTGTATTTATGTATTCAAAATGTTATCCCCTATATAAGTTTCTACTCAGAAATACTATTACTCGCGCGCACAGGTCGCCGTGTGAAGCTATCTCGCGCGGATCATCCAAATCTCCTTCCAAGATAAAAAAAAAAGTCCTGGAAAAGATAAACAAACAGCTCATTCAAATTTCAGGCTGTAAGGAATATTTATTGTCTTCAGATAATGTTGTCACATTAGCGAGGAGTCGTTCTATTTAGATAAACAAATGTTTACTGATGCAACAAGATAATTATATGCAAATAAGCGCTGAGCGTTGTAGTGAGGACAATTCATTTCAGATTCATTTCTTTAATCAGTGATAATTTCTAATTAAATTAATTAATTACTAACATTGTATTTATTGTAAATGTATCTAGAGTGTGTGTGTTTAATTTATGCCTAACTAGTCTTGTTTGGATTTGTTTGCAGAAGAGCATTGATCACTGCAAATATTTACATGTAAATCTACTGTCCTCAAAGCCATTGCCCAGAATTTGCTTCTACATTATAACCCATATTTTACTACAATGTCTGATATTAAAAATAAAAAAGGCATATCCTGACCAGGAGCACATGTGCCTTTCAGAAGGAAGAGCGCCATCTGGTTGAACAGAAATCAATTAAACATTGATTTAGCCTGTTCCCTGATATTTGGCCAACCCAATTTCTTGATAAATCAAGAAAAGCCATCCACGAACGTGTTTCGCGCTGTTGGCACTCGTCAGCGTGGAGTAGGTTGTACCACTGCGACCAAAAAGATTTTTGTGTGAAATGTCTGATATATAAACCAGAATCGTCCAATACAATAGAAGATCTATAAAAAGCGGTAAGGTAGATAAAACTGACGAAACAGCTGTGAGGGTTCACCACTGATGAGCCAGGACTTCCAAATATGTTTTATCACGGTAAGGATAATAGGAAGTTTGTTTTAATTGAGAAAGAAACTACCCGTACTCTATCCATTCATTTCGTATAGTCTATAACAAGCGGTATATAATCTATAAAAAGCGATAAGGTAGATAAAATTGACGAAACAGCTGTGAGGGTTCACCACTGATGAGCCAGGACTTCCAAATATGTTTTTATCGCAGTAAGAATAATAGGAAGTTTAAAATAAACAATTAGTATAATTGGGAAAGAAAATATCCGTACTCTATCCATTCATTTCGTATAGTCTATAATAAGAAATGGAACCATTAAAACATGAATGTTTCTTTTACATATAAAACAAACTTCTATTGTCCTTACTGCGATGAAAAATATATAGGGATGGCTTGGCTCATCAGTAGTGAATCTTCCCAGCGGTTTCGCCAATTTAATTTACCCTACCGCTTCTTAAAGCTCTAATACTGTATTGGACCATTCTGCTTATATATGATACACTGAAGGGTAGAATTTTAGAAATATATTTAATCAAACTATGGAAATAAGATTTTAGGATAGTAGAATTACATAGAACTATTTGTATCAAGTAATGCTCTTTCGTAAACAATAAGTACAAAGCAAGTTAGACATAATTTAATTATAAATCAAATACGCGTTATCTATATGAAAATGTAATCCTTAAAGCACAACTGTTTCTTTAAACCATAATGCAATTATGTGTAAAATATAATTACGCCTAATTATATTATAGTCTTAATGTAAAATTAAAAATCCTTTTTTCTCATTGTTTTTATTTAAATTATCAATCTTAAAAATTTGAATGAATATACAGTGATAATTTTAAATATAAACTTTATAAGATTTGAAATCAAGACACCATGGCAATTTTCAATTGTGTCAGTTCCACAAGCATGAACAGTTTAGGCATATTCAATCCCCATTTATCATACAATAGAATCTTCAATAGAAAATGGATACTCCAGAACTCTCCTGGAGGTAGTCTCTTACTGGAGGTTAGGGTCACGGTGGATTGAATTATTTTAATACAAGGGTGGATCAATAAAAAATGATAAAAGTTTAATAGAAAAAAAAACAAAGAAGGAAACAAATGTATATAGGTATACACATTTGAATTTAACTCTGTTGTTATAATAAAAAAAAAAATCTCAAGACACCATCTAGGAAAATTTTTTCCAATAAAAATGGCGACCAAAACAAACAATTGCACCAAGTATGAAATGCGAGCCGTAATACGTTTTCTTTATCATGAAGAAGTTAAACCATTTGAAATTTACTCCAGAATGAAAGCTGTTTAAGGTGATAAATGCTTACCTCAAAATCGAATTTTTGAATGGATTAGAAAATCCAAAAGCGGCATAGAAAGTTTGGATGACATACCGCGACCTGGCGCCCCGGTCAACGTTAGTGATGATGCAATCATCTGGGCCATTGACTTGTATTTTACCAAAGCGTGGTTTCAGAACGCTATTTATTATTTAGATGGGTTGTTTTTGAGAATATTTCTAATTAGTTTTTTTTCATTGATTGTAGTGTAGTCATATATATCTTGAATTACCATTTCTTAAAAAACTGAAGCAATATCTGAGTGAGAATCAGAGAAAATTCCTTTTGAAAATGTTTGAAGAATATAATTTTGTTATAATGTTATTTTCAAGTATAACTTGAGCCAACACAACAACAAGTATATTGTTCGCTGAAATAACTAATAGGCACCCGTTATACCCATCATTATTAATTTTATTATATTGATAGATAACTCAAAGTCTTGAAGAGAGACAGGCAGAACAAAAGCTTTAATGTATCTCCGAAGAAAATACAAAAGAAAATCCTATCCTACAGCCTCAAAGTGGCGGGAAGGTGTAAACAGGTAGCACAGGACGTCGGGAGTTTAACTCCTGGTAGGGTCACCCTGAGCTACAGCCCGGCAGGAAGGTATCAATTGTCTGTTCTTCATAGGAGCGGCTACACTCCATGTCAGGAGACCAAAAGAAGCAAAGTCACACTGAGTGGTACTTCCAGGTCTTCAGATAAACAGCAGGTGTACCCCTCTTTCCTGCTCCATGATGTCTACAAAAAAGACCTCTGGGAAAACCCCAGGACTATAATAGAAAAGCTGAGACAATGGAAACTAATGGAGATCGTTTAAACGACTCGAGGAATAAGCAACAACAACAACAATACAAAAATGACTTAATAACAGAAGAACATTGTTGTCAATTTGCCTATTGGCAATAATTTGCATATTCCTTATTTACATCTTACAATAAATAAAAATTATATGTTATAGAGTAAGGAATCATAAACGAATATATATCCAAGCTTTTTTCATATTTAAAGAATTCAGCTTCTTTTTAAATATGCTTGAGGAAAATAACCTTGTTTATAATTATAAGATGTTGTCTTCAAATCAAAGATTTACACTAATTATGCGCGACTTTTAGTGATTTTTAATATGCGGTAATTCAATGAGCATATTTATAATATTAATGACCAAATGACCCGACTTCGCCCGGTTTATACCCGAGAGGGAATGTTTTATCAACTAATATTGTTTTAACATATATCAATAACATATTCACACTCTTATTTTACAAAATTTATTTTGTCCATCATATGAAGGGATATATCAAATTTTTTCTCTCCATATTGAAACTAAGCAAAAATATTTTTAAAACTTAATTCTGTTGACGTTATGTGGCGCTGAGTTTGTTGTTGACACACTTTAAAATGTTTTAATACCTTGATAAAGGCTGGCCTTTAACCAACTGAAATATTGGTAAAATAAATAAATGATATTTTTATCCAATATATGCCTTTTTATTTAAAGATGTATTTATGAATTGCTCTATTTTCAATATATATATATATATGTGTGGGGTCGGTGGAAGGATGGTCTAAACCATTGGTTTTCGACCACTACGACCCGGGTTCGATTCCCGCATTGGACACTTTTTTATGTTTAAAAATAAATGCGCCAATAGCCCCCGATTCTTTCAAAAGTCCAACCCCACCAGCGAGTGCAAGTAACCAAACGGGGCTCTGGCACATTTGTAAGTGCAAAGTCGAACTGCTTTTCACATGTGTAGACACATGTGCACTTACAGTAAAAGCAGTCGCCTACTTCTACCCACCATGATTATCATGGTCTGTACCACATGTACTAGGGATAAGCAAAAAAAAAAAAATGTATATATATATGATATATTTTGTATATAGTAAACCATGATTCAATTCCATATTGAACACACAATTGTTTTTAATGTACTAGTTTTTGTTTAATCTTTTATTTTTGTCTGAATTGTTTCACAAATTGCCAAATACATTTTTTAAACATGTAAATTCCATGTTAAAAAAAGAAAAGCTGAATGATATGTAAATTTACTAAAGTTTTTTTTTTTTTTAATAATATAAATTGGACGGCCAGTGGTTGTCCAGTGTGTGTGGCCTCGAGCTGATTGCATATAATAAAGAAGAAGGAAAAAGGCCTAACGACTGCTTAATTGTCATTTCCAGATATTGAAACTTTGGAAAAAATTACAATACGACATATATATATATATATATATATGAAAAAACAATAGAAAAAAGCACACGTGCTTTTGGTCAGGATATGCCTCCTTTATTTTCTTTATTTTTTTACATATAATCTGAATATTTCCAAGTATTTTGTTAGGTCAACCAGTAAGAAGAACGATTTGCAATATCAAAAGTTTGCATTTGAAAAAAATGATGCTAAATTTATTAAATCATAAATGAATATCTTTAACCTTTTTTATATTTTATTCACAACCAGCTATCGCCCTTTTCAAAGAAAACTGTATTCGCTATTGTTTACTTTGTGTTTTAATTCTAAACGAACTGATATATAAGAACATAGAGCGTACAGCGTGTCGATATGCTAAACACAACGAAATATAAATAAATAAATCAAAATCAACAAAAAAATAAATTTTACAAAATATAAACAATGTGAAAAAATAGTACAAATGTGATATTGTACTTGGATAAGGTGCATACATTATGAAAAAGGCATCTCCTTATCGTGCAACTGAAAGTTTCTGATGGCTTGCGTCATCTATCGGAAAAAAATATCAAATATTCTCGTTGATTCCTAATTATTCCAGAATTGGCCAAATACCCATTCTAACGGGTTAAAGATATTTAAAGAAGATATTAATATGCAATTAATCTATATATGCAAATCACGGGAGTGTTAAAGTCCATTTCCAAGATAAATATTTAACATTTTAGAGAAACTCGTCTACATTTTTATTTATGAAACAATATAAAAAAAAAAATTGTAAATCGACGACATTCTGTCAACAACATATGCAACAATGGAGAAAATAGACTACAATGACGCAGATAATCAAATTCTATAAATAGAATATATATATATATGTATGATGATAACATAAATATTTCATCATATTGATACACATGTAATTTAAATGATATCCTTTATGTAAAATATATTTTCCAACTTATTTCTATTTACAGAGCCTCTATTGACATGTGTATTGAGAGAAGCTTTTAACCTGTATATACACAGTACATTCTATTTAGAAATATTCCATTATAATAGCTATGTATAATTTTGTTTTTTTAGAAAATCGTCCAATCATTTTGGTTGATATAATGCATTGGAATTTATAAAAGGGTATTTATATATACATATTTGTAATCAATCATAATTTTATCTTAAATATCCTGTTAACTAAGATATATATATGTTATATAAAAATAATATTTTATTTTAAATTATAATTTCATAGATTCAAATACTCTGCTAAATCGACCGCCAGAGGTCACTCTTCCCCTATGAAAACTCGTTGTTGTTTTATCCCAATGGCCGGCTCAAAACTTTTGTACATTATGTAAATAATCTTTTGTTTTCCTTATTATGCTCGCCTTAAGCCAGGCATTACTTTTATCAAATTATGTTCTTTTATATATTCCTTTAGTTCAATTAAATTACTGATCAAAATTATTTTTATCATCATACTTTCAAGATTTAACCACGACTGCATTAACATAGTATGATCCTCAAGATATTCCAAAATCAAGCAGAAAATCTCATCTTTGTTTATAACATATATATGTGAAAAAAATAATACAAATGTGATATTGTACTGGGATAAGGTTAATAAATTATGAAAAAAAAAAGGCATCTCCTTATCGTGCAACTGAAAGTTGCTGATGGCTTGCGCCATCTATCGGAATAAATATCAACTATTCTCGTTGATTTTTTAATTATTCCAATATATTATTCCGATAGATGGAGCAAGCCATCAGCAACTTTCAGTTGTACGATAAGGAGATGCCTTTTTTCATAATAAGATATATATTTCTTTCCTTTATAGGTACCAAAGCGAGGCATCTCTCCCTTTGAAAATATATTTTTTTATCACCACGATGCATTAGCATTGTGCTTATTTTGGTACATGAATGCCACCCAATCCATCCTCCCACAACCTTATTATATAAATATATGAAAAAAAAGCACATGTGCTTTTGGTCAGGATATGCTTTCTTTATTTTTAATATATATATGAAAAAACAATAGAAAAAAATAAAAGATAAGTGGGTCAGGTGTTGATATTAAAAATAAAAAGGCATCTCCTGACCACGAGCACATGTGCTTTTTAGATGGCAGAGCGCCATCTAGTGGAGCAAAAATAAACTAAACGTTTATTTAGCTTGCTCCGTGATATTTGGCCAACCCAATTTTTTGATTTATCAAGAAAAGCCATCCACGAACGCGTTATCTTTTTTTTTTCTATTGTTTTTTCATGTGTTAAGCGTCTTTACGCAAATTTGGCCTTAAATACCCATTTTCTGATTTCTCGGGAAGCCATTGGGACCAAAAACCTTTTTGGTCGCAGTGGTTACAGCCTTCTCCACGCTGACGAGCGCCAACAGCGCGAAACGCGTTCGTGGATGGCTTTTCTTGATAAATCAAGAAATTGGGTTGGCCAAATATCACGGAGCAAGCTAAATAAACGTTTAGTTTATTTTTGCTCCACTAGATGGCGCTCTGCCATCTAAAAAGCACATGTGCTCGTGGTCAGGAGATGCCTTTTTTATTTTTAATATATATATATACTAGAAGAATGACCCGGCTTCGCCCGAGAAATACCCCGAGTGAAGTATCCTTCATACTGAAAGTACATCAATAATAAATAGTAGAAGTGCCATAGAATAGCAATACAGAAGAAACACATAAACTACAGGAAAAAAGTGTGTAATGGCAAAAATTGTATTATATTAGTGTTTAGGTATTTGATTTAATTATTTTTTGCAATCCATTTAGTTGTTTAAAAATTAATATAGTTTAAATAGACGGCAGCTTTTCCACCAAACCCCCATTAACCTTTGAAATTGCCCGAGTTGAGTGACTGACTGTAAAGAATCCTGACTGCGATGCCCATCTTCTCAGTAAGAATTAAAAAAAAAATAGGTTTATAAAAAAATTAATCCAAAATACTGGCATGTAAATATTTTTCTGTAAAAAATATAAAAGAGCATATGGAAATATTAGGCAAACATATGTGTTCGCTAATGATTGCGACTGCATTTTAAACGATTTTTAAAAAGAGATTTAAACAAATAAAGGCCAGAACAAAAATTAATAAAAAATATGAAATCCATTATTTACATACATTCAAAAAAGCAAACGATGACAGAATTGATGACTCTGATACTTGTATATAGAATAATATAAATGAGTTTTAAAAGTTGTAAAAAAAAAATGCATCGGCCGGGAATCGAACCCGGGCCGCCCGCGTGGCAGGCGAGCATTCTACCACTGAACCACCGATGCTTATAATAAATGACCTTATTTGGGTATTTATTCCATTCACAAAAGCAAACGATTTACAGAATTGATTGATGACTCTGATACTTGTATATTTTAATATATGTGTGTGTTCTGAAAATAGAGCAATCCATACTTAAATCATTAGATAGTGAAAAGACATATTGGATTGAATAAAAAGATTTATTTGCCAATATTGAGTTTGTGTATACAAAAATGTAAAGCCTCGATAAAGGTTGGCGTTCAGCCAGCCGAAATATTGGCAAATAAATCTTTTTATTCAATCCAATATATGCCTTTTTACTATCTAATATATATGGGTGTGTATATAGAATATATATATATGGATGGAATTCTTGCCGTAAGTAAATTGATTTATAACAGAAAAGGTCATCCCGTCAAAAAAAAAAAAAACGTCAAAACTAGACGCCATCTATTGACCGTCGCTGCAAACTAGCGATCTCAGGTCGGTGATAGAGTCACAATACCAGCTTTTAAAAAGATGGCGTCTAGTTTTGACGGGAGAGGCGACCTTTGTTGTTATAGATCAATTTCCTCCCGGCAAAATTTCCATCTATATGTTGGTCATATGTTTGGCCTAGCCACTTTGCCAGCTAAACACCTCTTTGGCGGATTGTGAAGATTCCATTAAATCTCTTGTGGATCTCATGATATAAAGTTCGTCCTAGGCTGACGAGGGCCATTAGCCCGAAACCATTTTCTCCAGGTGGACGCTTTTCAGTTTACCAAAGCTGGTGTTGTGGCTTTGTCACCGACTCGAGGCAGCTAGTTTGCGACGACGATCAATAGACGGCGTCTAGTTTTGACGTTTTATTTGACGGGAGAGGTGACCTTTGCTTTTAAAGATCAATTTCCTCGCTGAAATATTTGCATCTAATAAATATAAAAAGAAACTTCTGATATACTGATTTAATAATTATTATTTTTATATAGGTATAAAAAAGTACAATCACATTTGGACCTCTGGCTCTCGTATTCCAAGAGCCAATAAGGTGGCAGGTGGTGAGAAAGAGGCGAATAAGGAAGTAATTCTGGCGCTAGTCGGGATGGCGCCGCGGGGGCCGACAACGTCAGGGAGAGTGACCGCAGACGGGGAAAAAAGAATAGTCTGGTGAGAAGAGTTAGATAGTAAGGAATCTCCGAAGAAAACGTTGTACACAGCATGATTAATAGCAGTTGTTGGCCTGACCGCGAACGTAACCTGAAGTTTTTTTAATATAAAAAAGAGCATTTATTACATATTAACGTTTTATATAGATGAACATATACACTTAAATGACGACATCATTCAATGAACCCGTCATCAGCGGCAATAACAGCTTCTATAAGACTGCAGACAGTAATGAGATGGGTCTTGGGAATGTTTGCCATTGTATCCACTATAGCAGCTCTGTGTTGTGGGAATGACTATTGGAGTCAACTACGCCCTATATGTTCAGTGGATTGACATCTGGTGAGCTGAGGGCCATATGATTGGTGTGACATGGTCGTGAAGATTCTCGACCATCCATTCTTGGCCATTCGGGATGTTTGAGCTTGTTCAGAAGGTGTTTGAAGTTGGCCAGGACGAATTGGCGTCCTGACCGGAAGGAGTAGATTTTTCTGTGTAATTTGGACATTGGAACGAGTGTGTCGGTTGGCAGCGGATCAGTCTACAAGTCGGTTTCGCCAAGGCCAGGCATGGACTGTGTGGAGAGGGACGCTTCGCAGGAGTGACATCCATGGCGCCAACAATCCTTCTGACGGCGGAGCTTGGAAAGGTAAGTCCCTTAATATTGAATTCCTTCCAATTGGTATCACTCTAATAAAGCCCTAACTTAGCTGCATCCTTTCACAAACTCACGTGTCATCTTTGTTCCATCCTGAACAGACATATGGCTTCAAGGAATGACACAACACCTCTCAAATGTGGCGCGCGGTAGGTGATTTAGGTATTTTTATCTTAAAAATACGATTTTATCTTTAAGAATGTTTTTTTTTAACTAGCAGAGCTTAATCACAATTCAAATAGGGGTCGATGGAAGGATGGTCTAAACCGTTGGTTTTCGACCGCTACGACCCGGGTTCGATTCCCGCATTGGGCACTCTTTTCTAATTAAAAAATTCTCCAATGGCCCCCGATTCTTGCGAAAGTCCAACCCCACCAGTGAGTGCAAGTAACCAAATGTGGCTCTGGCATATTTGTAAGTGCAAAGTCGAACTGCTTTTCACACGTTTAGACATGTGGTACACTTAGAATAAAAGCAGTCGCCTACCACTACCCACCATGATTATCATGGCCTGTTCCACATGTACTATGCATAAGTAAAAAAAAAAAAACAATTCAAATGAATTAAATAAATAAAGTTATCAATTGTATTTCATATATGTGTGTTCTTTAAATATTGATCACCACGATGCAATCAACTGTAAAAAAGATTTGTAAAAGGAATACCTAATTTTTCTAATAATAATGTTAAAGAAAAACAATCTTTCTATATAATTAATCACACATTTGGCATAGAAATTGACAACATTATTTCATTATATTATCGCGCTTAATTATTAAAATTTAATAAACTCTACGAATCTTTCGAATTTTCTATTTTCGTGTTAAAAAATATCAAACAAATGTATAGATATAATGACAGAGCAATTACTATAATCATATCTAATCTAATATTTATAAGGTCATAGTGTCATACATTGTAATAAATATTAATTGAGGGTTGTTTTAACTTCTCATTTTTCGTGAAATTAGTCAATATGTATACCTCTCCCTGAATAAACAATATAAATCAACCACCTACGAATTTCAGGATTTTGGCCCACTTCAGTATGCTACAGGCTGTTATCAACAAACACACCAAGTTGGAGAATAAATTCTATTTGTTGTTGTCATTGTTGTGTCCAATGAAGAGCCTCAGATGTCTCCATGCATTTCCATCACAGCAGCAGCAATGTCCACTATCTTGGGTGTGTAAAGCTGCTGCTCTGGGTCTATGTCAATTTTCTACAAGGCTGCGGCCATTGCTGGGCATGAGAATATGTGAGTAGGTGTTAGTTCCACACCAGGACAGTTGTTGCATGTCTTATAAGTTATTGTGCCATCTGGATGTATTGTCATTCCTTTGATTTGGGTAATAATATATTTAAGACCAAATATAAGTGAATACTTTGAATTGTGTTTTTATGTGAAATAAAAACAGGTAATTACTGATTTAAAAAAGGTTAACTGTTCGGACGTTAAAATAATTACAAAAACATCTCTTTATATCATCTAATAAAACTTTCAAACGCGATTAAAACACTAGTTATAGTACTAAATAAATTCAAACGTGGATTTTAATTTATACTCTGTTTCTTCTCATCCTATAGTTTGTCTGGAGGTATTCCTGGTCTCTCATATCTTACTTTTATTGGAGCTCTTTTAATGGTTATCATTATGTCTTTTTTTCCCTCTTTGGTGCCCGGGCCGCGGACGGAGCCATACACCCGCCCTAAAGAAGCTCCATCAGGACGACGGCTCCAGTCGTTAGACCGAGCGACCTTCCAACACTCCAAGGATGTCAAACTCCAAGCTCCAGGAGGAGGGCGATGCTCTAGGCACCACATCATTATGTCTTCTCATGTATTTCTCCAATAATTCATTGTTTTGTTCTTCGAAATATTCAATTTTAATTGATATTCAATATATTGAAAGTTGGATATATCCATCAAGCCATAGTTTCATTATATCAACAAATATAGATCATTAATACATAGAGAAGGTTATTTTTATATGGTGAAACTACAAGGGATATTCACATATTCACCATAATTTCAGATGGATTCTTATCAGCTATCATTAAATGCAAGTTTATAGAAAATAAAAGTGATTAATCTCCATATTTAATTAATTAAACAAGTCAATAAGTCTACAGAGATGAGTTTCTTATTTCTTTTTATTGCCAACTCTAGCTTTCGTAGCCCTTCTACAGGAGTACAAATATATTACCTACCGTTAATTATCATCCTTGTATATATGTTATAAATACGAGTAATAAAGAAAATGAAAGAGATTTTCTGTTGTATTTTTGGTCATGTTGAGGATTATGGTAATGCAGTCGTGGTTAAAATCTTGAAACTCTAATAAAAATATTGAAGATCATAGATTTATTTATTCGAGATAAGGAATATATATGAAAAACATAATTTGATAAAAGTAATGCCTGGCTTAAGGCGAGTAGAATAAGGAAAACAAAAGATTATTTACATAATGTACAAACGTTTTGAGCCGGCCAATGGTAAACAACAACAACGAGTTTTTATAGGGGAAGTGTGACCTCTGGCGGTCAATTTAACAGAATATTTGAATCGATGAAATATAATTTTAAATAAAATAATACTTTAATATAACATATATACTGTATATACATATGTTTTGGCTGGATTTTTGCATATTGGCATTAATTTTATTGAGTTGATTATTACTTGTTGTTTATTATATCTTGAGTGTTCAATTATTGGTTGAATTTGACTTATTATTATTTAGTTTTATTGTAAATTTGAGTTCTATATTATTAAACATTATTGGGATATTAGTAAATTAAATTTTATTGCCCTCTATCGTTAAAATTATACACAAATAATTTTGCGCGGAAGAGCTTTGCTCGATGCAATACCTTGAAATTTATATGTATGTACCTCTACAGACCTATAAGCTTATGTCCATAGTTCACTAAACACCATTTAGCTGCCTTCCATAGAAAATGCAGGGTATATAACAAAACCAGTCCAATACAATAGTAGAGCGGTCTAGAGATTAATTTGGCGAAACCGCTGAGAGGGTTCACTACTGATGAGCCAAGCCCTCTCATTCATTAAATCATATCATTGCAGTAAGGTCTGTAGAGATTTAAAAAAGAAACGCCTTGCCAGTAAATTTATTTGTGTATAATTTTATTATTGGGATATAATAGGTCAAATATTTCTGGAAGGTCTATCTGTTGATGCTATTGTTTTGCCTTGATATGAGCGCTTCCATGATTAATCTCTGAGATTTGTGACTTATGTTATTATAATGTATTTGTGGTTGGTCTATTGCAATATTTAATTAATCATAAGCCAACTCTTATACAATTCTCTAAATGTATCTTAATCAAAAGTTTCTTTTATAAATTATACAAAATAGTAGAGTATTATTTTTTAAACAACATTTGGAATTATTCGTAATGCATATCGTAAAGATAGAGGCTACCTGGCCGGCATTCATAGTTCTTCAAATTAAGATACTTCGGCCAGTAAATCTTTTTTATTGTCTCGACGTTTCAACAAAAATATTTTGCCCTCGTCAGGAGAGAACAAAAATTAAAACATTTGGCAAAGCATTATTAAGAATAATCGGACGAATCGTAATAAATTGAAGAATGGTAATACATACTTATTTTTAATGTATCAGCTTTATAATCTTTTATCATTGTTAGGAGAGAGATATTTGGATGACTATTTATATATTATCATATTAAAAATAATGAAAGCATATCCTGACCAGGAGCACATGTGTTTTTTAGATAGCAGAGCGCCATCTAGTGGAACAGAAATCAACTAAACGTTTATTTCACCTGTTCCCTGATATCATCATATATATATATATATATATAATATTATATTATGATGCATTAGCGCGCCATCTGTTATCAAAATTCGAAACTATTATAGGCGCGTATGATTCTTTTTCCTTTTTAATAAACAATTTCTACTGTACTACTGCAATGGAAAAATTCCATAGTTTCGAATTTTTTATGTATATATTATGTTATTAATTCTCTAATATGCATATTTCTCTCAAACATATTTAGTCAAAAAAGTCCATAAGAATAAATAAATATGTATAAAATAAAAATGCATAATTTTATTTCATTCCAAAATAGCGATATTCTATTTTAAAAAACATATTCACAACCTTTAGACTTTAGGCAGTTAGTCTTCAAAAAAAGGTTCTCTTGTTAGTTAAAATCAGGAAAAACACAGAAATGAAGTTGAAAAAAATTAGGAAGGAAGAAAAAGAAAATAAATATAATATTTCCATATACAAACAAAAATCCATACATCTCAAATATGTAAGCAAAAATATACGTTCATACATTATGCCGTGGACAATGTGCCAACATAGTTTAAAACAATTAAAACAGAACATGAAAAAATCTGAAAAAAAACATTATAAATAGCCAGATTTCATCAAGTACCAATTTTTCTAATATATATGAACAGTTTTCCTTTCATACATTTTACAATGGATAATTACAAAGAAATTAAAATAGAACAGGAAAAAATAGCTTTAAAAATTCATTTTTGAAAAACTTTATAAATATTCAAATTTCATCGAGTACGCCTATTGTAGTGTTTCATTCCCAACTAGATGTGCAGAGTGAAACACGGTTTACAGGCGCAGGTGGCCTGAGGTATAAGTTGTGGAGAGGCGCCACGGGGCCACTTGTTGCCATGGATCGATGGGCCACGGCGCTGGTGCTGCTGACGGCAGGCTGCTCAGCTGGGCGGCCGCGAGGTGAGTAAGCTAGTAGTGTTGGGTAGACTTTTACTGTAAGTTCACCACATGTCTACACATGTGAAAGGCAATTCGACTTTGCACTTACAAATGTGCCTGAGCCCTCGTTTGGGTACTTGCACTCGCTCGTTGAGTTGGACTTTTGTAAAAATCGGAGGCCATTGGAGCATTTTTTTTTAAATCAGAAAAAGTTCCCAATGCCAGAATCGAACCCGGGTCGTAGCGGTCGAAAACCATACTTTCACCGACCCCCTATAAGATAGTAGTTATAGCAACAATCTCTCTGTATAAATCTTTAACTCTTATTGATATTCACAACTAATCTAAAGATAATAAAATTTTCATTGTTGTAGGTTGTTATCTGGTATAATGGTAGATATAACACTCGTCAACTTTATGGTAAATTTTTACTGAAAACGTTTCGGTTTGACCATTTATCACCAGACAGCGTTTCGTTTTGACACTCTGTCACTGAACATCGTTTCGTTTTGACACTCTGCCACTAAACAGAATTTCGTTTTGACACTCTGTCACTAAACAGCGTTACTTTTTGACACTCTTTCACTAAACAGCATTAAGTTTTGACACTCTTTCACTAAATAGCGTTTCGTTTTGGCACTCTTTCACCAAACAGCGTTTCATTTTGACATTCTTTCACTAAACAGCGTTTCATTTTGACACTCTGTTACCAAATAGCGTTTCTTTTGAAACTCTGTCATTATGTTATTTTTACCTTGCCAGTTCAAACACAAGGTAATAACACCATATCCAAATACATAAATAGTGTGTGACATTTCGGTAACAACGCTCTTACTGAAACGTCACACACTATTTATTTATTTATATTTGGTTTAATTTACCTTTTATTTCGAATCTATGATCTCCAAATTGTACTTATTTACCTTGTCAATTCGTTTTACCTTGAAAATGGGAAATGGTGTCAGTAAAACGTGTCACCTAAAGTTTACTAGTTTTGTATCCACCAATATAATCTGGATATACTTGCTAGTACGTAATATAAATGCAAAATCTTCGAGAATTACTTCTTCTCTGGATTTTAGAAAGAGCTATTTACCGAAAGCTTAACGAATATATAATAAAGAAGTTAAACGAATAAGCATAAAAAGACAAGGGGAGCTTCTTTTATGAATTTATAAAATTTATAAAAGAAGCTCCTCTTGTCTTTTTATGCTTATTCGTTTAACCAATTTTTTAAGAGTTCCTTATCGTTTAATAATAAAGAAGTACATTACAATTCGCCTTTTTTACTTTTATTAACAACAAAATAAATATCTATTTTTAGAACTCGATTTTTCTATAATTATAATGATAAGACACAATTTGGATAATAGATTATAAAGACAAGGTAATAAGACTAAACGCAAATAAATAAATAGTATGTGACGTTTCAGTAACAGCGCTGTTACCGAAACATCATATATTATTTATTTATTTGGTTTTTATCTTATTGCCTTTTATTCATAATCTTAATGTTTTATAAAGTTTAATTCGGCTTAAAATGTATCTTTCTTAAAGTTTTAGGTTTGTGCGTTTTAACTTGAAATATTCATAATCTAAATAGTTATGTGTTCTGTTTATTACCAAAACAAAAGCAAAAATTGTTTTTAATATTTATTCAATAATTTCAGAAATTCGTCCATTATATAATATAATAAATAACGTTAAATATTTCCACCCTTTCTATTCTACGTTTGTTTTCATTATTGGATTTGAGGTTTTGTTAATGTATTCTGGCCATGGAATCTTTGGAGAGAATTTTCTAGAATGGATGGTGCAAGGAGTATGCGTGAATTTTGAGGTGAAATTTAATCTTATTTTTATATTTAAATATTTATTAGGGCATTGCAATTGGAATTTGGGTGTATTATAACTACACTCATGGACAAAATTTAAGGAAGTGGGAAGTTTTATATGTCTCCGGTCGTTTGTTTTTCAAGAAGACAGAAGCAATTTTGTTCACACTTGATTATCTCGTATGTCTATAACAAAGGTCACAGTGTATCAAAGATATTTCAGAGTTATTGTCTGAATTCCTATATACATGCTAAACGGTAAAACTTCCTTAAGTTTGGTCCATGAGCGTTCAGCCAACTAAAATATTGGTAAAATAAATGGTATTTCGATTCAATATATGGCTTTTTAATTAAAGATTTATTTATGGATTGCTCTATTTTCAATATATATAATCAAATATATAAATGAATCAACGTTTAGTTTATATTTATTCCAACAGTTGGCGGAAACAATTAGCAACTTTGTGTTGCGAAATCAGGAGTTGCATTTTTCTTAATATTTAGATTATCTTGATGTCCTATTATTAGGTTCTCGTTACACATAAGGAGAAACTTTCCTAAAGACAAAATGAAATAGAAGTTAAAACCCAAAATACAATCAATATATACTTGTAGTATACAATATATAGACGGTACATCGAGATCAAGACAGAGATGGCTGACGTCGCATCGTGTTTGGGATGTAATTCATACAATAGGCCACAACGTTCGATCGCGAATAAAATGATATTACTATACAATATATATGTGTTATATAAAAATTATATTTTATTTTAAGATTATAAATCCTAGAACAAATTACTCTGTAAATTTGACCGCCGGAAGTCGCGACTTTCCCTATATAAAACCGATTGTTGTTGTTTCCCGTTGGCCGGCTCAAACTTTTTATCTTTTTTTATGCTTCAAATCAGGCAATACCTTCATAAAATTATGTTTTAAATATTTCATAAGCAAAATAAAGCAATAATGATCTAAACTGTTTTTATTATCATTACCGCGACTGCAATATAACGAACATTCATGTATCAAGCAGATTATCAATAATTCTATATCAGATCATCTAAATGATATTCCAAAAATAACAGCAGAAAATATTTTTATATAATATATATATATATATATATATATATATATATATATATACTGCTACAATATATGTACTGCCACCAAACCAACCAATATGCAAACACAATATTCAAAATATGCAAATAATACTTCACCACCATTCTATCATTGCATGGCCTTAACTTCCATCCCTCTCTACTGCATATTTACATATCTTGTGTAATATATTTAATGAATAGACAGACTTAGCCTTAAAAAGATAAGATTTTTAAAACAATATATACAAGTATCGTATAATATTGGGAGGGTCTGGTTCAATGAAGGATTTAATTCTACTCTTCAAAGGTGATATAGAGGTACAAGAATCACTCACCAAGAAAGTTGACAAAATTGGTTTCCTCTTTAACCTCGTTGCTCAGGGCCTTTTCCTTCTTTGTGCTGGCATTGAAGAGCAAGTCGTAGGTAGCTTCTTCATAGAGCTGTCACAGCAGTTGAAGTGGGGGAGAATGTGGCAACAATGAGTCTCCTTTCAACAATGGGAGATTATAATAATGGTTTAATCCCAAGACACCAAATACAGTTAAACCTGTCTATAGCACCCCCTCTAAATAGCACCTTCCTCTCTATAACGCCTGATTTTAAATACGTAGTACGATGCGATTTACATTAAAAGTGACCTGTCTATAGCACCCTCTCTCTATAGCACCCTATTTTGGTGAGTCCCAAGAGGGGGCGCTATAGACAGGTTTAACTGTACTTGTATTTGAAGATAAAACAAAAAAAAATGTTTCAAATTTATTTTCATTGCGTATAACGAAGGATTAAATAAGTTTGTATACAATAGATCTAAAAGTAGTAAAGAAAGAATAAATATATGTTTTCTAATAACCTGATGTATATAATAACTTGTACATTTATGCCAAGTTTAATTCTATATTACTACAACTCCTTCTGGGTATATATATAACATTTTATAGTTTTTCTAATGTAACACTTTGTAATGGATTTCTTGTTAAAGTGAGAAACTTTCTTAAATTTCCATGTTTATTCGAAATTTGCATAATAACTCTCTATTTAGGTCTCTACTTTACTTTTGTATATTTTTATTCTGTCATTTTAACGTGTATTGTGCTAATGTGTATTTGTTAATATTGTCACGGTAGTCATAACAGGTATTACAAAAGTTTAAGTAAAAATAATTTATTAATTAGAATGCGACTTTTTCTAAATTTAATACACAAGTAATAATATACAAGCATGGTAAGCGGTGATGACTATGCAAATATTTATGACGATAAACAACAGAGTTTTTAAAATAATAATTCAGTGAAAATATTATACTCCTTACGGTAAAATTATAAATAAAAGACAATTCTGAAGCAAGAAGTTGAATATTCTTTGAGTGTGAAAGCTTGCAAAAAATAGGAACTTACCCTCTATTATAAATTTGTTTATTCTTTTCTTTGTCGTCTGTTTTCACAAGTTGAATCTGGTTAAAAAATGTATAAAAATTAGATGAATCTTTTGTTGCCTTAAATATGAGATAATTAACTCGTTTCTATATATATCTAAAAATGTTTAATGTTTAATAAAATAATTTTATAAATCTGAGAGTTGTCTTCAAAAAGATCCAACAAATTCTCTGAGGGAAGAGTTTATTTTTATATACACAAGTTAAAGTATAACGGCAATACCAAGCTTTCGGGCGTAACAGCCCTTCTACTGGTATAACTACACTACTAAAATCACATAATAATCACGTAATAACACCTGTCGAAGAGTTTAAACCCGAAAACTTGTATTGTTCTCGTTATCCAAAAGTCTTTAGTTTGAAATTTTGCCAAGAGAGGTGATAGTGAAAATTTCTTGAAATATTTTTACTTGAATTATAGAATTTCAATATTCATTAAAGCTTTAGATCCATTACAATTTGGATTTTTATATTTTTAACTTATTTTGTCCATAATATAAATATATATATCAAAGTTTTTTCTCCACATTGAATATAACAAAATATTTTTAAAACTTAATTCTGTTTGACGTTATGTGGCGCTGAGTTTGTTGTTGACACACATTAAATATGTTATAACACCTTGATAAAGGTTGGCGTTCAGCCAACTGAAATATTGGTAAAATAAATGATATTTTGATTCAATATATGCCTTTTTAATTAAAGATTTATTTATGGATTGCTCTATTTTCAAAATATTTTTAATTATTTGTTTGTATCTCTATAAAATCTTCATATTAATATTTTTATTATTTTGAGATATGTTATTAATGGGCTCTGTCTTTATATATAAAGAAAGTTTCTTAAAGTCATAAATTATTGTTCGGTTATTTCTAAAATGATGAATTCTCTCAATTTATAAACTCCTGTTTACTTTTCATATTTATTGTATGCAGAGTTTTTCCAATTAAGTTTCATCTTATTTTTATGGAAACTCTACATTGATAACACTCAATTTTATAAAAATTGAATTTAAATTTATGTTGAACATTGTTTTGAACCCTTTCAATAGATTATTATTGATTTAAGATAAAATTATTAACGGTATTATCAATCGTGGCTTTAGTTTTCTTGATCTTTGATTCACATAGATCTATTTTTCATATCATAGTTAATTTTTATGATGCATTAGCTCGCTATCTGTTATGAAAATTCGAAACTATTATAGACGCGTATGATTCTTTTTAAAAAATAGATATTGTTTAATTTTTAAAAAGAATCATACGCTTCTATAATGTTTCTTGAAAATAAAGATACTTCGGCCAGTAAATATTTTTATTACCTCGACGTTTCGACAAAAATATTTTGTCCTCGTCAGAAGCAAACAAAAATTAAAACATTTAGCCATGCAAATTATTCCAAGGTTCCAAGGGCATTCTCACGTGATATTTCAAATTTTTTATAAATAAATATTTTCTTCTATAATAGTTTCGAATTTCCATAGTTAATTTTTATCAAAAGAAAATCGTATGGTGAAGAGTTTCTTGTGATTACCATGCAAAGACCATGAATATTCTATCAGACGAATTCATCTTTTCACCCAAGCAGATTCAGACAAGAAGCTTAATTATTCGACCTTCAAAAAACTACAAGAAACTTTTTACCTCACGAATTTGTTCTTATTCAGATGATATATTTACTCCAGGTGATTATATTCAACTTATAACACAGTTTATTGCTATAGTTACACCCTAATATGTAAATATTCTCACATTCCTTAACCTTTAACATCATCATAAAACACACAAAATATGTAAATATAACATTGTTGGGGCGCTGAGGATGACAGCCCTAGTTACCCTTAAATGCATATATCGAGGAATGGAGACAATTTCAAGCTGTAAAGGATGTTCAGTAAGACGCCCAAGACAACATCACTTCCACACTGATCTTTATTAATCGAATATTTTCCTTTTATCCTAACCTATTTTACATATCTATTTCACATATATTTCACATACATTTCACGCTTAAAACAACAAAAAGATAAATTTACATAATACCTACAATTTAGGTACGTCCGATACTAGCATACAAAGAAAACAATTCTAATCTTAATCAGAGATCATATTCAAATATTTTTTCTAAAGATCTTTCAAATTTAAGTTATAAATACCCACGCTAAATGCATACACATCCAAACCAACAATCCTTATTGAAAAAAAGTCGATATCCTCTTATAAGAAACCTGATGAAGAGCTATTCTTGGTTGAAAGCTTGAATTTTAAAATAAAAACATGCACATTCTATAAAAATGCATATTTTAAAGATATTTTCAAAGTTATTTATATAAACATATTATCATCAGGAAAAAAGGCATCTTTATTGTCTGAATCCCAATATACATATACATGCTAAAAGGTACAACTTTCTTAAATATTGTCCATGAGTATACTAGTATGTAACATATAAACACTATCTTTATCCTAATAATTCATATTTAAGAATAAATCGAAATCCATGAATGTATATTCAAATGAATTCATTTACGACTATCTAAAACATATATCTTTTTTGACACTTCCTTTTATATAATGTTTAGAAACACAAGTAGCAAAAGAGATAACAAATTCGAATAATTTCACATTTTCGCGCCATTTCTTTGACAGCAAACGACAATTTTCGACATGACTTCATCGTCTGATAGATGATTATAACAAATTGATATTTGGAAATTGTACTCTTCGTTCTCATTTATTTGAATTTTTAGTTGTTACTTTATATTTCTCTTTATCATGCAAACACAGTGCTCTATTTTAATATATATTCATATAAATATTTTATATAGTAAAATAATATATTCTATTAAACCTAATCTAGTAGAGCTTTTTGTAAAAGTGCTATCCAACTTAAAAGAGAGCAATAAATAATTCAATAGTTTAAGCTAATGTATATTACCTTAATGCATCTCTCTCTAATTAAAATTTGTAATTCAAAGAAAAAATAATAACTTTTCACAATATAATTTTATAATAAAATTAAAGAACACATTATGGTAATTTATTCCACACAAAAATGTATCTTACAGTATGAATCAAAAGAAATAATAGCAAGTAAGACTGTTTCCCGCCATTACGAGGCGTAGGTTTAAATTAGGCGGGAAGCCAAAAGTTTCGTCTGCCTTCTGGAATTTTGAAGACTCTCAATTCTATTTACTTGCAGGCGACCAACACACAACGCTGTTAGATTATTATGTTGAGAAAGTGTTGGTTTCTTTATTCATATTTTACTATTAAAAATCAACTCGTTATGATACCATGAACGTCTATAGATAATCTTACATTAAAAATAATATTTTTTATAATTTATAATTAAAAATGTATATATATATATTTGTAGTAAATATATAATTTATTTTATCAATATTTCTGTTGGCTGAACGCCAACCCTTTTATTTTCAAGGTACAAAACGTATTTATGTAAACAACAAACTCAATTGTAAACAAACCTCAAACAAATTTATATACACATATTTTTCTCTTTTATTTAATATACATGACCTTTCTTTAAATACATAACTTTATATGGATCTATTTTGCATATATTGAAAAATGAGTTAATAGAATTGTTAATTGAAGATTTTTAAAGTAAAATTCTCTTCGAACTGGAATCGGAATTTTAAAATTAAATATAGGGGGGAGCATAGCATATATAATACCCTAAGGTAATAAAATTACAATTTCATTAAAAGATTTTAACACGATATTAATCGAAGTAAAATAAATCCATAAAAATCAGTATTTACACTCATGGACAAAACTTAAGAGACCCAAAGGACAGAGACTTCCTTCTGAAGGTTGAGAAGATTGCCAGTACCTATGTTAATAGTCCAAGGTAACTGCCATGCATGTGTGTGTAAAGTTCCAAATATACACTCTTGGGCAAAACTTAAGGAAGTTGTATCTTTCAGCATGTATATCGGGATTCAGACAATGACTCTGAAAGGTATTACAGTGATCTTTATTGAAAACACACGATATAACCAAGTGTGGACAAAATTGCCTCTGTCTTCTTGAAAAAGAACAGACAACTGGCAATATCAAAGACTCCGCTATCTTAAGTTTCGTCCATGAGTGTATACTATAAATGAAATTTTGATCATTTTGTCTGTTCGCCTTTCTGGCTGCTATTTCCAACTATATCAAGATTCCCATCATCACCGTATACTTTCTAGCTTGATATTCAACTTCAGAATTCACCCAATCTTTATCCAATACTCTCTACTCACAGATAGAAGTTGGTGAAATAAACATCAATTGATTTTTTTTAAATACGATAGTTAAAAATACATTGTTTCTTTTTTACGATACAAACGAGATTTCAAACCAAAATCGCATTAAGGCCATTAAAAAGAAAAGCCATTTTGACTTATAAATTTGCCCAGTTTTATCGACATAGAGGAAGGAATCAGTATAGGGTTCATTATCGTGTTTTATATAGTTCAACTTTGCCCGTATATGCAACTCAATATGCAAAATGTGTCCAGTAAGTTTCAAAATAATAATAAAATCATGAGGTGGAGAGTCACAGGTTTTTGTGTTCCTATATACTTCTGTAAAAGGGGAGAGATGTCCGAAAGCTTGAGATTACGTTTAATAAAGATATTGAAACTCATCTCCAGAAACCTGTAGCATTTTCTTGATTAATTAAACAACAACAACAACAAAAAGACTTTTATTAGGGCCCATTGCCCTGTATGGATTCGCCATACAACAACAAAATAATACAGCCATTTTTTTTTCCCTTTCCCTTGTGCACGTGAGTCTTTGTTCGAAAAGGGATTCATTTACACATCTGTTCTAAAAAACTTTCCTCACTAACTCTTTTTTGTACGAATCTATTTACAATTGATCTGTAGAAATTATAGAGTTCTATTGCTATATTTTTATTTTCTGAAATAGTTCTCAGCGTCTTCAGTGGGTTTCTAAGTCTCCAGAAGGTTTTTTAAAGAGTTTTTCTCTTTCTTCACCTAGATATTTGCATTCTATGATATAGTGGAAGATTTCATCAGATATCATATGTTTGATTAATTAAAGAACGTAATGAGAAAGAATCAGATTATAAGAGAGAAGACGTTCTCTTATTACACTTGTAGGACAACTGAAAATATAAACCAAGACAACCAATTAAAGAAGTTGGAAGTTATGACTATAGACCGTTTTTAAAGAGCCTAACTGAAAATAGGTACACCACTCGTAGAACTTTGTCATATTTGCATCAAAATAATAATCTTTAATTCTTGTTTGCTGAGAACAGGTTATCTTTCTACATTATATACTTTCATATTTTTAATTAAATAATCAAACAGGTTTCTGACGATGAGTTTATTTCTATTTTTTATTACATTCTCAAACTTTTGGGCATTTTTCCACCTTTCTACGTGAGTACAGAATTATTTCATTATTGTTCATTCTGTACTCCTATAGAAGGGCTGAAATGCCCGAAAGCTCTTGAGAATTCACTAATAAAATTAAATTAAACTCACCTATCAAGAAAACTGTTGCATTATATTAATTAATACCCAGATGATTCACATCTGACCACATACAATTGACAACACAAATATGACAATACAAAAAATGCCATCTGGTGGATTGAACTGATGCATATCTATTGTACTTTCATATTTTACTTTTACGACTAGTTTTCCACTTCAACACTGTTCGTTGAACGAGCAATATTATTTTAATTTATCAATAAATAACGACTTCCACTTACCATAATTCTATTAACAACATCGATATGTATTTTACATGTTTAATAGTAATATCAGTAGAGAGAAAGTATTTGGTAGTCCATGGTCAAATAATATTTTATTCGAATTAATTTTTCACTGATCATTTTTAGCTATATCAAGATAATTCCATTTAAAATATGTCATTTGTATTAATTAAATATAAATTCCTAATTTTAATTATGTAAAATAGTTATATATACATTTATTTAATTTATAAATAGTAATTAAATATATACAGAATATTAAATTATATCAAATATAATTTAATAACGGCCCCAAAAAAATTATTAATTTAATAGAAATAGAGATTGATCATATTTTATCATTTTTACTCTTATCTAGATTTCCTCCTCTTTTTGGATTTCAAAGGTAAATATGCATTACTAAATTGGTTACTCCTATATTTAAAAAAAACGCGTTTATATATATTATATATATAGGATAATTTGTTGTTGACACACTTTCAAATGTTATATCACCTTCATAAAGGTTGGCGTTAAGCCAACTGAAATATTGGTAAAATAAATGATATTTTGATCCAATATATGCCTTTTTAATTAAAGATATATTATATATATAATAATATATAAACTCGTATAATCCATTCAATATATTTTCTATGGATATATTTTTATGTTTATAATTGAATTTGAAGAAAAATATAAGCTTGAAAATAAGGAAAATAGCCTTTATTTGAGAATAAAATATATAAAGCATAACAATAAATAAGAAGAATGAAAAACAACAAAGAGAAACATTAACATTTATTTTTGTTCTTTTATTTTCTATGTTGTTTAAATTTTTATTTACTGTGTACAGGATGTCCTTTTAATATGTTTTTGTATATTTGTTAGTTGCTAAAATTGCATTTTTTCCCATAGAAGTAAGAATAATCTATTTATATACGCTTTGCCAGAATTTCGTAGGAAGGTAAAAAATGCTGCCTTAAAAAATGTATTGGAGATTTATTTTATTTTAATTTTTAGAGGAATGCTCTTCCTCTAGATCAACACATTCTAATAACTTTTGAAATAATTATAAACGACATGTCATATGCATAAACAGCATATAACATATTGTTTATAAAACATCAATAAGTTTAATTAATTAATTGCTCCCACAGAGTATGTGTGTAAGATCACAAGAAAATAGGCGCTAACCGTAAGAAGATAAGGTTTCTCTTTGTTTATTATTGTTAAA
Source organism: Cordylochernes scorpioides (assembly GCA_030710605.1). NCBI lineage: Eukaryota > Metazoa > Arthropoda > Arachnida > Pseudoscorpiones > Chernetidae > Cordylochernes > Cordylochernes scorpioides. The sequence continues at coordinate 19,416,840 of CP092864.1, forward strand.
AGTTTATTTTATTTTATTCTCTCTCTCTTGTAAATCAATAAAGATAATGTTTGAACAATCTTCTTGGAATCGGTATCTTTAAAAAGTCTAAGCAAAAGGTCAACAACATTTTTAATATAAAGTTTAACACTACCTCAAGGTAGAAAGTAATTTACAACATTTAAAAAAAAATGTTATGGAGAAAATATTATTTTAAAATGATTTTAATTGATCGCTCTTCACAGAGATTGTTGGAATTCGGTGAAATAAGAAAGAATGAATCTTATTACAATCGTCTACACTTATAGATAAAACTTAAGGAAGTGGAAAATCGCCGGTTGTATGTTTTTTTAAGGAGACAGAGACAATTCTGTTCACACTTAGTTATCGTATGTCTTCAATAAAGGTCACTGTATCAAATTTCTTTCAGAGTTATTGTCTGAATCCCGATATACACGGAAAGGTACAACTTTCTAAAGTTTTGTCCATGAGTTTAGACTTCTCTGATTTGATAATGCTGCTATATAAGGGCAATATCACTGTCACAATTCTACGTTTTCACAAAGACGACTAATAAATGGCGTACAGTTCTACATCTATTTATACAAGATACGTAAGACTTTTATATTCAACAACAACAAAAAGGCTTTTATTAGGGCCCATTGCCCTGTATAGATTCGCCATACAACAACAAAATAATACAGTAATTTTTCCTCCCTTTCCCCATATGCACGTGAGCCTTTGTTTGAAAAGGGATATTTATTTACAATCTGTTTTAAAACTTTCCTCACTACCTATTTGCGTGTGAATCTATTTACAATTGATCTGTAGAATTTATCGAGTTCTATTGCCATATTTTTTCTTATCTGAAATATTTCTCAGCGTCTGCAGTGGGTTGCTAAATCTCCAGAAGGTGTTTTTAAGAGTTTTTTCTCTTTCTTCCCCTAAATATTTGCATTCTATGATATAATGGGAGATTTCATCAAATATCATATTTCCACAAATCCTGAAGTGAATGTTTTTCTTTTTGATGATGAGAATATGACTTTCTCTATCTAGAGTTGAAGTAATTCTTGTCCGTGCAATGAAGGCTGACTTTTATATTCTAATATTTTTCTCACCCTGATTTTCGTTAATCCGTATATAATCTGAAAACTGTGTTTAATACTTTTTACTTCTCTCTTTTTTACAAAAATGCACTTGTGACACACACTCACGCAAAAGTTAAGAAACAAATAATAAAATTATATAAAATGGGAATACCTGAATCAGTGAAAGAATAACATTTTTTTTTTCAAAATATTTCGAAGGATTTCTCCTTCTTTATCAATAACTTCTATATTTTATATATTAACAATAACTTTTTTCATTATATATTTGAATTTATTTTGTATAATGCCTTGAAATTATCCACAAATTTTGTAATATATAAATTAAAATAAGCATAAATGTTAATTTAAAGCTATGTATGTGTGTGTTGCTAAATACATCAAATAAAACCTATAAAAATGTGTTAAAGATGGTGATATTAAAACATTAAGAAATATATAAATTATTTAAATAAAATGTATGTAATATTTTACACAAATAAATTTACTGGCAATGCGTTTCTTTTAAATATCATCAAATATTATCTCTACAGACCTTACTGCAAATAAATTTAATATAATAATATAAATAAATTATAAATTTAAAATGTATGTAATTTCAAAAAAACATGCATTTTAAAAGATAATATATAAATATAAACTTATAAAAAGGCTGTTATTAATATAGATCTATAAGCTATTTCAGCTCAAAGAAATAGCTTAAAAATCGTTGAGAAATATACAAAGACAAAATGCTATAAAGGTTCTATACCTAAAAGCCAAGAAATAATAAAGCAGAAGAATATATATAGCAATATAGGCGATCAATAAGGTGTGTACCAACGATACTATATATATTATTAGGAGAAAAGAATGTCATAAAGTTCTATTGGCTATTTGGAAGTAAAAGAAATTTTAATATGACCAATAAAACGGTCTGAACGATGTGTTTATGGATTCTAAGCTGCTGAGAACAATAATGTAAAACTAATGTGAAACACTCGCCATCTGGAATTAAACTTCCCTCTCTCCTAACTACATTTATTTATACTCCCCCTCCTTTAACTATTTAAACTATATTTTATATCTATCTGTATTGTATTTTATTACTCTATGATATTATTATAACCTACACATAGATTTTTTGGAAGAAATTATTCAATTGTGTGGTAAGGATATTTTTTTCTGTAACTTTGATTTTGTTTTGATATTAATTATTGTTAAATCTATTTAGTTTTCAATTTTTTTCAACAATAACAAAAAGGCTTTTATTAAGACCCATTGCCCTGAATGGATTCGCCATACAACGACAAAATAATACAGTAATTTTTTTCTCCCTTTCCCCGTATGCACGTGAGCCTTTGTTTGAAAAGGGATTTATTTACACATCTGTTCTAAATCATTCTTTACTACCTATTTTGTGTATGAATCTATTTACAATTGATCTGTAGAAATTATAGAGTTCTATTGCTATATTTTTCTTTTCTGAAGTAGTTCTCATCGTCTTCATTTGGTTGCTAAATCTCCAGAAGGTGTTTTTAAGAGTTTTTAATTTTTTTTTCATGTTTTATTGTTATCTTAAATTGTTTTAATATATGATAAATGAATCGATTTTGTACAGGATTTGACTAAGGGATTGTGTGAACAATTTATATCGTTTACCTAATTATATTTTATTGTTTATTTGTTTTAATATTTTTGAAAAGAGAAACATTAGTGCCTAATATAGTTTTAAAATTAACACATAGATGGCGCGCAATAACTTTGTATTATAATTATATCTCTTACTTGTGTTTTTTTTTTATTTTTCGAGATAAAATTCAATATAAGATCAGAATTAAAATAATTTTTAGATATAATCACGAAGCTTTTCTGTTGGCACATCTATCAGCATTTCAGCGATGTTCATACCATTTATACGAAAAATGTTTTATTCTACTTAATAGAATAAAGCTTATACGCCTACTGTTGATTGATGGTTGTCAAACAGACACCATCAAGGATCACAACTTGATACCCTAATATGATTGAGTGGAGATAAGAAAGAAGAAGAAGATATGATGGTATTTACTTCTGATGAGCCGGGCGCTTCTAATTTTCAATGTTGTAAAATTTCCGTCTTCTTGATCAGTTCCAGCGGCGACGTACTTCTCTATCTATTTAGGGGGGGGTTACAGCTTTATTTATAAGGTAATAACGCGCTGTCTATACATAAGAAATACAACAATTCTAAGCACGAATGTTTATTTTACAAATAAAACATAATTTCTACTGTTCATATTGTGATGGGAAATAGTGGGAGGGCTTGAGTCTCATCAGTTGTGAAACCTACCAACAGTTTCGCCAATTTTATCTGCAAGACCGTATTTAAGAGCTCTAATACTGTATTGATTGATTATTCTTATATATGCATCAAAGGGGTGGGGATTTAGTTTCTTATAGCCTCTCTTTCCCATCATTATATTCTGCTTTCTCTTCTCCCACATAGTTCTCTTCCATTCAATTTATATTCCAGGACTTTCTGTATCCATTCCTAGGTTAGGTGAGGATAAGTCATTTTTGAATTTGGAAAGGTGATCGTATAGGGAGTTGACGTGTTGATTAAATTTAATTAAACGCTTCGATTAAAAGTATTAAAAATTATTCTTTAATATTATGATGCATTACAAAAAAAGGTATGACACCGCAACTATTTTTATTAATTGTATAAAGTAGCTGAATTTCAGAAAATAAAAACTCTCCAAAGCATTTGGATAAAGCATAAATGCTTTGGAACTCCGCCTTTGTCGGTCCCAAGCCCGGATGAAAAAGGAGGAAGGGGAGCTGTGACAAGCTCGCTAAAAAACCTGGGTTCAGCTGGCCTGGCTGATAGTACCCTGTAAGGGCTCCTAATCCAGGGATACAGGATGAGCAGCGTTTGTACTCCATGTTAGGAGCAGCTGCACATGGCGTCTGTTCCTCATGTCAGAGGCGGCCATTTATTTTGGAGCTAAGTCGGCCTGCCACTGAGTAGTGCTCCCAGTCTTAATGACAAAGGCAGACAAATTCTACTTCACCCAGTCATTATGTCTGTCAAACAGACACCATCAAGGGTCACAACTTGACACCCTAATATGTTTGAGAGGAGATAAGAAAGAAGTAGAAGATAAATGCTTTGGAGAGTTTTGATTTGCTGAGGAAGGACTTGCCCGAAAGCTACTTTATACGATTAATAAAAAATAGTTGTACCTCTTGTACCTTTTTTGTAATTTATCGAAATCCACAAACCTGTGATAATTAATTATGAATCATAGCTAAATAAAAATGTTCTTGCACGGGCTGATAACAAACATCGACTGAATCTACACTAGCCTTTACAGTGATACGCTAGCCTTGACATATGCACGAAGGAACGTGTGGCCACTGGACATGTGTCGGACCTGGAGGCTGTTGTTGGAATATGTGCTGCCTGGTGTATAGAAGCTCCATCCATGCTTACTTCCTATGGTGAATATGTATAAGACTGTTGGTCTTAATAACGCTGTGTGCTTGATAACGAACATTGCTGTACATGCCAGATGTAATCGCAAGACTGGATGCAATAACAAATATAAGTTGTAAAATGTTTACTAAATGCGTTTAGTAAAATTATGCATGATATAATGTTATTGAAGGGTCAAGCCAGAGGTTTTTGCTGTTTAAAAATAATAATGTAAAAATTGTTTAATAAAATAAATCAAATGAATGGATATATCGAATTATGAAATCAGACCTTATTGTAGAAATAAAAATACAAAAAGGCAAACTAAATTGTTAAAGCAAACAATGCTGCCTTCATCCTAATAATAAATGGGACATTTTAACTGGCTTTATATGATTCAATTAAATTATATTCAAACTGTGAATGGCGAATTTTTTAAAAATAATATATGCATAATAACATTAAGAAAATTTCAAAATTTATATATATTTGTTATTTAATTTAAACATAAGAGATTGCTTAAATCAAATAACAAATATATATTTAGAAATTTTCTTAATGGTATTATTTAATTCTGAATTAGCTTGCTGTTCTGACTCAATGTTTAAACTATACTTTGTATTCAAAATCTGTGAATGATAATTTATTATATTTTACGTAACTTCTTCCTAAACTACTCTAATACATCTATATATCGTTCTGAAAATAGAGCAATCCATATTTAAATCATTAGATAGTAAAAAGGCATATATTGGATTGAATAAAAGATTTATTTTCCAATATTTCGGTTGGCTGAACGCCAACCTTTATCAAGGCATTACATTTTTGTATAAACAAGTAGTGTTCCCCGCCGCATAGTGTTATAATATCACAGTTGAAAAAAGTACCAACCAAAATATTGGCAAATAAATATTTTATTCAATCCAATATATGCCTTTTTATTATCTAATATATATATATATATGTTATGAATATTTTGTGTTGTTGTTAGATTAGGCTTGATAAGACAAAGGATCGATAAGATAAAGGGTTGAGGTGCAGTCGTGATAAAAAAAGATAAATATTTACCGTCAAGTAGCTTTTATTTTCAATTACTTGAGGAAAGATTACACATTTGTTAGTTTTCACATTATATAGAATTTATAATTTAATCCTATATTAGTGATTTAAAAGGATTGATTGGTTAACTACGCATATTTACAACAAAATTATACAACTAAAACTGAAAGTCTTTTTAAAAAACGATGATAACAAAAATAAAATATCAATGAATAAAATAAAATATATATTTTTTTAAATATAAAAATATTTTAGGTTTTTAGATTATATAATATTTTTAGATTATATAATATTTTTAGATTATATAATATTTCCCCCCTGTGAAAAGATTCTAAAAAAATAAAATTTTAAAATAAAATTGGTAATTAAAATAATTAATTAAACGAAATCAATAAATCTTTAGAAATAATTAAAATGAAACAATAAAAATCAATATCCACATTTTTTCAAAATAAACAAAAGAAAGTTTGTTTACAAATAATTTATATAATTATGAAATTATAATAAAAGTATATATAAGAAGTATTAATGAGTGAATTATATCAAAAATGTATATGAAGCAAAAAAGGTATTTAAAATTTGAGTAATTTTGACATCATGCGAGTTACACTTCAAAGTTGAGTAATGAAACGCTAATAGATGTATGGAGTGACATTAAGTTATTTGTGAAGGCTTAAGAATTGGTGCTGATATTTGTTCTTTATTGTCAATGTCCAAAATATGGCCTTCCTGTAAAAAACATGGTTTATCATCAATATCTATTAACTTTGTGTTAGAATTTTGGTTTACTATAAAGTCATTTTATATGTTAGTGCTATAGTGAAGTAGAAAATCTGCTCCTGGGTAAAATAATTTAAGCTTATTAGAGTGTATAATTTCTGTTTGTTTTCTTTGGGGTAAATTGGGTTTATTAATTTCATATGTGACTGGAGAAAGTTGTTTTAAAATAGTAAATGGGCCTATATATCTTTGTGTTAATTTACCAGTGTTTGGATAAATAAAGGTTTTTACTAATACCTGATCTCCTTCTTTAAAAATGGGTTCTGGGTGTTTAATATCATAAAGTTGTTTGCTGTGTTCATGGGATTTTATGGTTCTTTCAATGGCTAATTTTCTTGCTTTTTCAATTGGTGTATGTGTTACTGTGTCATGTTCTATATACTGTGGTTGTATTCCATAGTATAAGAATTTAGGTGTAAAGCCTGTTGTGGTATGTACTGTTTCATTATAGCTTTCAGTAATTTTAGGAATATATTTTGTCCAAGGAATCTTTAAATTAGCATTATATTCACATCTTAACCTATTAATGATAGTGGAATTTAGTCTTTCTACTTTTGCATTTGTTTCTGGATGATGGGAACTGGTGAGTAGATGCTTAACATTATTTCTTTCTAAAAAGTGTTTAAATTTTCTGCTAAGAAAAGCTGCATTTCTGTCAGTTATTAATATTTCAGGTTTATTAATTTGGAATAAATTTCTCAAACAAGTTATATAAGAATCAGTTGATACAGATTTTGTTGGAAAAGCCCAAAGGAATCTACTATGGTGATCTACTATCATATGGATACTGTGTCTAGTTGTCCCATAATTATGTAACCCGCCCAATGTGTCTAGAGAAAAAATGTGATTTGGGTGTGTAGCTATTGGCATCTGTTGTAGTGGTCCATAAACAATTCTGTTATCCCTAGACTTGTTAAACTGGCAAGTTTTACAATGTTTGGTGTAATTAGCAATATCCCTAGTCATATGTGGCCAATAATAGTGTGGAGAAGTTATTTTAGTTATTTGAGTTGTTCCAATATGTCCATGCTTTGTATGTACTTTGCTTAATAATTTGTGTCTTAGTGTTTGTGGTACATAAGCTCTTTTAAAACCTCTTTTATTAATAATGTAGAGGCCATTTTGTATTTTAATTTTAACACTACTAATTTGTTCTGTGGATTGGTGTTCTTTTAACTCATTATATGTTAGGTAAAATGAGACAGGTGCTCTTGATAGCATGTCTGCTTCTATATTATTTAATCCTTTAATATGTTTTATGTCAAAGCTATATTGAGATAGGATTAAGGACCATCTAAATAACCTACCTTGTGGGTTTTTTACATTTTTGATCCATTTTAAAGGTAAGTGATCTGTGTGCAAGGTAAAATGTATGTTGTGTAGATATGTGTGAAATATTTGTACTGAATTAATGATAGCTAATGTTTCAATTTCTGAGGCAGTATAATTCTGTTCATATGGATGAAGTTTTCTTGAAAAATAACCTATGGGGTGTAAAATGCCTTGCTCATCTGGTTGTTTAAGAACTCCTGCTACTCCTAGACTTGACGCGTCTGTGAATAAATGACATGGTTTTGATGGGTCATAAATATATAGTACAGGTTGTGATATGAGTGAATTTTTAAGTGTTTGGAAGGCTTGTTCATGTTTCTCACTCCATAGCCAAGGAGCATTTTTTAACAAAAGTTCATTCAAAGGTGCCCTAATTTGCGCATAATGGGGAATAAATTTATTATAAATATTTATGGTGCCTAAAAATCTCTGTAAGGTTTTAATATTATATGGTCTATTTAATTTTAAAATTGCTTCAATATTTGTGTTATTTGGTGTATATTTTCCTGAGTTAATAGTGTATCCTAAGAATTGTATTTCTTTTTGTAAAAATTTGCATTTATTGAGATTCAGCTTTATATCCTCTTGTTCGAATATACCTAATATGTCATCTAAATGTTTAATGTGTTCTTCATAAGTTTTAGAGTGTATAATAATATCATCAAAATAATTCAAGGCATAGTGAATATTATGCTTAGTGAAAACTGACTTCATAATCCTTTCAAATTGTGAAGGTGCATTTTTTAGACCATATGGAAGTCTGTTCCATTCATAACATCCTAATTGTGTTACAAAGGAAGTTTTATGTCTATCTTTTTCATCTATGGGTATATGCCAGTATGCATTTTTAACATCTAGAATAGTGTATATTTTTGACTGTGATAACCTATCTATAATTTGTTCTATAAGTGGAATTGGGGTATGTTCTGGAACTGTTTTTTGATTAAGTTTCCTATAATCTATACAGAGTCTTGTGGGGTGATTTGGGGCATCAGATTTTTTATTTACTAATAATGCAGGAGAACTATAGGGACTAGATGAGGGTCTAATAATATCATATTTTAATAATTCAGTTATTTGTTTTTGTATTTCAGCATTATTGTAAAAAGATGCCCTATATGGCTTTTGTGCTATGGGAATATTATCTAAAAGAGATATGCAAATTGGGTTAGTCTTTATGTGTCCTATATCAAAATTGTGCTTAGAGAAAACATTCTTATATTTATGCAATATATCTGAAATTGTTTGATCAGAGAAATTTGGATTAATATTTACTTTACTAAAGTCTAAATATGAATTATAATTTGTTATAGAGTCCGGTTGTCGCATACTGTGAAATGAGTTAAAATCAATAATGGGATTTGAAGTAGGATTTATAAGTTTAACATTTGTATTTGGTATATCAAAAGAATTGAAATTACACAATGGGTTAATATTTAAAAGAGATGAATTTTTAACATAGTATGGGTCTGGAATACATAGGGTAGTGGCATATGACTTCTGATTATCAGTTTTTGGATTAAAAGAATACAAGAATTTATAATTTTGGAAAAGAAGGTTTTTTGAGAAATCTATTTGTAACTTAAATAAATAAAATGTTGGTAAACCTAAAATAAGATATTCTATTGAACTATTGCAAACAAAGAATTCTTGATATTTAGTGATTTTTCCTAAAGTAAGCCTAACTAATATTTTGTATAATGGGTAACTAAATCCTTCTACCTGACCTATTCTCTCTTTTGGGGAATTATCTAATATTTTATAATAAATATGGTTTAAGTATTTTAAAGGGATAATGGAAATAGATGATGCAGTGTCAAGTACACAGGGTAAGGATATTTGGTTAATAAATACAGAGAAAAGTAATAATGTTCTACCTGGGTTGATGCGCTTCGGATGAGTATTGTTCTTAAGTGGGCAGTCTCTATGGAAATGGATCTGGTTGGGTAGCTGGTGAGATGCACATATCTTGCAGGGGTATGGGGGTAGGTTTATGGGTTTGTGGGGCTCTTGCTGGTGGTGAGTTGCTGCTGCTGTCCTGGGAAAAGGCTGGTATTGATGATCTAGGGAGGAGTTGGAGTTAAATATTTTTACTGGAGTGCTTGTACTGGTAGAGGGTTGTTGGGGTTCTTCTTTATTTGTTGATAATTTTAATTGGGTTGTGATTTTATACCATTCTGAAGGTTCTTGTACTCTTGCAGCTATTAGATATTTTTTTAGGTGATCTGGCATTCCATCTGTAAGTGCCTCTAATAAAAGTGTTTTATCTAGGTTTAGTTTTCTGGCTAAAGCAGATTTTTCCTTAAAATATTGTTCCAGATCATCTTTATCAATATATTTTAAATTTAGAAACCTACTGAATAAATTTGAATCTTTAATTGTGAAATATGATGTTAATATTTGTTCAATTTCCCCCAATTATCTATATCTTGTAACTCTTCTATATAATAATTGAAAGCTTCACCCTCGAGATGATTTGATATATTATTTTGTTTAAAATCTTCATCAAGATGCTTCTGTAAACATTTTTTGTTAAAGAATTTGACCCAAGATATTATGTTTAAATTTTGACCATTAAATTTCGGTATTTCTATAGTATTTGGATATGGCGTCATGGCGTGTTCTACATTCCTTTGTTTGCGAGACATTTTGTAAAAATAGTTTTATGAAATTTGAATAATTAATAGAGCAATTAGGTTGAAAATTCAGGTAATCCTGTCGACTTATTGTTATGAATATTTTGTGTTGTTGTTAGATTAGGCTTGATAAGACAAAGGATCGATAAGATAAAGGGTTGAGGTGCAGTCGTGATAAAAAAAAGATAATATTTACCGTCAAGTAGCTTTTATTTTCAATTACTTGAGGAAAGATTACACATTTGTTAGTTTTCACATTATATAGAATTTATAATTTAATCCTATATTAGTGATTTAAAAGGATTGATTGGTTAACTACGCATATTTACAACAAAATTATACAACTAAAACTGAAAGTCTTTTTAAAAAACGATGATAACAAAAATAAAATATCAATGAATAAAATAAAATATATATTTTTTAAAATATAAAAATATTTTAGGTTTTTAGATTATATAATATTTTTAGATTATAATATATATATATATATATATGTATATATGTTATATTAAAATATTATTTTATTTGAAATTATATTTCATAGATTCAAATACTCTTAAATCACCGCCAGAGGTCACACTTCCCCTATAAAACCTCATTGTTGTTGTTTCCCGGTGGCCGGCTCAAATCTTTTGTACATTATGTAAATAAGTTTTTAATTTTTTTATTCTTACGCCTTAAGCCAGGCATTACTTTTAACAAATTATGTTTTTTTATATATTCCATAAGCTAATTAAAGCAATTACTGATTAAAGCTATTTTTATTATTATACTTTCAAGATTTTAACCAAGACTGCATTACCATAGCATAATCCTCAAGATAATAAAAAAAAATATATATATATATATGTCATAATATATACTCTTCCAGGAATAATAAAACAAACCTAGAGCCATCCCAGAGAGAGATGGGCAGCTAAAGCGAGACACTTTAGACATCACGACATTCCAAAGGGGGGGGGGCAAAAGGGGCCCGCCCGTCAACACCTGGGGACAGATAGCCGGGGGGTGACCACACACAAACGGCCGTCCAGCGGTGGCAGCCGCTGGCGCTCCCGCTCTCTCTCGGTTTGCTGGGTTCCATCTTCCAAACTTGTTGTTTCCTTATTTCTCTCTCCCCACATTATTATCATTATGCCACATTGAAAGTCGACAGGATCATATCGCAGAAGAGTCGACAGGATTCTACGAGAGGCTACCAGAACTTCAACTCATTACAGAGAGTCGACAGGATAAGACCTGGCCGGGAAGCAAATCCCTCATATACCGGAGTATGAAGAAACAAGAAGCCAAGCCACGATGATCGACCAAACCCAACTCAACTGTAACCACTCCTCTTCGAGCCCTCAACCCCTTCTTCGCCAACCTTTGAACCGTGATCCCGAAGAAGTATTCACCTACGACGGAGATGGAACTGCCACACACTTCTTCCAGCACTAGATCTACCCAAGAACGACCACCGTGCCAGGGCAGGACACCTTCCTCCATCATGGACAAGACTCCGCCATATCCCTGCCGCTACTGTGATGTACAACACTGGTACGCACAGTGTCACAGACAGAACTCTCCCGAAACTCAATGAACTTACCTGCGCCCTAAACCAACATAACTCGTGAGTGTAATTGTTTTAACTCCTACCATTCATTCTTTAAATAAGTCATTCCTTGTAAATTGTCCCAATATTTACATAATTAGCTCCATTTATTCTCTCCACGCCTATTAACAATGATTTTATTCTCCATACTATTTATCTAGATATTTGTAACTCATTTAATTAGTTACCTTACCAGTAGAATTTAATAATCGTCAATTTAATTAAATAATTTCCATTTTTAACGTAACTCTTTAAAAAAAACTCTTAAAAAATGGAATTCTACCTATTAATGCTTTACGATTTTTACTATTAACAATAGATTTTTCATAATCAATTTATTTATAAAAATATGCCTCCAGCACCTAAACTTTTGTATACCTATTTGTATATGACCTCTCCTACTTGTAAGCACGGCTCACGAAAAATAATTTCTTTCCCTAAACGACTCAAAATTCACCCTGTAATTCAGGCGTCGAAGAATTCCAACCACCACGTGAGTCTTGCTTACAACAAACCCTTGGTGACACTTACCTACCTTCCCTTAATGTCCCACTCATTCTTACAACCTTGTCAACCTTATACCAGCTCAGGACCTTTTATAGAATTATTGATAAATCAATTATCGAACATTATTGCAAACAATATTGTCATTTCAAAATCCTAATCTTCGCCCTTCATTTATGATAATATATTTCGTAGTTCATCTCTAGCCTATCCATCGACCCACACCATCTAGCCAATGGTGTGTTCGTCACAGGATGCAGATTGACTAACTGCTAGATATTTATCAACTCTCTTTTGTTCTCACTTGAACAATTTGCATCGAGCGACACAGTTCGCCCCTTCTTCTCGCGCCACACGGACCCTGTCTTCAAATATGTTTGTCCATTGTCCAAACCAGCACGATATAGCCTACCTTCAATATTTCCCACGGAGGTACGTTAAACATCGTCGCTGATTCTGTCCGGTCCGTCATCATTTCGCGCAGACATGGGTCTTATGTACAACCCACCGCGAAATCATCGCCTTGCACAAGCTCCCACGACGGTTCAAACACCTCGTGTCCGAGCAGCTTGTCACTTGTAACGGACAACGCAGTCCTCGTCCCAATGTTTGGCACTGTGCGCGCATACTTTCCGCAAATTAAATATAAGTCCATTCGACTTCCTCACCTATACACGGGACTTTTCCCCTCGGACTCGCTACACAAGTAACTACATAAATAAGGTAGAATGGCCCAGGGCAAGTTTCCCCTCGCCCTGTTCGCCAAGGTTCTAACATTGTATGTAGTTTTATATTTACCTTAGTCCTGAGCTCACACATTTGCCAACCTCAATCTCATTTCTCATACTCTACACTTATAGCATAGAAAGCCCATGCCAAGTTTCCCCTTGCCATGTCCGCCTGAAAAATATCTTAAAGTGTAGAGGTCCCCAGTCTTAATGACCTTCAGAATTTCATCATGTGTTTGTGACTCTCCTTCTCCTTGTTTACACTTCTCAATGTCATTCACCTTATAGTACATTAGATTTTGTTGTATATAGCCTTTTATAACCTTGATATTTTCAAAGATTTCCTTAAATGTCAAACTCTCCAGTGTTGTAAAATTGCTTGTAAATAATATTTACTTGTGTACTATACAATATTTTATTTACATCAAACTATGTCACCATTACCTTAACTAATTTCAACTGTAAAATTATTTTATCTATTCCTGGTTTCTCCAGCTTTAAGTATACTCAAACCATGTTCAGCCTTCTTCAACGGGGGCCATATGTCATAATATATACTCTTCCAGGAATAATAAAACAAACCTAGAGCCATCCCAGAGAGAGATGGGCAGCTAAAGCGAGACACTTTAGACATCACGACATTCCAAAGGAGGGGGGGGGGAGGGGCAAAAGGGGCCCGCCCGTCAACACCTGGGGACAGATAGCCGGGGGGTGACCACACACAAACGGCCGTCCAGCGGTGGCAGCCGCTCCCGCTCTCTCTCGGTTTGCTGGGTCCCATCTTCCAAACTTGTTGTTTCCTTATTTCTCTCTCCCCACATTATTATCATTATGCCACATTGAAAGTCGACAGGATCATATCGCAGAAGAGTCGACAGGATTCTACGAGAGGCTACCAGAACTTCAACTCATTACATATATATATACAGAAAATATATATTTTTAATAATATATATAAATAATAGACACTTCGGCCAGTTGGAGTTTTTATTTTCTTAACGTTGAGAAAATAAAAAACTCCAACTGGCCGAAGTTTCTATTTTTTATATAAATATGAATGCCGGCCAGGCAACCTCTATCTTTACGATATATATAAAGAAATAATATTTTAAATATTATCATATATATATATTCTAAAAATACCTAGTTAAATAACTTTTGTTCGCGCTAAACCTAATCGGCCCACACACTTCTGTTCAATGATGATAATTTATCAATGATAGCAATATTCTGATAAAAACAACGAACAAAAGCTACCACTTGTTTAAGCCTAAAACGGTCATCTATACATATGATTATCGCTGATAAGAAACCTTTTATTATCTTTACAATGACCAAACAATCTTTAGTAGATCGCATCCTGTAAACAGACGCCATTTTGGATTCCATGCTCGAGGGCAGTTAGGGTTAAACCCAGCGATTATCTTGCAGCCGAGAGGTAAATTTGTGATGATGATAAAATATATTTAATGATCAGCGAGACGGTATCTCTTAAATTATGTTATTAAATTGGAGGAAATGTGGGCTTGTAAATTTTGATATTTTGTATAAATATAGAAGATAGGCGGACATTACATAGACATAACGTCTTTTTCATATACACTCATGGACACAACTTTAGGAAGTGGAAAGTCTTTGTTGTAGCCGGTCGTTGGTTTTTTCTTTTAAGGAAACAGATACAATTTTGTTCATACTTAGTTATCTCATGTTTCTTCAATAAAGGTCACTGTAATATATTTCAGAGTTGTTGTCTGAATCCTGATATACATTCTAAAATGTACAAACTTCCATAAGTTTTGTTCATGAGTGTATTTTTAAAAGTATGGTAAGACATTTTTACAATCCTTTCACTGTTTTATTTATTATGATTTAATTTAAAGCTTCCATGTATAGTAAATATTGTAATAAAAGTTATAGTACCTTCCAGATATTATTATTAGGTGTGTGGAATATAGAACAGCTATGAGAATCCTCACCTTCTTCTATCAGTCCAACTCCTCCTCTACGTGGCGGGCGGGAGAAGCAGCACAAGTAAAGGACTGCCCTGTAGGGAGAAGTACGGTGTCGTGAGCCCCAAGCCGCTACGGTAACTGTGAAGAGGGAACTCTGAAATGTGGCTGACTAACGTGGTAATGTCACCCGTCTTTTTCCATGGATCAACAAAATCAGAAATTGACGATAATTGTAATTATATATACAATATATAGAAGCATAGGGCGCCTCTCCCGTCAAAATAAACGTCAAAACCTGACGCCATCTATTGACCGTCGCCGTAAACTAGCGGCCTCGGGTCGGTGACAAAGCCACAACACCAGCTTTGACAAATTGAGAAGCGTCCACCTAGAGACCATCGTTCCGGGCTAATGGCCCTCTTCAGCCTAGAGCGGACTTTATTCCATGAGATCCGGTTTTGACGTTTATGGATCCAACGATCCATACTACTGCGTCCGAGGGAGCCGACGCGCTGGGACCTGCAGTCCGGGGAACCAGTGAGAAATATGCTACGAGGACCCTGAACATCTTACAATTAAATATAAATGGAACACAGAATGAAATGGGAGAGCTGAGTAGACTGCTGTATGAAGGGACAAGACACCATCTTCTATCTTCTATAAACAATAAAAATCGTTTAATCTTAAGAGAAGAAATGCTAAGCATGAGTTTAATGTATATATTATGAGATGTTTTTAATATTTTAATAAATACAAATGTATTATAGAAAATTAATCAAAATATCTCAAAATAATAATTATTTATAGACTTCGTTCATATTTTTTTGAAGATATCAAACCACTATGGAAATCTCTGCCTTTCAGACTTCTCGATATATTCTTCAGATTCTTTCTTCTTTATTTCACTTAGTGAGTCAAAGGCTTCTCAACACTTTGTTTATTTTTTTTTTTATTATTTATTACAAAACACATGCTATATCCTATGTGGATATTTGCATGTAAATGTTTAAAATATTTTATGTACATAGTTTTTAAATATATATATACAAATTATTTATAGTTTTAGAGAGAGTGTGAAAGTTATTCAAATTTACATTTTAGAACAATAAATTATACAAGAAACAAAGATTATTTACATACATATTATCAAAAGTCCAATATACAAGGTATGTCCCATAAGTTCCCGGACTGGGTCCATAAAAAAATAAATAAATGAAAAATGTAAATGAATTTGACTGTTTATTATAGAAAAAATATCTAGCTACACGGTGGTACCAATAACGAGGCGGTACTTGCGCGCACGCCAAGGTTATTCTAATTTATTTAAAGGTCACACCTAGCGCTCCGGCGATTTTACGATGGAACAAAAATTGAAGCAGAGGATTTGCATAGAATTTTGTGTGAAACTTCAAATATCAGCAACCGAAACTTTTGAAATGCTTAATAAAGCATTCCCCATTGACGCCCCAAAGAGAACAACTGTTTTTGAATGGCATTCTAGATTTAAAGCTGGCAGAATTTCCATTGAAGATGATCCTCGTCAAGGACGCCCAAAATTTCAAAGGACTGATGAAAATGTGCAAAAAATCACCGATTTGATAAAAGAAAATCCTCGAACCACTTTGCTGGAGCTAGAGCAAGACACAGGCATCTCTAAAACAACGATTGGAAGAATCGTAACCGAAGATTTGAAGCTCAAAAAGACTCCTGCAAAATTCATCCCAAGATTCCTCACCAATGAGCAAAAACTGTGTCGGCTTGCAACCTGTGAGGACATGATGGAAATGACAAGAACGGATCCAGAATGGAAAGACAAGATAATCACAGGCGACGAGACATGGGTCTATGGCTATGACCCTGAAACCAAACCTCAATCTGCCGAGTGGAGAGGTTAGGGTGAGCCTAGACCCAAAAAATCCAGAAACAAGGTGTTGCTGGTCGCTTTTTCGGATAACAAGGGCATTGTTCATCACGAGTATCTTCCTGCAGGCCAAACAGTTATTAAGGAAATGTATTTGGGCATTCTTCGCCGTCTAAGGGAAGCGATTCGAAAAAAAGGCCAGAAAAATGGACTAATGGTGGCTGGATCCTACACCATGACAATGCTCGCCCTCACACAGCGCACTTGATGACTAGCTTTTTGGCGAAAAACGGGACACAAATCCTACTTCAACCCCCCTATTTCCCAGACATCGCACCAAATGACTTTTTCCTGTTCCCCAAACTTAAAGCAGTTCTAAAAGGAAGACATTTTGACACCAGGGATGACATAATAGAAAAATCGCCGTTAGCATTGAGGAGCATTCCAAAAGAGGCTTATAAAAACTGTTTCGACAATTGGGAGAAACGATGGCGCTGGTGCGTTGAAGCAAGGGGGGATTACTTTGAAAAGTTTTAATAAAAAAAATTTTAAAAAATCTTAGCTTTTTTTTTATGGACCCAGTCCGGGAACTTATGGGACATACCTTGTATATTTAGAATTACAACCACTAAACCAGTGGCACAAATATACTAATTAAAACTAGAAATTTCAATTCTTAATGTAATTCAAGTCCACGGCATTTGAGATAGAGTCTACAAAACTTGTTAAATTTTCTATATTCTTCTTTACTGGAAACCATTTGGCTTAAACTAGAACTGTTCATTTGACATTGTACTCTCAAATCAGCAACAAGTGGGCACCGGATTAAAATATGCTCAGGGTTGTGATCTTCTTGGTCACATAAGCAGATTGAAGAATTCTCAACACTTTGTGATTTAATGAAAATTTTAAACATATTTTAACACTATTTGTAAAAAATTAGTACTTCAGGATCTCCGTGTTAAAGGGCATGTTGGCCCGAAAGCTCGAGAAATAAAAGAAATATGAAAAGAAACCAAAACCTTGATTCCTTATTGATTATATCAAAATGTAAAAGCAGGAAGAAAAGGGAAGAATCTTTATTAATATAAATATATTAAATGACTTATGTATCATTTACGAACGGAAAAATACGTCCAGGGTAGCCTAGTGGATATGGCATCTGCCCGGTAAGCGGAACATTGTGGGTTCGATTCCCATCCCTGAACACTTTTATTTTTCCGTTCATCATTACTCTTCATAATTCACCCTTTCATACCTCATCCAAAAAGGATAGAAATAGTCGACATTTCAACTTGAAATAAAATTTTGATTTTTCGTTTAAAAGACACTCATGCGGTGTGACTTCAAGTGTCGTTTTACAATCACAGGCCGCAGTGTATTATATTGTATAAATATATTATATATAGATGGAAAATTTGCCGGGAGGAAATTGATCCATAGAAGCATAGGGCGCCTCTACCGTCAAAATAAACGTCAAAACCGGATCTCATGGAATAAAGTCCGCTCTAGGCTGAAGAGGGCCATTAGTCCGAAACCATGGTCTCTAGGTGGACGCTTCTCAATTTGCCAAAGCTGGTGTTGTGGCTTTGTCACCAACCCGAGGTCGCTAGTTTGCGGTGACGGCCAATAGATGGCGTCTAGTTTTGACGTTTATTTTGACGGGAGAGGCGCCCTATGCTTCTATATATTATATATATAATTACAATTATTTCTGAAGCCCTTATCCTGCGATGATTAAAATTGAAAGAGGGAGAGCATGGCTCATCAGTAATGAACCCTCCACGCCATTTACGTCATTTTAATCTCCAAGCCGCTTCACTATTGTATTGAACTGAGTTCTTATATACTCACCCTGCACACTTGCTATTGAATGTAGTAAATTGGTGTTATGAACAAACTATGAACTTCTAGGACTGTATAAATATATATCTAAATGAAAGATATAATGTATCGAGCAATGCTCTTCCACAAAATAACAAATAAACCTGTTATGAAACATTTAACATATTAATAATCATTAAATTAGAGCCATCTATCCATGAAAATTATATTTTTGGGTAAATGTAAATTTTCAGGGAGAAATATCATAAGAATAGGCTGGCTGGGGTAGAGTAAAACATTCGGAGTTTAGCCAAATTAAATTGTACAATAACTTCAATACTGTTTTAATGCAAAAGACAATAATTATTTTGTGTCAATTCAGTCGTCTACGACGCCCTACTTTCTTTTTTTTTTCTTTCTTATCTACACACAATAGTATTTGGATATCAAACCTGTAGAGCTTGATAATTTTAATGGAGTCTGCGGAGGATAAGTAGATGTCATCAATGGATAAGTCAATGCAATGATGTGGTTTGGAGTTGCAGGTTGATAAGTACACCTTAATTCCCTTCTTTTTTCTTATCACCATTCAATCATGTAGAGCTTATTGATGTTGTCTGCTGGGGATGAGTAGAGCTCATCAATGGATGCCTAAATACAATCAAAGATGTGGTTTGGGATTACAGGTTGAGAATTCTACCCTACTTCCTTTAAATTTTTCAATGCATAAATATACTAAGGTAGTAATGCGACAATCAGTAACGAATTGATAGAGTACCTATAACTTTATTTGTGAGTGCATTTTCAGTATTAGCAATATGTGAACTTATTGGGAAACCATTTTCCATAATCCAAAGCAATACTCTAAGTAGATTCGTCGTTTTTTTCAATAAGCTCAATACTGAAGTTGGATAATGTTTTGATATAAGCAATCTTATATATAAAAAAACATTAGTACATCCATCTGTGTGATTAATATTTTTTCTACGAGTTTATAAATGTTTTAACTTCAAAGTCCCATAAAATATTTCATAATTGGGGATATTTAAACGTGATTTCTGGTCTCATTTCTGGAAATTATCAATGACACGTTGTTTTGAAACTATATCAGATACGTGTCTAAAATAATTTATAATATATTTATTTTCTGAATAAAATATTTTGTTATCATTTATTCTTAAGTCGAAATTTCAAATACGTTAAAAAATTTAAGAATATATATATGTCGTATTAAGGTAGTCTTTGAAAATAATTATAAATTTAAAACTCTAAATTTGTATATAAGAAATACTAGACGCGACAAAAAGAAACGCAGCCATTTTCTCTTTGTTTATTTTCCAACTCCTTTGTTCTCCTCTTCTCCCTCTTACCCCTCGGGTCGTTGGTCAAAAATTATATACAAGCATTGGCTATTTACTCTTTGATTATAGATATTAAAATATATGGATATTAAAATATATGAATATTAAAATAAAAAATGTGTTGACTATTTACAAGTAGTGTGGGAATTATATTGCATATATATATTAAAAAGTGATATTGCACTGGGATCAGTTAGATGAATTAAGAAAAAAAGACATATCCTAATCGTGCAACTAAAAGTTGCTGATGGCATGCGCCATCTATCGGATTAAATATCAACTAATCGTTGATTTTTAATTATTCTATAATTGACCAAATACCGTTTATTGATTAATCAAGAAAAGCTAACCACGTACGCGCTTCGTACTGTTGGCCTTCGTCAGCGTGGTGCAAGCTGTACCTCAACGACCAACAGATCAATAATTTGGGGAATTTTGAAAACAATGAAACAGGTATTTAGACTGGAAGGGCGTGAGAACGCCAATCAATGTAAAAAAAAAAGTTAAAAAGCGAAATTGTACATTTATATATATATATCGTTTTGAAAATAGAGCAATCCATATTTAATTCATTAGATAATAAAAGGCATATATTGGATTTTATAAAATATTTATATATATATATATATGAAAAAACAATAGAAAAAATAAAAGATAAGTGAGTCAGGTGTTGATATTAAAAATAAAGAAGGCATCTCCTGACCACGAGCACATGTGCTTTTAGATGGCAGAGCGCCATCTAGTGGAGCAAAAATAAACTAAACGTTTATTTACCTTGCTCCGTGATATTTGGCCAACCCAATTTCTTGATAAATCAAGAAAAGTCATCCAAGAACGCGTTTCGCGCTGTTGGCGCTCGTCAGCGTGGAGTAGGCTGTAACCACTGTGACCAAAAAGATTTTTGGTCCCAATGGCTTCTTGAGAAATCAAGAAATGGGTATTATTTTTGCTCCACTAGATGGCGCTCTGCCATCTAAAAAGCACATGTGCTCGTGGTCAGGAGATGCCTTCTTTATTTTTAATATATATATATATATATATACATATACATGTACATACAATACATATATATATGTATATGTACAATTTCGCCTTTTACTTTATATATATATTAGATAATAAAAAGTCATATATTGGATTTAATAAAAGATTTATTTTGCCAATATTTCGGCTGGCTGAACGCCAACCTTTATCGAGGCTTTACATTTTTGTATACACAAACTCAGCGAGCCGAAATATTGGAAAAATAAATCTTTTATTCAATCCAATATATGCCTTTATATTATTTATTTAATTAAATATGGATTGCTCTATTTTCAAAACAAATATATATTAAAATAAAAAGGCATATCCTGACCACGTTCACATGAACTTTTTGGATGGCAGAGCGCCATCTAGTGGAACAGAAATAAACTAAACATTGATTTAACCTGTTCCCTGATATTTGGCCAAATCATTTTCTTGATAAATCAAGAAAAGCCAACCACGAACGCGTTTCGGGCTGTTGGCCCTCGTCAGCGTGGTGCAGGCTGTACTTCTACGACTAAAAATATTCTGGTCCCGAGACTTCCTGAGAAATCAAGAAATGGGTATTTAAGGCCAAACTTTCCATAAATACGCTGAACATGTGAAAATAATTTAAAATGGGTCTATATTTAACTTAGCATAGATTAATCTATCAAAATTCTAAACTATCATAGACTCGTATGATTCTTTTTTTTTTTTAATAAACAATTTCTACTCTCCTTTCTCCAATGGAAAAATTATTTATACGCATCTATAATAGTTTCGAATTTTGATAACAGATGGCGCGCTAATGTATCATAATAGATTAATCCATCAACAAAAATAAAAGACACAGGAAATCTTCTGATATTTTTAAAAGGTAAAATAAAGGATTTTAATTGGCTGATCAAAGCAGTAACAAAATCCGATTATAGGTGAACCATAGATACGATATCTAGTCAAACAATAAAAAAGCATTTATTTCAACAATGATATTTTATAAATGTTTTATTCAAAGGTCTTTTTTATATCAAATTTTCACGTATTTCTAATTTGATTAGAATAAATAATCTCTTTTTATAATAATTTATATATATAAAAGAGAGAGAAACGAAATTTATTCAAAATGGCTAAAGTGTTTTGTATCCGTGTGTCATATATGGTAATTACACTTTAAGACACAATTTCTAAAATCATTTTAATGCATTTCAAATTTAAATTTATATAATTATGTACATTTCTTTATATGTAAATATTTTAATCGAAATAATTTTAATATATTTAATTCCATTGTATATTGATTAAGAAGCGATATACATTCTGTATATATTTAGTTATTATATATATATTACCTTTAAGCTCTATCTCCAACTCGGGGACAAAACTTAAGGAAGTGAATAATAGTAGATAGAGGAAATTTTTTTATCAAACTTGGTTATCTCGTGTCTTCAATAAAGGTCATTGTGTACCAAATATATTTCAAAGTTTTTGTCTGATATACATGCTAAAAAATACAACTTCCTTAAATTTTGTCTATAAGTGTATTTATTATAATTATATAGTCAAGCTGCTTTTCACATGTGTAGACATGTGGTGCACATACAGTGAAAAGTAGTCGCCAACTTCTACCCACCATGATTATCATGGCCTGTACCTCGTATACTAAGGATAATAAAAATATATATTTAATATGAAAAATGAAGCTTAAATATAATTTTAAAATATTTTAGATTTAAACTCATTTCAAACGAAAAGGATATAACTCATTAAAAACATAACATTAAATTAAGTTATTTTTCAAAATATTAAAAAGATATCAGAAATTTATTAATTAACTAATTAGAATTAGTCATTCGAGATTTCCCGGAGAAATTTCTTATTTATTTCTCATAAGAAATGTAAATCCAAACAAGATCTCCTTTCATGTTGTTTCTTGTGTTTCCATCTTGTCTATGTGCGGGC
Organism: Cordylochernes scorpioides; assembly: GCA_030710605.1. Taxonomy (NCBI): domain Eukaryota; kingdom Metazoa; phylum Arthropoda; class Arachnida; order Pseudoscorpiones; family Chernetidae; genus Cordylochernes; species Cordylochernes scorpioides. Next base: position 19,439,965 of record CP092864.1, read on the forward strand.
AATCACTGAGGGTGAAAGATAGCTTATAGTGTGAATATGCTACACATTTCAGGTGTATGGACAAATTGGTTTTATAATGAGAATCTATTTCACTCTATATAATACTAGACAGGTGACCCGGGCTTCGCTCCGGGATTGACCCGTGTGCATATCTACCCGAGAGAGTGATATATATTCAGATAAGATTTGTTTTTATAATTGTTTGTTATTAGCATTATCTATTTGTTTGCATCAGCATAATTTAATCTAATCTTTGATAGAGGGCGCTGTTCGTGAGCTAAGTAGAATAATTTGAATATATAGTTTTAATAATTGATTTATATATTTTTTAAAATAGCCTATCGTCTTCCCCGTATTTTTTTTACCTATGTATGGAAATTTTGGTTTGAATTAGTGAACTACTGCGAATTTGTATACCGGACATACAAACAAACAAACATACAAACATTGATTTATATATATATAGAAGATATGTAAATATATGATATTATTCGAAACTATTGACTAAAATAAACTCTTCGAGTTGAAATAGAAAAAAAAACGGAAATTGAGGAGAAGTATCTTGTGCGAATTTTATTAGCAAGCTTTCGGACGTCCTTCTACAGGCTTTTTCGATAACTAAACAAAAGACGAGATAGGTTTTAATAAAATAAGATATTTTTGCATACGAGAGAAAAATATTATCTTATTAAAACTCATCTTGTCTTTTGTTTAGTTATTGAAAAAGCCTGTAGAAGTACGCATGCGTCCGAAAGCTTGCTAATAAAATTCGCACAAGATACTTCTCTTCAATTTCCATTTTATTTTTCTATTCGAAACTATTATAGACGCGTATGAACGCGTATCAAATTGAGTTGGCTAAATATCAGGGAACAGGTTAAATCAATGAATAGTTGATTTCTGTTCCACTAGATGGCGCTCTGCCTTCTGAAAAGCACATGTGCTACTGGTCAGGATATGCTTTTTTTATTTTTAATATCAACACCTAACCTTTTTATTTTTTTCTATTGTTTTTCAAATATATATATTATTTAAAAACGGTAATTTTCCAGAGTCCTGAAGGTTTAATACAAAGGTAAAGTACATATATATAAGTAAGGTTCTAGTATATAAAGCTTATATTAATTCAGAATTTGTCTTATAATAAATACCTGTCTGTGAGATAAGGAAGGATTTAGTGATTATTAATGGATAAAGAGTCCTAGCTGTGTTGTGACAAATCTGCTTGTAGACAGCTGTGGTGAGATTCTATAATCCGGTAAAAGGCTTGTTTATGTACGAAATAAGGATTTGTAAAATCCAAAAAGGAAATGGCGAAGTCTTTTTTTAAACCGTTCAGACGTTATATAAAAGGACAACTCTGGCAACTTGACATCTCTACTTGTTGGTGTCGCCCGAGGGCCACGTGTACCTCTGGTATATTGAAGATGAAATCTTGGAAATTCTTTTGGAGAGTGTAACATCATATTGAACTGAAGTCTTCTCCAAGGGATATCATATCTTGTGAAATTATAGAAGATTAATGTATAAAATCTCATGTGAGGATTTATATTTATTTCAGTAAATTATTAGAACTAACTCTTTGTTCCTGTGTTATCTTCTATTGTGTTATATATTGAAAGAATTTAATTAAAGAATAAATAAAGCATTTTATCAAAATGTGAAAAATAGTAAAAATGTGAAATTTTACTGGGATTAGTTGGATAAATTAAGGAAAAGGTATGGTCCTGGGATAAGGTGGATAAATTAAGAAAAAGGCATGGTACTGTGATAAGGTGGATAAATTAAGGAAAATGTATCGTACAGGGATTATTTGAATAAATTAAGATAAAGGTATCGTACAGGGATTATTTGAATAAATTAAGAAAAAGGTATCGTACAGGGATTAGTTGAATAAATTAAGAAAAAGGTATCGTACAGGGATTAGTTGATAAATTAAGAAAAATATATCGTACAGGGATTAGTTGAATAAATTGAGAAAAAGGTATCGTACAGGGATTAGTTGAATAAATTAAGAAAAAGATATCGTACAGGGATTAGTTGAATAAATTGAGAAAAAGGTATCGTACAGGGATTAGTTGAATAAATTGAGAAAAAGGTATCGTACAGGGATTATTTGATAAATTAAGAAAAAGGTATCGTACAGGGATTAGTTGAATAAATTAAGAAAAAGGTATCGTACAGGGATTAGTTGAATAAATTAAGAAAAAGCTATCGTACAGGGATTAGTTGAATAAATTAAGAAAAAGGTATCGTACAGGGATTAGTTGAATAAATTAAGAAAAAGGTATCGTACAGGGATTAGTTGAATAAATTAAGAAAAAGGTATCGTACAGGGATTAGTTGAATAAATTAAGAAAAAGGTATCGTACAGGGATTAGTTGAATAAATTAAGAAAAGGGTATCTTGATGATACAAGCCATCAGCAACTTTTAGTTGCACGATAAGGAGTTGTATTTTTATTAATATTGTCACATGGAAAATTAGGAAAGACAAACTTCAGGATGAGACAGCAATTTATTCCAGGCAAGAACAAACTATGAAGGATAAACAAAAGATAAGCAATGAGGGAAGTTTACAGAGTAGCAAAATATAAAGATTAAAAAATGATACTCTGTTAATAAAAATATTAAATACTTTGCTACAATATTATCTCTAAAGTACAAAATCATGAAGCTAATCTTCGTCTCACGATTTTGTTCATTTGATAATTTACTGATCCTGTCGGTTGACTAACTTGAATAAAACAACTCGAAAAACCTAGTCGAATATAAAGGCAATATATCCCAATACAACAGTAGATCAGTCCTGTAGATTAAACTTGCGAAACCGCTGGAAGGGTTCACCATTGATGAGCCAGGCCTTTTCAATATTTTTTTTCTATCTCAGAAAGGACAGTAGTAAATTATTTTATTCTGTAAAAAAAAATTCATCTTTAAAATAGTTTCAAATTTCATGTAAACACACTCCTTTTGATATTAACTGACAAAACAACATGCTGAAGAATTTGGTGCCAAATAGTGTTTATATATATATATGTCATAATGTATGTTCTTCCAGGAATAATAAAGTAAACCTACAGTCAACCAGAGAGAGACGTAGATAGAAGGTAGCTAAAGTACGGCCATTTTGGGCCACTGGCCACATTCCGGGGGGGGGGCCTTTTCTTGGAACCTCAGGACTATTTTTGGACAGTCGGGGGGTGGTGTGCGACACAAACGGTCGTTCAGCGGTGATATAACCTCGCGCTCTCTCTCTCTCTCGCTGGTTGCCTGGAATTCCTCTTCCAAACTTGTGGTTTCCTTATTTCTCTCTCCCCACATTATTATCATATTGCCACATATATATATATATTTGAAAATAGAGCGATCCATAAATAAATATTTAAATAAAAAGGCATATATTGGATCAAAATATCATATATTTCATCAATATTTCAGTTGGCTGAACGCCAACCTTTATCAAGGTATTATAACATTTAGTTGTTGACACACATTAATATGTTACCTTGATAAAGGTTGGCGTTCAGCCAACTGAAATATTGGTAAATTAAATGTTATTTTGATCCAATATATGCCTTTATTTAAATATTTATATTTTAATTCTCAAATTGATTTCATCAAATCGTGTTTATAATTGATTTCATGTCAACTTGTGAGTACTTTACAATTTGAATTATTATTATTCAAAGACGAAATATTTGAAGAATTCACAGGACGAACTTTTACTACAAAAGAAATAAGCATAGTTATTATAAATGATGTAATGTATTGATAAATAGAGTATAGAAAATAAAAATATTTACACGAATGTTTCTTTTATACGCAGAAAAAACTTCTACTGTCTTTACTGCCATGAAAAATTATTGGAATGGCTTGGTTCATCAGTGATGAACCCTCCCAGAGGTTTCGCCAATTTAATCTAACAAACCGCTTCTTAGAACTTAAATACTGTATTGGATCATTCTGTTTATATAAGCTACACTGAAGAGTGGAATATTAGAAATGGTATTCCATAAAACTATGGATATAATCTTTCAGGACAGTATAATTATATATAAATATTTGCATCGAGCAATGCTCTTCAGCAAACAATAAGGACAACACAAGTTAGCCATAAATTAACATAAAGCAATAACGTGCCATCTATAGATAGAAAATGAAAGGATCTAAGCACGAATGTTTCCCCTATACACAAATAGGGAGTTAACCAATATAGTATAAATTGTAAAACGACATTTGAAATACTATCCCGCATGTGTTTCTTTTCAACGAAAAATCAAAATTTATTTCAAGGAGAAATAACGATTATTTCTAACCTTTTGGATGAGGTATGAAAGGGTGAATTGTGAAGAGCAATGATAAACGGAAAAATATAAATAGATAGTATTTCAAATGTCGTTTTACAATCACAAGCCGCATTATATTTTATAGTATAAAATGTTGTTATATGTGAAAATGTGTTTATAGAATTCGGGCGCTTGTATCATACATGGAAAATAGATTCTCAGTCAGATCTGAACTAATCAAGCAGAAAGGATGGACTTAGGAAGAAAGCTATGGAGAGAGAAGGTGGATTATAGGGGCCTAAGTAACAATGCCTTCTTTGATAACGTTTTTATTGATTCCATTCTGCATCCCTGCGCAAGCTTATTGATAACCGTATAAGTTTGCAAGGAAATAAGTCAGGCATTTGTAAGAATAACATTTCACAAGGTAGTTACAAGATTCTGGCTTTTACTATGGTGTTTATCTAGTTTGAATTTAGTTTTATTCTCTTAATAAAATAGATATTCTTCAAATCAGCGATAAATTCTCTTAAGCTATATATAATTTACATTTATCGTTATAATTTCTTTATTATTTATTATATATATATTATAATCAAAAAGGAATATCCTGACCATGTTCACGTGAACTTTCAGATGGCAGAGCGCCATCTAGTGGAACAGAAATCAACTAAAAATTGATTTAACCTGTTTCCAGATATTTTTATTATCTTTTCACATATATGAATTGTATATATTTATTTTATTTCAACATACAAAACGCGATATTCCGGCTAGGGATAATTGCGTCGATTTACATTTTCTTTTAAACAGAAAGTTATAAACATATTATACAAGAAAAAGTAATCGAAATAAAAAGAGAAACAATAATATATATTAGGAACCTGAACCTTTCAGGTTTGAAATAAAATCATAATTGTATATATGAATAATTGTTTTTTTAGGAGAGAGACAGGGAAAATTTTGTTCACACTTGGTTATCTCGTGTATATTCAATGATAGTTACTGTGTATCAAATATCTTTCAGAGTTATTGTCTGAATCCCGATATACATGTTAAAAGGTACAACTTCCTTAGTTTTGTCCATGAGGGTAAATATATTATACCACAAGTTAATATAAAAGATAATAAATACATAGTCTCCCTATATATCTATCTCTCCACAGCGTTCTTCCTAAGTCCGTTCTTTCTGTCTGATTAGTTCAGACCTGACTGAGAATTTATTTCCCATGTATGATACAAGCGCCCGAATTCTATAAACACATTTGCACTTATAACAAGAATTTATACTATATTGCTTAACTCTCTATTTGTGTATGAAAGAAACATTGTTGCCTAAATACCTTCATTTTCTATATATATATGGCACGTTTTTGCTTTATGACAATTTATGCCTAACTTACCTTATCCTTATTGTTTGCTGAACAACTTCAATATCGAATTGGTTTAAAACCTTTCAATGGATGAGAGATCGAATTTAGGTAGATCTTACCATAAGAAAGGCTATTTTGGCTTCTCGACCAACTCCATATATATAGCATTGATTAATCGAATATAAGTTTCCTTATTACACTGTTAACGGGTTTACAAGCTTTCGTGTTTTAAACGACCCTTCTACAGGTAAAGAGTCGTTTAAAACCCGAAAGCTTGTTGTTGTTGTTGCTTATTCTTCAAGTCGTTTAAACGATCTCCATTAGGTTCTATTGTCTCAGCTTTTCTATTATAGTCCTGGGGTTTTCCCAGAGGTCTTTTTTGGTGGATACAATTCAATAGATGTTCAGGACTGGCTGGTTGGGAATCGCATTTGGGGAATTTCGGGAATGATTTGATTTTTCCATTAAATTTGAGCATTCTAAGATGTCCTGTTCGTAATCTTGAAATCGCCGTTTGTTCTTCCCTAGTAAGGGTGTGGAAAGAAGATTCGTTAGGAATGGGGGTGTAACAAGGGTGGTTTTGGGTGGATTTCCAGAGAAAGAATTTTTTTTGTTTGTGGATGGAAGAAATTTCAGAATAGGTGAATTGGGAATTTTCAGGCTGGCCCTTACAGCCTTCTTTAGCCAACTGGTCAGCCATCTCGTTGCCGAAAGTTTGTAAACTCGTTAATAGTGTAATAAAGACACTTATTCTCGGAGATTTATATTTGATTGATCTAATTGATACAGAGGATTAAAATTCTAATAATATAGCATTTTGTTTAATAAAGACAAACAAAAATGTTAATGAATAATCTATATAAAAGTATTTTTGCAATAGGTTTCCTTTATTTACTTTAACTCGCTCTTCAAAGGGTAAAATATAATATTAAGAGTGCATGTGGGAGGGAACAATCCGAAACAATTCTCCCCAAGATTTATATAATCTTATTGAACAATAGTGAATACAATAGATACCTCTTCCACCCTCCCACACGTTCACTCTTTATATTTTACAATGTCCGAAGAAGGTTAAAACCGTCCACCACCTGTAGACCGGGGTCAGATGGACCAATCAGGAAGAAAGAAGCTCAGCTAGGAAATGCAAGTCATGCCCCCCCCCCCCCCCCCTTGTTGACGACGCTGTTGGATGATGCTCTTTGTCACTTACTTGTTCTCCATAATACACGAAGGCAAATAAAGGTGTCGAATAGAGATCCCTAGCAATCCCAAGTGCTTATTTAGCCATCCTGATAACAACAGCGGCGACAATATAATCGTTTATTATCCCTAGTACCACGTGGTACAATCCATGATAATCATGGTGGGTAGTAGTTGGCGACTGCTTTTACTGGAAGTGCACCACATGTCTGGACGTGTGAAAAGTGCAGTTCGACTTTTGTACTTACAAGTAGGCCAGAGCTCCGTACTTACACTCGATCGTGGCGTTGGACTTTTGCAATAATCGGGAGCCATCGGATCATTTTTGTATTATACAAAAGTGTCCAATGCGGGATACGATCCCAGTGACCCCGGTGCTAATGTATTACCTCTTTAATTCAACTCTTTTAAAAATCCCAAAATGCCATTTTATTTTATTGATCAGATTATTATTCAACACCAAACTTTAATACGTGTTAGTTCGACTTTTGCACTTACAAGTATGCCAGAGTTCCGTTAGTGTACTTTCACTCGCTGGTGGGGTTGATCTTTTGCAAGAATCGGTGGTTATTAAATCATTTTTATAAGAAAAAGTGCACAATGCACACACACAGGAGTCGATCCCAGGTCGTAACGGTCAAAAACCAACGTTTTAGACCACTCATCCACTAACCCCCCAACGTTTGCCCCACAAACCCACAGCAACATTCCATCAGCCAATCCAAACAGCTGTACATCACGTGATGAATCACGAGGAAGACGTCACCATAGATGTCATGTAGGATTGACAACAAATGACGTCGCTGAAAATCCCAGCTGTTTGTCTCCAGTTGTCTCCATTTGTTTACCTGAGATTGGTGGTCACGACAGGGGGTGACATCTCCCATAAAACTGTCACCCCCTCACCTAACTCAGGTCATAATTCTATAGAGAATTAATGCCATCTTTTTATCTCTTCGTTTTTTTTAACACTTTATAGTGTCGCGAAGATTGATAGGTTCCGTGTATCATCCTGTTCTATAACTTTCTACGTTCTCTATACATTCCCAGCTTTCTAAATACATTTGTCATTTGTTCATTGAAAGGAAATCTCTATAAGGGGATGTGATGTTCTTTTATTTCATCTCAAATAAAACCTTACTTGTGTTGTGTTTAAAAGTTATATAAATTCCTTAATTTTTAATTTTAAAATGAGTATAAACTTACACACAACATAAAATAAACCAAATACCTCTAATCTCGAATACTTATATACATGTATATATTTTGTTTTATTATGCATTTTGCATAATAGTAATATATGCACTCATTGACAAAACTTAAGGAAGTTGTACCTTCTAGCATATATATCGCGATTCAGGCAATAACTCTGAAAGATATTTGATACACAGTGACCGTTATTAAAGAGACACGAGATAACCATGTGTGAACAAAATTTCCTCTTCAGAGAAAAAAAAAGCTACCGGCGACATCAAAGACTTTCAACTTCCTTAAGTTTTGCATGAGTGTATATATGATAATAATGTTTACGCATCAACACATGTCCAAATTAAAAAAAAAAAAGTATATTGCAGCTAGTAAGGACTTATTTACATATGTTCAATGTGTACAACTATGTGTTGGAACACTATAAGGTGTACAGTTAGAGAGAGCCATCAAAACACTCCCGAGAATAACATAAAGCTCTCTAAATATTGCACCTCTATGCAAATACTAGACTCATAGACAAAACTTAAGGATATGGAAAGTCTTTTATAAGGACTGTTTTTTTTATGAAGAGGAGGCAATTTTGTTCACACATGGTTATCTCGTGTATCTTCAATAAAGGTCATTGTGTATCAAATATCTTTCAGAGTTATTGTCTGAATCCCGATATACATGATAAGTTTCATGAGTGTAGTTCGCTTTAAATATACGACCTTTTTGCGAATTTATATATTTTGTCATTATACCTTTAAAATTCAAATAAAATATCATATATGAAGAGAAAGAGAATCACTTTTAAACTACAAATCTCACATTGAAAATTTAGTATAAGCAATTCCGAAAATGTCAGGTTTTTTGCAAAGATTTCAAGGCTGTAAAAAAGAACCACACACGTCATCTAATTAATCCGAGTTGTGAATAATTCATCATAGGAATCAATCTGAAACTACTGCATTATCAGAATTAACATTTTACTTGCAGAAAATGATTAACGGGGGACAGATTATATGGTGATTTTTGTGGGACAACTTGAATTAAACCATCCTGATTGATACATATAGCGTATGTCCTTTGGGTAAGGAGAATTCGATAAAGAGAAATAGAAAAATATTATCGTAAAGAAAGAAGCTGCCTGGCCGGCATTCATTGTTCTTCAAATTAAATCAAATACTTCGGCCAGTAAATCTTTTTTAATTAAGACCAATTTTGGTCTCGAGGTATTCAATATGGCAAGGCAACTACAATAAAAAAAAAGATTTACTGGCCGAAGTATCTTTAATTTGAAGAACTAGAAAAATATTCCAAAGATACAAAGGTCGCCTCTCCCGTCAAAATAGACGTCAAAACCAGACGCCATCTATTGACCGTCACCGCAAACTAGCGGTCTCAGGTCGGTGACAAAGTCACAACACCAGCTTTGGCAAACTGAAAAGCGTCCACCTAGAGACCATGGTTTCGGGCTAATGGCCCTCTAGATGGCATCTGGTTTTGACGTCTATTTTGACGGGAGAGGCGACCTTTGTCTCTTTGGATCAATATCCTCCCGGCAAAATTTCCATCTATAGAAAAATATTGTTATATACTAAAAGAAAGGCGTCATAAATATGGTTCAAATTTCTAATACTTTCATTTATCAAGTATCAAATATTTAAAAAGAGATCAACATATTCATTATTATATAAATGTATGAACACCTTTTTGGTAAATTCGAACGATTTCATAACTCCTTTCTCTTAGGAGTTGTTATGAAATCAAAGCCGCCTCTGTACTGATGAGAGTTAAAGCCCAAACCATGATAAACAGGTTGTCTCTTTTTCTAACTTTGCCAAAACTTTTGTGTTTTAACTCATTCTTTATCATCATTAGTAAGGTATTTTACCAGGGTGATGAACAAGTGTATCGTTCTGATGAATAATTAAAGTGAGATTAATATTGTATCTAAAGCTACATGCTACTTGCCTGGCCGGCATTCATTTTTCTATGCAAAATAGACCTTTCGGCCAGTTAGAGTTTTTTTATTTTCTCAACGACAAAAATCTTTTGTCGAAACGTTGAGAAAATAAAAAAAAACTCTAACTGGCCGAAAGGTCTATTGCAACAACAACAACAAAAAGCCTTTATTCAGGGTCACTGACCCTATACAGGATTCACCAGAGGTATGCATAAGAATAAAGCAGTGAGACAAAGGAAATAACGATATATACAGAAGAAAAAGAAAAAAAAAACAAGAAAGAGAAAAAGGGAACCAAGAAAAACAACACAAAAAGAGTAGCAGTAAGAAAGTGAGGAGTGAGTGTCACTTGGCCTTCTTCTGAGATATGGACTTGTGGAAACCATAAAACGCCGTAGCAATATACTTATTCTGGGTCATATTGTCAATTCGAAAGGTCTATTGATTCAAATAATACTTAGATTTATTTGAAGAGGTATTCAAAGACAGAAATTTGCACATTGAAAAAGAAATGTAGTTTGTTTTCATGTTCTTTACCAGTTAAACCATATGTTGTTTTAACAATTGACTTTTCTATATACATTTATATATTCTACAGAAAAACACCGAATCAATTTATGTTATTAATAAATATATTTGTTATGAATATTCAGTGTAATATTTGTTCAGTGATTATTTACCCGGATATGTTGAGCGCTCGTTACTAAAGGAGCTAGCCGCGTAGAGAATATTTTATAGATCGATTGCTGGCAAACAATCCCAGTCTGATGTCAGGAGGTTGTGGTTTATGGCAAATTGGATGCGTGCTGATTGGTCCGTTATTGAACCAACTTTAAATGGGAATGGTAGATGATATTTGGTGGCAGGAAGGAATTTTGGCGTCAGTTTAGAAATATTTGCATAAATGATGTCAGTTTTAGTGCCATCGTGATATATGGATTTGTGTTGGATGTTAGAGATTTTGTCAATAATATATTTCTTTTTTTTTAACTAGACTGATGACTCGGTAATGTCCAGGTTATTTTCTAACCCCTTTTTACCCTTTGAAATGAAATTTGTTTTTAAAGAGTATCAAGTCTTTCGATAAAATATTTCTATATTTTGTCAATCTGACAGAGTGGATGTTTAGGTCTGAGTGTTTGTGTAACTTTTGGTCATAATATGTAGCCTTTTGGAGAATGGCATACATATTGTGATCTTAGCTTGTAAATATATTCTTGGACAAAACTTAAGGAAGTGAAAAGTCTTTGTTGTTACTGGTCGTCTATTTTTTTAAGGAGACAAAGAATTTTGTTCACATTTGGTTATCTCGTGGGTCTTCAATAAGGGTCACTGTGAATTAAATATCTTTCAGAGTTATTGTCTGAATTCCGATATACATTCTAAAAGGTACAAATTCCTTAAGTTTTGTCTATAAGTGTATATTAATTCATGTATAAGGCTTGTGTTTAAGATCTTTATTAATGGCCTCTTGTTTCTAAAGTAACATGGTGCGTTCCCTAATGATATTTATAATTTTGTATTCTAATTTTTGAGAGTTTACTCAAATTTTTCTCGAACATTTTGAGTTTTATTTGGCTTTCACAAAATTAACTATGAACCTACTCGTAAACAATAAATGTAAGTACAGTAGAATCTCCATGAGAGTGCACACACAAAGAAGAAACCTGTCTACAAAGGACAGTTTTTATTGCCAAAAATACCATTTTTATTAATTTGGAACAAAAATATCCTCTGAAATATATATAAAATAATAAAAAAACTGCTTACGAGAATGCGTTTCTTGTTTTATGTTATATTTACTCAAACCTTCGGGTATATGATAAAAAAAAAATACTCCGGTAGAAGGGCTTGTAAAAAACCCGAAAGCTTGAGAAGAATATATTTTGACAAAGAAATAATTTTTATTTTATTATCATAAAGATAGAGGCTGCCTCTGGCCGGCATTCATATTTCTTGAAAATAACGATACTTCGGCCAGTAAATCTTTTTTAAAAGATTTACTGGCCGAAGTATCATTAATTTCAAGAATTATATTTTATTATTTAATATATTTTATTCTCTCTCTCAATGAAAATATTCAACAGATTATATATTTGTATATTACTCTGTATTTGTAAAATCATCATAAAAAAATCCCTTGCTTGCTTGTTCAAGATTCTCTAGCTGTAGATAGTTTGGTTGATAATTGTCGACTAGTCGTGCTGACGTCATCAATAAATACGCTTACATCTTAAGATATACAAAGACTGATTTCTACGCCACAATATATATAAATCAAGATACTCATCTTTAGAATACGTTTTATTTATTGCAGTAGAACCTCCATGAGAGGACACTCACACTAAAGGACACCTCTCTATAAAGGACAGTTTTCATTTACAAAATTATCATTTTTACTATTTAGCAATTCCTAGAGGACATCCCTCCCTAAAGAATACTTTGGCTCTGCAATTAGATGTCCTTTACAGAGAGGTTTTACTGTATTTATACATAGCAATAACGCACCATCTATATAATACAAATGAAAAGACCAAAACGCGAATGTTCCTTTTCATAAATAAATCAAACTTCTGGGAGGATTCACCACTGATGAGCCAAGCCTTCCCAATATTTTTTCATCACAGTAAGGACAGTAGAAGTTTGATTTATTTATGAAAAGAAACATTCGTGTTTTGGTGTTTTCATTTGTATTCTACTGTATTTATATTTTTACTAATTAGTAACTCTTTGTTAAGAAGATACATATCCCTAAAGAATACTTTGGCTCTGTAACTAGGCGTTATAGTTTACAGGGAGTTTACATGTTTGAAAGTTTTAACACATTTCCATCTCGAGCAAAAACAACAATTAAGATAAATTAAATTTATAAATTTAATTTCCATCTATCGATAAAATTTGTAACAAATAAATTTACTGGCAATTTGTTTCTTTTCAATAATATCATCAAATATTATCTCTACAGACCTTACTGCAATGATATAAGTTATTGAATGATAGGGATTGGCTCATTAGTAGTGAACGCTCCCAGCAAAATATAGAGATAAATTTGACGAAAAAGCTGAGAGGTTTCACTACTGATGAGCCAATCCCTCTCATTCAATAACTCATTTCATTGCAGTAAGGTCTTTAGGGATAATATTTGATGATATTATTGAAAATAAACACATTGCCAATAAATTTATTTGTTACAAATTAAGATAAAAGTTATTATTTTTCAGGTAAATCTTCAATAAGTCTTTGGGCTAAATGCCGTTCCTTCCACTCTTACAACAGGCGTCTTCCTCTATCACCTCTATAGTGTCCCGTTAGAAAACAGTAGCCGGTATGGAAAGTAGAAATAGAGCTTTATTCTTTGGTACCAACCAACAGACTACTCTAAAATTAAAGATACAAAAATGCATCTTTAAATAAAAAGGCATGTATAGATCAAAATATTATTTATTTTTGCCAATATTTCAGTTGGCTGAACGCCAACCCTTATCAAGGTGTTATAACAGATTAATGTGTGTCAACAGCAACCTCAGTGCCACATAACGTCAATAGAATTAAGTTTTAAAAATATGTTTGCTTATATTCAATGGGGAGGGGGAAAAACGGTATGTGGCGTTGAGTTTGTTGTTGACACACTTTAAAATGTTATAATACCTTGATAAAGGTTGGCGTTCAGCCAACTGAAATATTGGTAAAAATAAATGATATTTTGATTCAATATATACCTTTTTTTAAAGATTTATTTATGGATTGCTCTATTTTCAAAACAAAAATGTATATTATAACAATTATATTTTGATGCATTAGAGAGCCATCTGTTATGAAACAGATGCATCATAATATAGTAATAATTGTTCTAATAAAAAACTCAATTTGATGTTTACTGAAGAGCGATTGCCCAAAGCATATTATATATTTATAATTTTATGTAATTATACTTTCCTGAAAGCTTATGCCCGTAGTTAATCTAAAATATATACCCATTCCAAGAGTCTAGCATCAGTATTACTATAAAAGGAAGATCGAAAAAATGAAATATAACTGCGGTATGGTAGATTAAACTGGCGAAACCGCTGGGAGGGTTGACCACTGATAAGCCAGGCCCTCCAATTAATATTTCCATTGCAGTAAGGGCAGTAGAAATTGTTTATTTTTTTAAAGAATCATACGCGTCTATAATAGTTTCGAATTTATGAAAATGTATATAGCAATGACAATCCAAACCAATCTAAAATGTCAAAATTCAACGGGGTATGTCATTCCTCTACCAGCCCTTATGTTAAGTGGTGATTATAAAGTATTTATATTTTCTTAAGAAGCATTCAAGTGTGAAAATAGAGAGGACGATGCATTCAGAAAAAAGTTTTCTACACATTTGTTCCTAAGTAATAGAAACTATCTGCAATTTACACAATTAAACTTTTTTATTATTAAATTCGCATTTTTTTACGGTCACGGGTTTATGAAGATGAGTTTTTGTTCGGTGATAAAATATAAATGGTCATTAAAATCAAATAAATCTTGCCACACTCTGGGGAGAGGTTGATGAGTCGTGAATTGATGGAGATATGTAAATAGAGGCTGTTCACAAAAAGTTGCATACTACCACCCAGGACAATTCGATAAAAACGGTGTTGGCAATGCCATTAAACACGTCCAAGATTGTACCTTTGCTTATTGGATTGTGTCTCGACCAATCCAATTCGGAGTTTTACATCCAATTAGTGGCCTCTATTTTGTTATAATTAGGTTGAAGTCAAAGATTTGTGACTTGAAGTGGTCGAGGTTAGTTCTACATGCTTTTTGGTGTCGAGATTATGGAATAAGTAAGTTTCACAAATATACCAATGGGACCTATTGGATTATATTGTCTTCTGAATTAGCGCTAAGGATTTTTCTTTGAAAAAAAACCCTCATTTTTTGGTTGTTTTTATTCTCTGTGCTAATTTAATGAAAAGGCTATGTTTCCCCCCATCCTACTATGGTAGAACAGCATTCAGAGATTTAAAAAATGTTCACCATTTTATAGGGAATGTAGGTACCGGTCTAGTTATTTTGAGAAAAGTATCAAATTCCATTAATTATTTGCGAATATATTTTATTATTTTCATTTTTTAAGTGCATATGCGTGCTTGTGTGTGTAAGAGCTGGAAAAAATACACTATTACATTCATTTTTTAAAATCTTTTCTCACCACAATTATACACTGGTCCGCAAAATTAAAGGAACAACATATATTTTTCATTTATCTCAAATTTTATTGAACATTCATCAATGAAATTTTATACACAAAATTATTATTCCATTATTGATTAGAATACCCGAAATCAAATAATTCTAACACGTATTTTATGCAAATTAGCCGGTCAAGCAATGATCTTCTTGCAGTCAGTGCATAAATATCTTGGATATTGTTGTTAATTTGTGGTGTGATCGCCTTTAACTGATAGACAGGCTCTACATCGGTGACCCATACTAAGAATTAGGGAGTTTATCAGCTCCTGTGGAATCAAGGCCCACTCTTGTGTTAAGGCTGTTTCTAGCTCATGAGTTTTTCTAGGAGGGGGTTGGAGGGATGAGATCCGCAGTCCTAGGTTGTCCCATACATGCTCAATGGGATTTAGGTCGGGGATCGAGCTGGCCAATTCATCCGAGCAATTGCATGGTTTTGGAGAAAAGTGTCGACCACACCAGCCCTATGTGGACGGGCATTATCATCCATTATAAGAAGGTTTTCTACCATTTCTAATGATTGAGGCATCACATATGCTGCCAAGATCTCGTCCCGATACCTCTGTCCAGTCAGGGTTCAGGCTGTGTGACCGCCCAAAAAGATTCCAGCCCAGACCATAAAACATTGGCTTCTGTAGGGATCCCTTTCAACCATATTTCGGGGGTTATTTCTGGTTCCTACCTCTCTCCAGACAAAGACACGACGATAATAGCTGTTTAGAGAGAATCTGGTCATATCAGTGAACATTACATGGCTCCATTCATTTGGATTCCAAGCGACATGTTGTCTGCGCCAAAGTTCCCTTGCTCTCTTTTGAGGTGGTGTCAACGGCACACAAATTATGGGTCGTCGAGCATAGAGGCCCTTCATGTGAAGCCTTCTGCGTATTGTATCAGTTGAAATGGGAGAAAACTTTCTTCTAATGGATGATAATGCCCGTCCACATAGGGCTGATGTGGGTCGACACTTTTCTCCAAAACCATGCAATTGCTCGGATGAATTGGCCAGCTCGATCTCCAGACCTAAATCCCATTGAGCATGTATAGAACAATCTAGGACGACGGATCTCATCCCTCCAACCCCCTCCTAGAAACACTCATGAGCTAGAAACACACTTTAAAAAAAGAGTATGCGTTGATTCCACAGGAGCTTATAACTTCCTAATTCTTAGTATGGGTCGCCGATGTAGAGCCTGTCTATCAGTTAAAGGCGATCACACCCCATATTAACAACAATTTCCAAGATATTTATGCACTGACTGCAAGAAGACCATTGCTTGACCGGCTAATTTGCATAAAATACGTGTTAGAAATCTTTTATTTCGGGTATTCTAATCAATAATGGAATAATAAATTTGTGTATAAAATTTCATTGATAAATGTTCAATAAAATTTGAGATAAATGAAAAAAATACGTTGTTCTTTTAATTTTGCGGACCAGTGTATTTTATATATTGTGATGTTCTATATTAGAAGAACGAGATTCACGAGACATGAGAAGATCTATGACAATAGAAACTCTAACTTTATTACTCTCTTGACCTATATATATACATCGCGCTTCTCGCGGACATGCAAATCAACCATCTGTTTATAAGAAACAAAATGTAAAAATATACAAAACAATATTATGCAAATATCTCGAGGTATGCGACATATATTATTTACTTTTTGAAAATAGAGCAATCCATAAATAAATCTTTAATTAAAAAAGCATATATTGGATCAAAATATTATTTATTTTATCAATATTTCAGTTGGCTGAACGCCAACCTTTTTCAAGGTGTTATAACATATTTAATGTGTGTGTTATATGTTTGTTATCTTTGTTATATACGTGTTATATGTTATAACACCTTGATAAAGGTTGGCGTTCAGCCAACTGAAATATTGGTAAAATAAATTATAGTTTGATCCAATATATGTCTTTTTAATTAAAAATTATTTACTTTGAACGCACGTGGCATATACTTGTATATAACTTATACTGATAGATTTTAAATATACCGTTTGTGTGTTATATTAAAGAATAAAATATCTTAATCTCAATTCAATGCAATCTATATCGCTAAAAATTAAAACTCTACTTTCAAAATTCTACTTTGTTTTTTTCAATATACATAATTAAAGGTTATCCATTATTATAATCCATTATACATTATATTATACAAAAAAAGAGAGATTTTTGTAATGCTGATTATTAAAATAAACGTTTCCTTAAAAATCTTTTTTAAATTTTCACTAAAAATATCAAAGGAGGAGGGGGAGCAGTAACAAGCTCACTAAAAAACCTGGGCTCATAGTACCCTGTAAGGGCTCCTAATCCAGGTATACAGGATGAGCAGCGTTTGTACTCCATGTTAGGAGCGGCTGTACATGGCGTCTGTTCCTCATGTCAGAGACGGCCATTAATTTTGAAGCTAAGTCGGCCTGCCACTGAGTAGTGTTCCCAGTCTTAATGACAAAGGCAGACGCATTCTACTTCACCCAGTGTGGAGATAAGAAAGAAGAAGACTAAAAATATCTAAAAACTGATAATATCATTCAAATAAATAAATTGGCCATATATATAAATACCACATATAAGAATATTCACTAATATATTTATTAGCTTGATTATCTATATATATTTTTTCCTGTATATAAATATCATATTACCATTAAGATACTATTACTTATTTCCTGCATGTATCCTACAATTGTACTTGTACATTTCTGCTTGGAGAATCTGTATAAGACTAAAAGGTCTTAATAAAGCTTGTTGTTGTTGTATATAAGAATATTTAAAACATGTTTTCAAAATGTTTAGATATCAAACACCGAATTTACGAATTTATTTCTGTTATGCGCATTTTACTTTTAAAAACAACTATTAGAGTGTTTGTAATATTTTTTTCTTAATCCTGACAGGATTGTTTGGAAATTGTCTTGTTCAAATACAATGTTTCAAATTAAAGCCTAATTCTTTCGAAACAGCGTAACAATATTTTTTATATTGTTATTTAAAATTCAAAATCGATACAAGAATTTGGGTTTTCTCTCTGTTTAAAGTGTTATCAATTAAATCATCTGAATTAGCCCACACAATATATGTAAATGAGATAGAAAAAGATGATTTATTGCCATTTTTTCTGGATTCCATTACATTTTAATAAACACATTATTAATTTCATTTTAATTATCACGAATTCATTTTATAACACGTTAAATATATGTAAGATAATATTGGTTATGTGAAAAAATAGTACAAACGTGACTTTGTACTGGGATCAGATGAATAAATTGTGAAAAAAGAAAAAAAGCATCTCCTGATCGTTCAGCTAAAAGTTGCTGATGGCTTGCACCATCTGTCTGTATAAATATCAACTATTCGTTGATTTTTAATTATTCCAGAATTGGCCAATACCCATACTTGATTATCAAGAATATCTAGTCTTGATATCAAGAAAAGCTAACCACGTACGCGTTTCGGGCTGTTGGTCCTCGTCAGCGTGGTGAAAGCTGTACCTAAGCGACCAAAGGCATCCTGAATGAGCAGTTTATAATTTATACCTGTATTATATAATCAGTAATATAGATATATAATTAAAATCTATTTCTATACATCTTATATTGAAATGAATAAAAAATATAAATGTTCTCCTTTCTCTCTCTCTCTCTCTCTCTCTCTCTCTCTCTCTTTCAATGTGTATTCATTACAGTATTGGGTAAAGTTTTCAACTAGCAATAATCGCGCCTCGGAAGATCCTCATTGGCTACGATATCGCCTCTGCGCAAAGCTATTCATTACAGTATGAAGGCTGTAGAAATAACTTTGAATTATATATTTCAATATTTAGAAGAAAAGTAACGATAAAATACAGTCTAAATTGGATAATTCGAAGCCTAAGGTACCCAAAAGAAATTCTAATTATCCAAAAATAAAAAACGTTTTGAATAAAAAGGACTAAATTCTAAGGACCAAGATAAATATTCGGTTTAAAGACGTGTTTGAATTAAAGACATTTGAATTACCCAAGTTCTACTGTATTTCTAAACGCATTTAAATAGTGTGAGTTACCAAATGTCCATGTACTGATGAAGGCATAACCAATATAAGGAATAGGTAGGTTTAATTGGAAAAGATATGGATAACTATACATGATAAAATTGTGAAAAAAAGTATTAAAATTACAATTATATTCTCACAATGAGTATCTTTTTTATTTAAAAACGCTAGTTTTTAGTTGGATCAAGTCGATATTATTGTAAGCCCGATGAAGAGCGAATAACGCTTGAAAGCTAGCGTTTTTGAATATAAAAGATACTCATTGTGAGAATATAATTGTAGTTTTAATGGCTAACTATACAACAACTAATTTATATTTAATACGTGACATTTCAGTGATTCTCTGTCATTTTCCTCGGGGAAATGATTATTTCTGAATTCTATCTTCTACTTATATATGTACATCATTTCCTAAAATACATGTAAAGCGTCACGTATTTCTCGATATATATACGAGTAGTTATGAAAAAAGTCATCTCCTTATCGTGCAACTGAGTTGATGGCTTGCGCCATCTATCGGAATAAATATCAACTATTCTCGTTGATTTTTAATTATTCCAGAATTGGCCAAATACCCATTCTTTATTAATCAAGAAAAGCTAACCACGGACGCGTTTCGGGCTGTTGGCCCTCATCAGCGTGGTGCAAGCTGTACCTCAACGACTAAAACACTGGTCATTCAAGGCATGATTGATCAAGAATGGGTATTTGGCCAATTCTGGAATAATTAAAAATCAACGAGAATAGTTGATATTTATTCCGATATATAGATGGCGCAAGCCATCAGCAACTTTCAGTTGCACGATAAGGAGATGCCTTTTTTCATAATTATGCACCTTATCCCAGTACAATATCACATTTGTCTATATTTTCATATACGAGTAGGGGACGCTCTATATGTATTTTAGAAAATCGTGTACATATATAAGTAGATCTATAGAACCATAGGGAGCCTCCCCCATCAAAATAAACGTCAAAACTAGACGCCGCCATCTATTGACCGTCGCCGCAAACTAGCAGCCTCAGGATGGTGACAAAGCCATAACACCAGCTTTGACAAACTGAGAAATGCCCACCTAGAGACCATGGTTTCAGGCTAATGGCCCTCGTCAACCCATGGCGGACTTTATTACATGAGATCCACACGGGATCTAACGGAATCTTCATAATCTGAGAAATAAGTATTTAGCTGACAAAGTGACTAGGCTAAATCTACGACCAAAATATATATGGTAATTTTGCCGAAAGAGAGAGGAAATTAATATGTAAAAGCATAGGGCTCCTCTCCCGTCAAAATAAACGTCAAAACTAGACGCCATCTATTGACCGTCGCCGTAAACTAGCGGCCTCGGGTCGATGGCAAAGCCACCATTAGCTTTGGCAAACTGAGAAGCGTCCAATTTCCATATATATAAATATATTATGATAATTATTAATATAATTGTTCTAATAAAAGACTCAATTTAATGTTTGCGGAAGAGCGACTGCTCCAAACATATTATATATTTATAAATGTATGTATTTCTACTGTCCTCAAAGCTTATGTCCATAGTTCATCTAAAATACCCATTCCAAGAGTCTCGCATCAGTATCACTATAAAAGGAAAATCTAAAAATGCAATATAACAGCGGTATGGTATATTAAACTGGCGAAACCGCTGGGAGGGTTCACCACTGATGAGCCAGGCCCTCCCATTAATTTTTCTATTGCAGTAAGGGCAGTAGAAATTGTTTTATTTTGAAAAGAATCATACACGTCTATAATAGTTTCAAATTTTCATATATGTATAAGTAGAAGATAGGATTCACAGAAATAATCATTTCACTGAGGAGAGTTACAGAAAGTTGATGATACGTCGGGAATTAAACAAAATAAAATGGGTTGATGTAGCTGTGTCTTTTCCACAAACACACTTCCAAACAACAAATTACATTTTAAAAAGGGAAGCTTCTATCCAAATGTTCCCAAGATGGCGTTGTGTTCATTGACCAGAAACTGCTATTTTTAAGCTGAGAAGCTCAAATAAATGCGCTGTGTGTTCTAATCCATTTAATTGTAAAGAAAGGTGCCATTTTGTGACAAAAGATTAAAATATAATCAAATTTTATTTTTTTAATCTGAGATATTTAAGGCGCACACAATATTACGTTTAACACACACTCTCTCTCTCTAGATTGAAGTTTTTCCTGTAATATTTCCTGAGAGAATATTTATATCCATAAATAGTTATTTCATATCATGTATATTATATTTAATTAAAAAGGAATATTGAATCAATAATCCCTTCACTAACTTTTACCAAAAGGACAACTTGACGAGGGAAGAGTATCTTTAATATGATATCAGATCACAAGCTTTCGGGCATAACCGCCCATCGACAGGTGTAAAAACGAGACAAATTATTTTATCACGTATTTTTTACATATTTGTCTCATTTTCTTTTTTGTATATATATATATATATATTTAGCTGATTGCCAAAATAATTTGTCTCGTTTTTACACCTGTCGATGGACGGTTATGCCCGAAAGCTTGTGATCTGATATCATATTAAAGATACTCTTCCCTCGTCAAGTTGTCCTTTTGGTAAAAAGGAATATATTGGATCAAAATATCATTTATTTTACCAATATTTCAGTTGGCTGAACGCCAACCTTTATCAAGGTGTTATAACATATGACATTAAATATGTTATATCACCTTGATAAAGGTTGGCGTTCAGCCAACTGAAATATTAAAATAAATGATATTTTGATCCAATATGCTTTTTTAATTAAAGATTTATTTATGGATTGCTCTATTTTCAAAAAATATTATATTGTTTTTTTTAAATGATTATGTTAATAGTTCATTTAAAATACATTTCTCCACGAGTTTAGCTTCAGTATCGGTATGAAACAAAACATCTCAATGTAATATTACAGAGGTATGGTAGATTCAACTGGCGAAACCGCTGGGAGGGTTCACCACTGATGAGCCAGACCCTCCCATTATTTTATCATTGCAGTAAGGGCAGTAGAAAATTGTTTTATTTTAAAATGAAACGTAATCGTTAAAATTAGTTTAAATTTCTTATAACAGATGGTGCACGAATACATTATGATAATTTTGATTTTTTTTAATATTAAAAAATTCCGATAGATGGCGCAAGCCATCACCAACATTCAGTTCCCGATAAGGAGAGATGTATTTTTACTTTTTTTAAATAAAAATTTAGCCTACTAGCTTTTTTTTTCTTGTAGTTGACTTAAAAATTAATAACCTAAATGTTTGAAAAATAATATTATTATAACATACGCCTGTTTGCGCGTATATTTATATATGATGTCCGTTTTATTCGTTCAATGATTGGTCCTTTCCTATCACATGACCTCAATCAGCCAATCAGCGTTAGATTGATTAACTAAGATTAGCTATTGTTTTCAGCAAAGTGTTTACATTGTGAGCATTAAAGTAATAGCTTGTAATAAATGACTCGAACGTAGGTTCAAATCAATAATTAAAATCCATAATAATTAGAATTTGTTAAAAACAATTATTATTGAGCAATCATTTAATCGGAAAGACAACAATTATTAACTCATAACAATTATTTAAATATATTGAAATACTAACATATATATACTCTATTGACATTTAAAAACTATTTAAAAAATTTATCACAATGTTTCTTTGCGTTTTAAAATGCAAAGAAACTCATTGTGAGAAAATATTTTTATTGTTTTTAAACGTTTTCACAATTTTTTCATCTAAAATTACTAATAACGTATTAACGCCATTTCTAATATTAATAACTGACCAATATTTTATCTGTGAATATTACAGTGTTGCACGATAAGTTATTTATTTTGAATTTTTCCAATTGATAATTATATATTTTATAATACACCATAGAGTTTAATACTTTTAAAAGTATAAAATATATATAAATATCCATAGTCTTTTTATTATTTTGAATTTCTATTTAGTATTTATATATTCCAAATGTATATATTCTTAAATTCTCCACGTTTTCAATTTTTTTAAAGCAAAACTATTTTCCATCTCTATTAATAACGCAGTGTGGCCAGGTATTTGTCGTTGACAGTATCGCCAAACTAATTCACATACATTCTGTGACCATAAATAATATTTTACCAAACAATAAATAATTTTTCCTCAAACTCCATTTATTACGACTAGAGAAAGTAATTATATCCAATCATTATTTTTCATTTTAATAGTTGAACTGTTGGCTAACGCTGACAAAATTTCTACAGAAATTAAAAAAGCAGACGCCAAAACCATTTTCTTTCTTTGAAAACTGATTAATAAAGAAAATATATGAAAATATCATTTTTAAAATATATAACATACGTTTTAACAAATTTTAATTTTGAATATTAATTTGTTTTAAATATATTTTTTTCTCTGCTGATTTCTAATATATTATTAATTTTTAAGTTATTAGACATAAAATATATGTAAAGGAATCTTACATTTTTACTTTTATTTGGAACTTTTTTCAAAATTTGATCAAAAAGGTTTCAATTTTAATTAAAATCCTTTTATTTTAATTAGAAAATCTGCTTCATTTGAAATGTTTATATTTTAGTATAATTATTTTTTCAAAATTTCAATATATTAAAAACAAAATATGCATATCCTGACCGCATATCCTGAGCGTTTGAGAAAGTTCGGAAAATGAAGAGAGGGTCGTTAAATAATAAATTATTTTTAAAAGGCAATATAAAGTTTCGGGAGTATGGTATTCGTGTGTGTCAAAAGAGGCACCTTTCCCTTTATATACAACAACAACAACAAAAAGTCTTTATTTAGGGTCACTGACCTATACAGGATTCACCAGAGGTATTCATAAGAACAAAGCAGTAAGACAAAGGAAACAACGATATAGACAGAAGAAAAATAAAAAAAAAAGAAAAAAAACAAGAAAGAGAAAGAGGGAAGCAAGAAAAACAACACAAAAAGAGTAGCAGTAAGAAAGTGAGGAGTGAGTGTCACTTGGCCTTCTTCTGAGATATATACTTGTGGAAACCATAAAACTCCGTAGCAATATACTTATTCTGGGTCATATTGTCAATTATTGATGGAAGTGAAGCACAGAGTTGCCCAGTTTTGAGCATAAGGGTTCTTCTTTCTTCTTTCAGAGCAGAGCAATCAAAAATATAGTGAGTGATTTCATATAAATATATATTTCCCTTTATATAATCTTCAAACAATGTATTTACTCCATCGTAGTAAGAAAATTAGAAGTTTTTTTTTTTATTATTTGAAAGAGAAACATCCGTACTTAAAGGTTGTATTTCTTAGATTGCACTTAATAACGAAGAAGGATTTGAATTCGATAGGTTTTTGACTTCAAAAGATAGAAATCTGAAATTTCGATATATACCTCTTTTAATTTCATAAGCAATTGCTTCCAACAAACATTCATGGACAAAACTTAAGGAGGCTTTACCTTTTAACATGTATATCGAGATTTAGACAATAACTCTGAAAGATATTACAGTGACCTTTGTGAAAAAAAATAGTACAAATGTGATATTCTACTAGAATAAGGTGCATAAATTATTTTTAAAAAGGCATCTCCTTATCGTCCAACTGAAAGTTGCTGATGGCTTGCGCCATCTACTATCATCAGTACAGTGACCTTTATTGAAGACACACGAGATAACCAAGTATGAACAACCTCTGCCTCCTAACCTCTGGCAGATTTTTTATGGTTCGTTTGCAATAAATGTTGACTTTGCTTAGAATATTTTTAATGAAACTGATTCCAATAATTATTAATTAAACATTATATTTATTGAATTACAAGAGAGAGAGCAAAATATAAAAGGGAAACTAGTATTAAACAAAGAAACTTTTTTCTGTTTCGGTTAGCGCCTATTTACCTGTGAGCTTACACACACTCTGTGGTAACAATTAATTAATATATATACAACAATAAAAGAATTGGCGTTTACGCTGTTAGCTTGTTATAGAAATGGAACTATTTTTTGTTTACCGCGAGTAGAGCCTAGCGCGGAATAATACAATCACCGATTGCCCGCTGAAATCTCAGGCGTACAGACTTCGGTCCGGGTAGCCCACTATCCAATGGTGTCCCTGAAATAAGTATATATCCCCCATAGTTCATACAGGGGAAGACACATCAGAAAGATATTTTGTTTCAGCGACGTTTCGACAAAAATATCTTGTCCGCCTCAAGATAGAAGTAAAACATTTGGCATGACTTTATAAATGTATTTATAAAGAAAGCTAGAAATGTCTTATAACTCCAGC
>CP092864.1:19465641-19493446 GCA_030710605.1 Cordylochernes scorpioides
GAGTCTTTTATTAGAACAATTATTACTATATTATGATGCATCTGTTTCATAACAGATGGCGCTCTAATGCATCAAAATATAATTGTTATAATATACATTTTTGTTTTGAAAATAGAGCAATCCATAAATAAATCTTTAAAAAAAGGTATATATTGAATCAAAATATAATTTATTTTTTACCAATATTTCAGTTGGCTAAACGCCAACCTTTATCAAGGTATTATAACATTTTAAAGTGTATCAACAACAAACTCAGCGCCACATACCGGTTTTTTCTCCCTATTGAATATAAGAAAAAATATTTTTGAAACTTAATTCTATTGACGTTATGTGGCACTGAGGTTGCTGTTGACACACATTAATATGTTATAACACCTTGATAAAGGTTGGCGTTCAGCCAACTGAAATATTGGTAAAAATAAATTATATTTTGATCTAATACATGCCTTTTTATTTAAAGATGCATATTTTTGTATCTTTAATTTTAGAGTAGTCTGTTGGTTGGTACCGAAGAATAAAGATCTATTTCTACTTTCCATACCGGCTACTGTTTTCTAACGGGACACTATAGAGGTGATAGAGGAAGACGCCTGTTGTAAGAGTGGAAGGAACGGCATTTAGCCCAAAGACTTATTGAAGATTTACCTGAAAAATAATAACTTTTATCTTAATTTGTAACAAATAAATTTATTGGCAATGTGTTTATTTCCAATAATATCATCAAATATTATCTCTAAAGACCTTACTGCAATGATATAAGTTATTGAATGAGAGGGATTGACTCATCAGTAGTGAACCCTCTCAGCTGTTTCGTCAAATTAATATCTATATTTTGCTGGGAGCGTTCACTACTGATGAGTCAATCCCTATCATTCAATAACTTATATCATTGCAGTAAGGTCTGTAGAGATAATATTTGATGATATTATTGAGAAGAAACATATTGCCAGTAAATTTATTTGTTATAAATTTTATCGATAGATGGCAATTAAATTAATAAATTAATTTATCTTAATTGTTGTTTGCTTGAGATGGAAAGAGGTGTTAAAACTTTCAAACATGTAAACTCCCTGTAAACTATAACACCTAGTTACAGAGCCAAAGTAGTCTTCAGGGATATATAGGTATCCTCTTAACAAAGAATTAATAATTAGTAAAAATATAAATACAGTAGAATACAAATGAAAACACCAAAAGACGAATGTTTCTTTTCATAAATAAATCAAACTTCTACTGTCCTTACTGTGATGAAAAAATATTGGGAGGGCTTGGCTCATCAGTGGTGAACTCTCCCAGAAGTTTGATTTATTTATGAAAAGGAACATTCGCGTTTTGGTCTTTTCATTTGTATTATATAGATGGCGCGTTATTGCTATGTATAAATACAGTAGAACCTCCCTGTAAAGGACATCTAATAGCAGAGCCAAAGTATCCTTTAGGGAGGGATGTCCTCTAGGAATTGCTAAATAGTAAAAATGGTAATTTTGTAAATGAAAAATGTCCTTTATAGAGAGGTGTCCTCTAGTGAGAGTGTCCTCTCATGGAGGTTCTACTGCAATAAATAAAACGGCTTCTAAGAATGAGTTTCTTGATTTATAATATTGCAGCGTAGAAATCAAGTCTTGGAATATCTTAAGATGTAAAAGTATTTATTGATGATGTCAGTATGACTAGTCGACAATTATCAACCAAACTATCTACAGCTAGAGAATCTTGAACAAACAAGCAAAGGAATATTTTTATGATGATTTCACAAATACAGGGTAATATATATTTATATAATCTGTTGAATATTTTAATTGAATAATTAAATTAAATAATAAAATATAAATTATTTCTTTGCCACAATAGATTCTTCTCAAGCTTTCGGGTTTTGTTACAAGCCCTTCTACAGGAGTCTATTTTTATCATATACCCGAAACATAAAACAAGAAACTCATTCTCGTAAGCAGTTTTATCTATTATTTTTATGCAGTTAAACCTGTCTATAGCGCCCCCTCTTGGGACTCACCAAAATAGGGTGCTATAAAGAGGGTGTGCTATAGACAGGTCACTTTTAATGTAAATCGCATCGTACTACGTATTTAAAATCGGCCGTTATAGAGAGGGAGGCGCTATTTAGAGGGAGCGCTTAACTGTATATATTTCAGAGGATTTTACTTTTCTGAATTACTAAAAATGACAATTTCGGCAATAAAAACTGTCCTTTGTAGACAGGTTTCTTCTTGCGTGCGTTACTCTCATGGAGGTTATATTGTATTTATATTTATTATTTAGTTCATAGTTACTTTTGTTAAAGCCAAATAACACTAAAAAGTTTCGAGAAAAAATTTGAGTAAAATCTCAAAAATTAGAATACAAAATTATAAATATCATTAGGGAACGCACCATGTTACTTTAGAAACAAGAGGCCATTAATAAAGATCTTAAACACAAACCTTATACATGAATTAATATACACTCATGGACAAAACTTAAGGAAGTTGTGCCTTTTAGAATTTATATCGGGATTCAGACAATAACTCTGAAAGATATTTGATACACAGTGATCTTTATTGAAGACACACCAGATAACCAAGTGTGAACAAAATTCGATCTGTCTCCTTAAAAAAATAGACGCCCCGGTAACAACAAAGACTTTCCACTTCCCTAAGTTTTGTCCAAGAGTATATTTACAAGCTAAAAATCACAATATGTATGCCATTCTCTAAAAGGCTACATATTACGACCAAAAGTTACACAAACCCTCGGACCTACACATCCACTCTGTCAGATTGACAAAATATAGAAATATTTTATCGAAAGACTTCATACTCTTTAAAAAAAATTTCATTTCAAAGGGTAAAAAGGGGTTAGAAAATAACCTGGACATTACCGAGTCATTAGTCTAGTTAAAAAAAAGAAATATATTATTGACAAAATCTCTAACATCCAACACAAATCCATATATCACGATGGCACTAAAACTGACATCATTTATGCAAATATTTCTAAACTGACGCCAAAATTCCTTCCTGCCACCAAATATCATCTACCATTCCCATTTAAAGTTGGTTCAATAACGGACCAATCAGCACGCATCCAATTTGCCATAAACCACAACCTCCTGACATCAGACTGGGATTGTTTGCCAGCAATCGATCTATAAAATATTCTCTACCCGGCTAGCTCCTTTAGTAACGAGCGCTCAACATATCCGGGTGAATAATCATTGAACAAATATTACACTGCATATTCATAACAAATATATTTATTAATAACATAAATTGATTCGGTCTTTTCCTGTAGAATATATATATGTATATAGAAAAGTATATTGTTAAAACAACATATGGTTTAACTAGTAAAGAACATGAAAACAAACTACATTTCTTTTTCAATATGCAAATTTCTGTAATTGAATACCTCTTCAAATAAATCTAAGTATTATTTGAATCAATAGACCTTTCGGCCAGTTAGAGTTTTTTTATTTTCTCAACGTTTCGACAAAAGATTTTTGTCGTTGAGAAAATAAAAAACTCTAACTGGCCGAAAGGTCTATTTTTCATAGAAAAATGAATGGCGGCCAGGCAAGTAGCATGTAGCTTTAGATACAATATTAATCTCACTTTAATTATTCATCAGAACGATACACTTGTGCATCACCCTAGTAAAAGACCTTACTAATGATGATAAAGAATGAGTTACAACAAAGGTTTTGGCAAAGTTAGAAAAAGAGAAAACCTGTTTACCATGGTTTGGGCTTTAACTCTCATCAGTACAGAGGCGGCTTCGATTTCATAACAACTCCTAAGAGAAAGAAGTTATGAAATCGTTCGAATTTACCAAAAGGATGTTTATACATTTATATAATAAGGAATATCTTGATCTCTTTCAATATTTGATACTTGATAAATGAAAGTATTAGAAATTTGAATCATATTTATGACGCGTTTCTTTTAGTATATAACAATATTTTTCTATAGATGGAAATTTTGCCGGGAGGATATTGATCCAAAGAGACAAAGGTCGCCTCTCCCGTCAAAATAGACGTCAAAACCAGACGCCATCTAGAGGGCCATTAGCCCGAAACCATGGTCTTTAGGTGGACGCTTTTCAGTTTGCCAAAGCTGGTGTTGTGACTTTGTCACCGACCCGAGACCGCTAGTTTGCGGTGACGGTCAATAGATGGCGTCTGGTTTTGACGTCTATTTTGACGGGAGAGGCGACCTTTGTCTCTTTGGAATATTTTTCTAGTTCTTCAAATTAAAGATACTTCGGCCAGTAAATATTTTTTTATTGTAGTTGCCTTGCCATATTGAATACCTCGGGACCAAAATTGGTCTTAATTAAAAAAGATTTACTGGCCGAAGTATTTGATTTAATTTGAATAACTATGAATGCCGGCCAGGCAGCCTCTATCTTTACGATAATATTTTTCTATTTCTCTCTATTGAATTCTCCTTATCCGAAAGACATACGATATATGTATCAGTCAGGATGGTTTAATTCAAGTTGTCCAACAAAAATCACCATATAATCTGTCTCCCGTTAATCATTTTGTGCAAGTAAAATATTAATTTTGATAATGCAGTAGTTTCAGATTGATTCCTATGATGAATTATTCACAACTCGGATTAATTAGGTGACGTGTGTGGTTCTTTTTTTACAGCCTTGAAATCTTTGCAAAAAACTGACATTTTCGGAATTGTTTATGTTAAATTTTCAATGTAAAATTTGTAGTTTAAAAGTGATTCTCTTTCTCTTCATATTTAATCTTTAATTTGTATTTTAAAGGTATAATCACAAAATATATAAATTCGCAAAAAGGTCGTATATTTAAAGCGAACTACACTCATGGAACTTATCATGTATATCGGGATTCAGACAATAACTCTGAAAGATATTTGATACACCTTTATTGAAGATACACGAGATAACCATGTGTGAACAAAATTGCCTCCTCTTCATAAAAAAAAAAAAAAAAACAGTCCTTATAAAAGACTTTCCACATCCTTAGTTTTGTCTATGAGTCTAGTATTTGCATATAGGTGCAATATTGAGAGAGATTTATGTTATTCTCGGGAGTGTTTTGGTGGCTCTCTCTAACTGTACACCTTATAGTGTTCCAACACATAGTTGTACACATTGAACATATGTAAATAAGTCGTTACTAGCTGCAATATACTTTTTTTTTTTTTTTAATTTGGACATGTGTTGATGTGCAAACATAATTATCATATATACACTCATGCAAAACTTAAGGAAGTTGAAAGTCTTTGATGTCGCCGGTAGCCTTTTTTTTTCTCTGAAGGAGACAGAAGAAATTTTGTTCACACATGGTTATCTCGTGTGTCTTCAATAAAGGTCACTGTGCATCAAATATCTTTCAGAGTTATTGTCTAAATCCAGAAATACATGCTAAAAGGTACAACTTCCTTAAGGTTTGTCTATGAGTGTATTTTCCAGCTGCAATATATCTTGTTTTGTTGTTACCGTGTCCAATGAAGAGTTTCAGATGTATCCATGCATCTCTATTACAGCAGCAGCAATGTCCACTATCTTGGGTGTGTAAAGCTGCTGCTCTGGGTCTATGTTAATTTTCTGCAAGGTTGCGGCCATTGCTGGGCATGAGAATATGTGAGTAGGTGTTAGTTCCACACCAGGACAGTTGTTGCATGTCTTATAGGTTCTTGTGCCATCTGGATGTATTGTCATTCCTTTATAGTGTTTCGTTCTAAGTCTTGTTATGGTTTTTGTCATTTTCTCTCAGATCTTGTTTTGTTAATTTGCCTATATTGGTTGAGATGTGTCCAAATTATTATTATATATATTTCTAATATGCAAAATATATGAGTATTCTAGATTATAGATATTTGGTTTTTACTATGTTTTGTCTTATAATATGTTACATTAGCGTGCCATCTGTTATGAGAATGCAAAACTATTATAGGAATTTATTTATTTTTTAAAAGAAACATACGCATCTACGTATATAATAGTTTCGAATTCTCATATGTTTTGTGTGTGAGTTTACTTATTTTAAAATAAAGAATGTATGCGTGTGTGTGTAAAGAATTTTTATAACTTTCACACACATAAGTTTTTATTCCAGGTAAAAAAGAATAACATCATACCCCTTTATCGTAAAGATAGAGGCTGCCTGGCCAGCATTCATAGTTCTTCAAATTAAAGATACATCAGCCAGTAAATCTTTTTTATTGTCTCCACGTTTCAACAAAAATCTTTTGCCTTCGTCAGGAGCGAACAAAAATTAAAACATTTGGCAAAGTGTTAAAAATTATTCTAAGGCTAATTTTTAATGCTTTGCCAAATGTTTTAATTTTTGTTCGCTCCTGACGAGGGCAAAAGATTTTTGTCGAAACGTCGAGACAATAAAAAGATTTACTCTGGCCGAAGTATCTTTAATTTGAATAAATACTCCTTTATAGAGATTTACTTTCAATGAACAAATGACAAATGTATTTAGATAGCTGGGAGTGTGTAGAGAACGTAGAAAGTTATAGAACAGTATGATACACGGAACCTATCAATCCTCGTGACACTATAAAGTGTTTTAAAAAAACGAAGAGATAAAAGATGGCATTAATTCTCTATAGAATTATGACCTGAGTTAGGTGAGGGGGTGACAGTTTTATGGGAGATGTCACCCCATGTCGTGTCCACCAATCTCAGGTAAACAAATGGAGACAACTGGAGACAAACAGCTGGGATTTTCAGCGACGTCATTTGTTGTCAATCTTACACGACATCTATGGTGACGTCTTCCTCGTGATTCTCACGTGATGTACAGCTGTTTGGATTGGCTGATGGAATGTTGCTGTGGGTTTGTGGGGGCGAACGTTGGGGGATCAGTGGATGAGTGGTCTAAAACGTTGGTTTTCGACTGCTACGACCCGGGATCGAATCCTGTGTGTGTGAATTGTGCACTTTTTTTCTTATAAAAATGATTTAATAACCCCCGATTCTTGCAAAAGATCAACCCCACCAGCGAGTTCAAGTACACTAACGGAACTCCGGCATACTTGTAAGTGCAAAAGTTGAACTGCCCTTTTCACACGTATTAAAGTTGGTGTTGAATTACAATCTGCTCAATGAAATGGCATTTTGGAATTTTTAAAAGAGTTGAATTAAAGAGGTTATACCGGGGTCAGTGGAAGGAAGGTCTAAACCGTTGGTTTTCGACCGCTACGACCCGGGATCGTATCCCGCATTGGACACTTTTGTATAATACAAAAATGATCCAATGGCCCCGATTCTTGCAAAAGTCCAACGCCACGATCGAGTGCAAGTATGGAGCTGTGGACTACTTGTAAGTGCAAAAGTCGAACTGCAATTTTCACACGTCCAGATACGTGGAGCACTAACAGTAAAAAGCAGTCGTCAACTACTACCCACTATGATTATTATGGATTGTACCACGTGTACTAGAGATAATAAACGATTATATTGTCGTCGCTGTTGTTATCAGGATAGCCAAATAAGCACTTGGGATTGCTAGGAAACTCTATTCAATACCTTTATTTGCCTTCGTGTATTATGGAGAACAAGTAAGTGACAAAGAGCATCATCCAACAGCGTCGTCAACAAGGGGGGGGGGGGGGGGCATGATTTGAATTTCATAGCTGGGCTTCTTTCTTCCTGATTGGTCCATCTACCCCCGGTCTACAGGTGGTGGACGGTTTTAATCTTCTTCGGACATTGTAAAATATAAAGAGTGAACGTTGGGAGGGTGGAAGAGGTATCTATTGTATTCACTATTGTTCAATAAGATTATATAAATCTTGGGGAGAATTGTTTCGGATTGTTCCCTCCTACATTCACTCTTAATATTATATTTTACCCTTTGAAGAGCGAGTTAAAGTAAATAAAGGAAACCTAGTGCAAAAAGACTTTTATATAGATTATTCATTAACATTTTTGTTTGTCTTTATTAAACAAAATGCTATATTATTAGAATTTTAATTCTCTGTATCAATTAGATCAATCAAATATAAATCTCCGAGAATAAGTGTCTTTATTACACTATTAACGAGTTTACAAACTTTCGGCAACGAGATGGCTGACCAGTTGGCTAAAGAAGGCTGTAAGGGCCAGCCTGAAAACTCCTAACTCACCTATTCTGAAATTTCTTCCATCCACAAACAAAAAAATTATTTCTCTGGAAATCCACCCAGAACCACCCTTGTTACACCCTCATTCCTAACGAATCTTCTTTCCACATCCTTATTAGGGAAGAACAAACGGCGATTTCAAAATTACGAACAGGACATCTTAGAAGGCTCAAATTTAATGGAAAAATCAAAGCATTCCCGAAATTCCCCAAATTCGATTCGCAACCAGCCAGTCCTGAACATCTATTGAATTTTATCCACCAAAAAAGACCTCTGGGAAAACCCCAGGACTATAATAGAAAAGCTGAGACAATAGAATCTAATGGAGATCGTTTAAACCACTTGAGAAATAAACAACAATAACAACAAGTTTTCGGGTTTTAAACGACTCTTTACCTGTAGAAGGGTCGTTTAAAAGACGAAAGCTTGTAAACCCGTTAACAGTGTAATAAAAAACTTATATTTGATTAATATAAACAATGCTGTATATATGGAGTTGGTCGAGAAGCCAAAATTGCCTTTCTTATGGTAAGATCTACCTAAATTCGATCTCTCATCCATTGAGAAAGGTTTTGAACCAATTCTTTATTACAGTTGTTCTCACAATATATTATCAGCTAGATATATGGAGAGATAGATATATAGGGAGACTATGTATTAATTATCTTTTATATATGTATTTGGTATAATA
The DNA here is from genome assembly GCA_030710605.1 of Cordylochernes scorpioides. Classification (NCBI taxonomy): domain Eukaryota; kingdom Metazoa; phylum Arthropoda; class Arachnida; order Pseudoscorpiones; family Chernetidae; genus Cordylochernes; species Cordylochernes scorpioides. The sequence goes on from CP092864.1 coordinate 19,474,447, forward strand.
TATTTACCCTCATGGACAAAACCTAAGGAGGTTGTACCTTTAACATGTATATCGGGATTCAGACAATAAATCTGAAAGATATTTGATACACAGTAATTATCATTGAATATACACGAGATAACCAAGTGTGAACAAAATTTCCTCTGTCTCTCTCCTAAAAAAAAACAATTATTCATATATACAATTATGATTTTCTTTCAAACCTGAAAGGTTCAGGTTCCTAATATATATTATTGTTTCTCTTTTTATTTCGATTACTTTTTCTTGTATAATATGTTTATAACTTTCTGTTTAAAAAAATGTAAATCGACGCAATTATCCCTAGCCGGGATATCGCGTTTTGTATGTTGAAATAAAATAAATATATACAATTCATATATGTGAAAAGAAAATAAAAATATCTGAGAACAGGTTAAATCAATTTTTAGTTGATTTCTGTTCCACTAGATGGCGCTCTGCCATCTGAAAGTTCATGTGAACATGGTCAGGATATGCCTTTTTTGATTTTAATATATATAATAAATAATAAAGAAATTATAACGATAAATGTAAATTATATATAGCTTAAGAGAATTTATCGCTGATTTGAAGAATATCTATTTTATTAAGAGAATAAAATTAAATTCAAACTAGATTAACACCATAGTAAAAGCCAGAATCTTGTAACTACCTTGTGAAATGTTATTCTTACAAATGCCTGACTTATTTCCTTGCAAACGTATACGGTTATCAATAAGCTTGTGCAGGGATGCAGAATGGAATCAATAAAAACGTTATCAAAGAAGGCATTGTTACTCAGTCACCTATAATCCACCTTCTCTCTCCATAGCTTTCTTCCTAAGTCCATCCTTTCTGCTTGATTAGTTCAGACCTGACTGCGAATCTATTTCCCATGTATGATACAAGCGCCCGGATTCTATAAACATATTTTCACATAACAAAAATTGATACTATATTGGTTAACTCCCTAGTTGTGTATAGGGGAAACATTCGTGCTTAGATCCTTTCATTTTATATATATAGATGGCGCGTTATTGCTCTATGTTATGCTTAGCTTGCATTGTCCTTATTGTTTGCTGAAGAGCATTGCTCGATGCAAATATTTATACGTAATTCTACTGTCCTAAAAGCTCATCTTCATAGTTTGCTTGAATAACATTTCTGAGATTCCACACTTCAGTGTCGCATATAGAAGCAGAATGATCCAATACGATATTAGACCTCTAAGAAGCGGTCTGGTAGATTAAATTGGCGAATTCTCTGGAAGGGTTCCCCACTGATGAACCAAGCCATCCCAATAATTTTTCATCGCAGTAAGGACAGTAGAAGTTTTTTCTGCGTATAAAAGAAACATTCGTGTCTTAATGTTTTTATTTAATATACTCTCTATTTATCAATACATTACATCATTTATAATAACTATGCTTATTTCTTTTGTAGTAAAAGTTCGCTCTGTGAATACTTCAAATATTTCGACTTTGAATAATAACCATTCAAACTTGTAAAGTACTCACAAGTTAATATAAAATCAATTATATAAACGATGTAATGAAATTAATTTGAGAATTTAAATATATAAACACTATTTGAAACCAAACACCAAACTCTTCAGAATGTTGTTTTGTCAGTTCATAAAAAAGGAGTGTGTTTACATAGAATTTGAAGCTATTTTAATGAGAAATTTTAATTTTACAGAATAAAATAATTTACTACTGTCCTTTCTGCGATAGAAAGGATATTGAAAAGGCCTGGCTCATCAATGGTGAACCCTCCCAGCGGTTTCGCAAGTTTAATCTACAGGACCGATCTACTGTTGTATTGGGATATATTGCCTCTATATTCGACTGGGGTTTCGAGTTGTTTTTATTAAAGTTAGTCAATCGACAGGATCAGTAAATTATAAAAATAACAAAATTGTGAAACGAAGATTGGCTTCACGATTTTTTACTTTTGAGATAATATTGTAGCAAAGTATTTAATATTTTTATTAACAGAGTATTTACTTTTTTATGCTTATATTTTGCTACTCTGTAAACTTACCTCATTGCTTATCTTTTGTTTATCATCCATAGTTTGTTCTTGCCTCGAATAAATTGCTGTCTCATCCTGAAGTTTGTCTTCCCTAATTTTCCATGTGGCAATATTAAGAAAGATACATCTCCTTATCATGCAACTGAAAGTTGCTGTTGGCTTGTATCATCAAGATACCTTTTTCTTAATTTATTCAACTAATCCCTGTACGATACCCTTTCCTTAATTTATTCAACCAATCCCTGTACGATACCTTTTTCTCAATTTATTCAACTAATCCCTGTACGATACCTTTTTCTTAATTTATTCAACTAATCCCTGTACGATACCTTTTTCTTAATTTATTCAACTAATCCCTGTACGATACCCTTTCCTTAATTTATTCAACCAATCCCTGTACGATACCTTTTTCTCAATTTATTCAACTAATCCCTGTACGATACCTTTTTCTTAATTTATTCAACTAATCCCTGTACGATACCTTTTTCTTAATTTATTCAACTAATCCCTGTACGATACCTTTTTCTTGATTTATTCAACTAATCCCTGTACGATACCTTTTTCTTAATTTATCAACTAATCCCTGTACGATACCTTTTTCTTAATTTATTCAACTAATCCCTGTACGATATCTTTTTCTTAATTTATCAACTAATCCCTGTACGATACCTTTTTCTTAATTTATTCAACTAATCCCTGTACGATACCTTTTTTTAAAATTTATTCAACTAATCCCTGTACGATACCTTTTTCTTAATTTATTCAAATAATCCCTGTACGATACCTTTTCCTTAATTTATCCACCTTAGCACAGTACCATGCCTTTTTCTTAATTTATCCACCTTATCCCAGGACCATACCTTTTCCTTAAATTATCCAACTAATCCCAGTAAAATTTCACATTTTTACTATTTTTTCACATTTTGATAAAATACTTTATTTATTCTTTAATTAAATTCTTTCAATATATAACACAATAGAAGATAACACAGGAACAAAGAGTTAGTTCTAATAATTTACCGAAATAAATATAAATCCTCACATGAGATTTTATACATTAATCTTCTATAATTTCACAAGATATGATATCCCTTGTAGAAGACTTCAGTTCAATATGATGTTACACTCTCCAAAAGAATTTCCAAGATTTCATCTTCAATATACCAGAGGTACACGTGGCCCTCGGGCGACACCAACAAGTAGAGATGTCAAGTTGCCAGAGTTGTCCATTTATATAACGTCTGAACGGTTTAAAAAAAATACTTCGCCATTTCCTTTTTGGATTTTACAAATCCTTCTTTCATACATAAACAAGCCTTTTACCGGATTATAGAATCTCACCACAGCTGTCTACAAGCAGCTTTGTCCCAACACAGCTAGGACTCTTTATCCATTAATAATCACTAAATCCTTCCTTATCTTACAGACAGGTGTTTATTATAAGACAAATTCTGAATTAATATAAGCTTTATATACTAGAACCTTACTTATATAAATGTACTTTACCTTTGTATTAAACCTTCAGGACCCTGGAAAATTACCGTTTTTAAATAATATATATATTTGAAAAACAATAGAAAAAAAAATAAAAAGGTTAGGTGTTGATATTAAAAATAAAAAAGCATATCCTGACCAGTAGCACATGTGCTTTTCAGAAGGCAGAGCGCCATCTAGTGGAACAGAAATCAACTATTCATTGATTTAACCTGTTCCCTGATATTTAGCCAACTCAATTTGATACGCGTTCATACGCGTCTATAATAGTTTCGAATAGAAAAATAAAATGGAAATTGAAGAGAAGTATCTTGTGCGAATTTTATTAGCAAGCTTTCGGACGCATGCGTACTTCTACAGGCTTTTTCAATAACTAAACAAAAGACGAGATGAGTTTTAATAAGATAATATTTTTCTCTCATATGCAAAAATATATTATCTTATTAAAACTCATCTTGTCTTTTGTTTAGTTATCGAAAAAGCCTGTAGAAAGACGCATGCGTCCGAAAGCTTGCTAATAAAATTCGCACAAGATAATTCTCTTTAATCTCCGTTTTTGACGTGACAACGTCTTAAATTAGGTTGCGGCTGGGAGTCACTTATGAAAAAGTGTAACGCCCGGTAACGTTACGATGAGTCATCGAACGAGAGTGCTGCGCGCGCAGCTGCGCGCGCAGCGCTAGAGAATTAGGCGCATTGAATCGGCGCATGCTTGTCTCTGTCTTTGTCTTTCTCGAACGTTCTTGGCGTTGGAAAAACAAGAAAGCGTCATAATACAAGTTCACACGTGTGGTTAAAGTATCGTCAGCTGTGTCTGTAGTGAAAATGTGGAGTGCTTAGATTCGTCATTTACAACAACTACAACAATAAAGGTAAATAATTGTACACTGATATTTCATTATCGTAAACTATGATTGATTGATTAATTGTTAGATTGACACAAAAGTTGAGAAACTGAGTTTATAGGTTATGTCATACTATTGATAAATGTTGATAGTGTTAAGTAAATTATTAGTTTAAAATTAATTAATTAATTAATTATTATTTTACAAATTTTAAATAGTTTCAAATTTATTTAGCAAAAATTTGAACCTTCGATCTGAATAAATGTTTTGATTTTCGAATTGATTCTTTAAAATTACAAATATTAAGAAAAGTGGCAGATATAAGAAAACTTTATTTAAACTGTGTTGAGCAAGAATTTTAACATCTAATTTAAGTAAATGTTTTAATTTTCAACTTCATCATTTACAATTCCAAATTTTATTTAATTTCAAATTTAATTAGCAAAAATTTGAACCTTCGATCTGAATAAGTGTTTTGATTTTCAAATACCAACGCGGCTGGTGGAGTGGCGATCTATCGTAAATTATCATCGACATCTACGGCGGAAGTGTTCCAAGTTGCGATTACAGACGTAACTCGTGTCATTAAAACCAAGGGTGACATGTGCATGACTGAAGTTACTTGCTTCGCCGCTAATACTAGCTTCAAGTTTATACTCGGTGCTGTATATATTCATCCAGGAGCTAGTATGCAGGATATTGGAATGTTACTATGGCAAGGACTCGGTCCGTACATTCACAACAGCCAGTACGTGCCACCGTTCGTGCAAGTTGATTCTAGTATACCGATTCTTCTGTGTGGTGATTTTAACAAAAACGTAAAGCCTGACAACTCGTTTCTTAAATTCATGAAAAATACGTATAATCTTGATTGCGTATCAAACGTTTCTAAGTCAACTACGTTAAAAGGAACAACTATCGACTTGACTTTCGCAAGACACATTACAGCAGAAACACTTCCTTTCATTTAATATTTCTCCTATCATCGTCCTATCCTCAACAAAATCACTCAAATAGGAATTAGTTAAGTTTAAGTTTACATGTACAATGTTTTAGTAAACAAAATATATTTCTATAGTTAAAATTTGTGCAATTCTTATTTTCATTCAATTCCTTGTTCCTATTGTGCAATTTAATTATATTCATATCAATAAATATTCTACCGTTGTCACGTAAAATCTTCGCCCGTAAAACCGACTTTACAGGCAACCATTGTTTTTTTTTATTTTTCAATTTTAACTCGAAGAGTTTAATTTATTCAATAGTTTCGAATAATATCATATATTTACATATATATATATAAATCAATGTTTGTATGTTTGTTTGTATGTCCGGTATACAAATTCGCAGTAGTTCACTAATTCAACCCAAAATTTCCATACATAGGAAAATAAATACGGGGAAGACGATAGGCTATTTTAAAAAATAAATATAAATCAATTATTAAAACTATATATTCAAATTATTCTACTTAGCTCACGAACAGCGCCCTCTATCAAAGATTAGATTAAATTATGCTGATGCAAACAAATAGATAATGCTAATAACAAACAATTATTAAAAAATATCACTCGGGTAGATATGCACATGGGTCAATCCCGGGGCGAAGCGCGTGTCACCTGTCTAGTATTATATATAGTGAAATAGATTCTCATTATAAAACCAATTTGTCCATACACCTGAAATGTGTAGCATATTTACACTATAAGTTATCTTTCACCCTCAGTGATTGCCCGCACATAGACAATAGCACAAGAAATAACATGAAAGGAAATCTTGTTTGGATTTACATTTCTTATGAGAAATAAATAAGATATTTCTCCCGGGAAATCTCGAATGACTAATTCTAAATAGTTAATTAATAAATTTCTGATATATTTTTAATATTTTGAAAAATAACTTAATTTAATGTTATGCTTTTAATGAGTTATCCTTTCCTTTTGAAGTGAGTTTAAATCAAAGATATTTTGAAATTATATTTAAGCTTCATTTCTTATATTAAATATATATTATTATTCCTAGTACACGTGCTATAGGCCTTGATAATCATAGTGGGTGGAAGTTAGCGACTACTTTTTACTGTAAGTGCACCACATGTCTACACATGTGAAAAACAGCTCGACTATATATTATTATATATACACTCATTGAAAAATTTAAGAAAAGTGTACATTTTAGCATGTATATCGGGATTCAGACAAAAAATTTGAAAGATATTTGGTACACAGTGACCTTTATTGAAGACACGAGATAACCAAGTTTAATAAAACAATTTCCTCTTTTTCCTTAAAAAAAAAAAATAATAAGACGACCGGCGACATCAAAGATTATCCACTACCTTAAGTTTTGTTCACGAGTTGGAAATAGAGACTAAAGATAATATATATAATAACTAAATATATACAGAATGTATATCGTTTCTTAATAAATATATAATATGGAATTAAATATATTAAAATTTATTTCGATTAAAATATTTATTTATAAAGAAATGTACATAATTATATAAATTTAAATTTGAAATGTATTAAAATGATTTTAGAAATTGTGTCTTAAAGTTTAATTACCATATGTGACACACGGATACAAAACACTTTAGCCATTTTGAATAAATTTCCTTTCTCTCTCTCTTTTATATATAAATATATAAATTATTATAAAAAGAGATTATTTATTCTAATCAAATTAGAAATACGTGTAAATTTGACATAAAAAAGACCTTTGAATAAAACATTTATAAAATAACATTGTTGAAATAAATGTTTTTTTTTTGTTTGACTAGATATCGTTTCTATGGTTCACCTATAATCGGATTTTGTTACTGCTTTGATCAGCCAATTAAAATCCTTTATTTTACTTTTTAAAAATATCAGAAGATTTCCTGTGTCTTTTATTTTAGTTGATGGATTAATCTATTATGATGCATTAGTGCGCCATCTGTTATCAAAATTCGAAACTATTATAGATGCGTATAATTAATTTTATCATTGCAGAAAGGACAGTAGAAATTGTTTATTTAAAAAAAAAAAAGAATCATACGAGTCTATAATAGTTTCGAATTTTGATAGATTAATCTATGCTAAGTTAAATATAGACCCATTTATAATTATATTTTCACATGTTCAGCGTATTTATGGCAAGTTTGGCCTTACATACCCATTTCTTGATTTCTCGGGAAGTCTCTGGGACCAGAATATTTTTAGTCGTAGAAGTACAGCCTGCACCACGCTGACGAGGGCCAACAGCCCGAAACGCGTTCGTGGATGGCTTTTCTTGATTTATCAAGAAAATGGGTTGGCCAAATATCAGGGAACAGGTTAAATCAACGTTTAGTTGATTTCTGTTCCACTAGATGGCGCTCTACCATCCAAAAAGTTCATGTGAATGTGGTCAGGATATGCCTTTTTATTTTAATATATATTTGTTTTGAAAATAGAGCAATCCATATTTAATTAAATAAATAATATAAAGGCATATATTGGATTTAATAAAAGATTTATTTTTCCAATATTTTGGCTGGCTGAGTTTGTGTATACAAAAAATGTAATGCCTTGATAAAGGTTGGCGTTTAGCCAGCCGAAATATTGGCAAAATAAATCTTTTATTAAATCCAATATATGCCTTTTTATTATCTAATATATATATAAAGTAAAAGGCGAAATTGTACATATACATATATATATGTATTGTATGTACATGTATATGTATATATATATATATATTAAAAATAAAGAAGGCATCTCCTGACCACGAGCACATGTGCTTTTTAGATGGCAGAGCGCCATCTAGTGGAGCAAAAATAATACCCATTTCTTGATTTCTCAAGAAGCAATTGGGACCAAAAATCTTTTTGGTCGCAGTGGTTACAGTCTACTCCACGCTGACGAGCGCCAACAGCGCGAAACGCGTTCGTGGATGACTTTTCTTGATTTATCAAGAAATTGGGTTGGCCAAATATCACGGAGCAAGCTAAATAAACGTTTAGTTTATTTTTGCTCCACTAGATGGCGCTCTGCCAAAGCACATGTGCTCGTGGTCAGGAGATGCCTTCTTTATTTTTAATATCAACACTTGACCCACTTATCTTTTATTTTTTCTATTGTTTTTCATATATATATATATATAAATGTACAATTTCGCTTTTTTTACTTTTTTTTTTACATTGATTGACGTTCTCACGCCCTTCCAGTCTAAATACCTGTTTCATTGTTTTCAAACTTCCTCAAATTATTGATTTGTTGGTCGTTGAGGTACAGCTTGCACCACGCTGACGAAGGCCAACAGTACGAAACGCGTACGTGGTTAGCTTTTCTTGATTAATCAATGAACGATATTTGGCCAATTCTGGAATAATTAAAAAATCAACGATTAGTTGATATTTATTCCGATAGATGGCGCATGCCATCAGCAAATTTTAGTTGCACGATTAGGATAGGCTTTTTTTTTCTTAATTTATCTAACTGATCCCAGTGCAATATCACTTTTTAATATATATATGCAATATAATTCCCACACTACTTGTAAATAGTCAACACATTTTTTATTTTAATATTCATATATTTTAATATCCATATATTTTAATATCTATAATCAAAGAGTAAATAGCCAATGCTTGTATATAATTTTTGACCAACGACCCGAGGGGTAAGAGGAGAACAAAGGAGTTGGAAAATAAACAAAGAGAAAATGGCTGCGTTTCTTTTTGTCGCGTCTATTATTTCTTATATACAAATTTAGAGTTTTAAATTTATAATTATTCAAAGACTACCTTAATACGACATATATATATTCTTCAATTTTTTTACGTATTTGGAATTTCGACTTAAGAATAAATGATAACTAAATATTTTATTCAGAATAAATATATTATAAATTATTTTAGACACGTATCTGATATACGAGTAGTTTCAGTACAACGTGTCATCGATAATTTCCAGAAATGAGATCAGAAATCACGTTTAAATATCTCCAATTATGAAATATTTTATGGGACTTTAAAGTTGAAACATTTATAAACTCATAGAAAAAAAAATTTTATTACACAGATGGATGTACTAATGTTTTTATAAATATAAGATTGCTTATATCAAAACATTATCCAACTTCAGTATGGAGTTTATTGAAAAAAACAACGAATCTGCTTAGAGTATTGCTGTGGATTATGGAAAATAGTTTCCGAATAAGTTCACATATTGCTAATACTGAAAATGCACTCACAAATAAAGTGATTGGTACTCTATCCATTCGTTACCGATTGTCGCATTACTACTTTTGTATATTTATGCATTGCAACATTTAAGGGAAGTAGGGTAGAATTCTCAACCTGTAATCCCAAACCACATCATTGACTGTGTTTAAGCATCCATTGATGAGCTCTACTCATCTCCCGCAGACACCATCAATAAGCTCTACAGGTTTGATACTCTAATATGATTGTTGAGTGGAGATAAGAAAAAAAAGAAGGGAATTAAGGTGCAATTCTCAACCTGAAACCCCAAACCACATCATTGCATTGACTTATCTATTGATGAGCTCTACTCATCCCCAGCAGACTCCATCAATAAGCTCTACAGGTTTTATACTCTAATATGATTGTGTGGAGATAAGAAAATAGAAGGGAATTAAGGTGTACTTCTCAACCTGCAACCCCAAACCACATCATTGCATTGACTTATCCATTGATGAGCTCTACTCATCCCCAGCAGACACCATCAATAAGCTCTACAGGTTTGATACTCTAATATGATTGTGTGGAGATAAGAAAGAAAAAGGGAAGTAGGGCGTCATAAACGACTGGAAATGACACATCAGAATTATTGTCTTTTGCATCAAAACAATATTGGCGTTGTGGTACAATTTAATTTGGCTAAACTCCGAATGCTTTACTCTACCCCAGCGAGCCTATTCTTATGATATTTCTCCCTACAAATTTACATTTACCTAAAAATATAATTTTCATGGATAGATTGCTCTAAGTTAATGATTATTATGTTAAATGTTTCATAACAGGCTTATTTGTGATTTTGTGGAAGAGCATTGCTCTATACATTATATCTTTTATTTAGATATTATACATTTCTACAGTCCTAGAAGTTCATAGTTTGTTCATAACACCAATTTACTGCATTCAATAGCAAGTGTGCAGGGTGGGTATATAAGGACTCAGTTCAATACAATAGTGAAGCGGCTTGGAGATTAAAATGACGTAAATGGCGTGGAGGGTTCATTACTAATGAGCCATGCTTTTTCCCTCTTTCAATTTTTAATCATTGCAGGATAAGGCCTTCAGAAATAATTGTAATTATATATATAATATATAGAAGCATAGGGCGCCTCTTTCGTCAAAATAAACGTCAAAACCTGACGCCATCTATTGACCGTCACCGCAAACTAGCGGCCTCGGGTCAGTGACAAAGCCACAACACCAGCTTTGACAAATTGAGAAGCGTCCACCTAGAGACCATGGTTTCGGGCTAATGACCCTCTTCAGCCTAGAGCGGACTTTATTCCATGAGATACGGTTTTGACGTTTATTTTGACGGGAGAGGCGCCCTATGCTTCTATGGATCAATTTCCTCCCGGCAAATTTTCCATCTATATATAATATATTTATACAATATAATACACTGCGGCCTGTGATTGTAAAACGACACTTGAAGTTACACCGCATGAGTTTCTTTTAAACGAAAAATCAAAATTTTATTTCAAGTTGAAATATCGACTATTTCTATCCTTTTTGGATGAGGTATGAAAGGGTGAATTATGAAGAGTAATGATGAACGGAAAAATAAAAGTGTCCAGGGATGGGAATCGAACCCACAATGTTCCGCTTACCGGGCAGATCCCATATCCACTAGGCTACCCTGGACATATTTTTCCGTTCGTAAATGATACATAAGTCATATAATACACTGCGTGACATTGAAAATGGAACACCAAGAAATAGTGGCCAGAAAATTATGCAAATTTCAGGGTAGACGTGCCTAACTGAGTTATGCAAATGATGTAAAATGCGCAGCTCTCGTGCGCACATGGAGTAAGATATAAGGGAAGGAACTTGCAGAAAGGACAGTATTCGTGTCGTTATTTCTTCAAGGAAAATCATTGTAGAAATTTTGTCCTTGTGTCAAAAGACACGTGTAATAACAGAGAATGCCAGGTCATCGTAAACGGAGGCAGTTCAAGCAGACAGACGCTTTTACGAGGGGCATGGTGATCGGACTGAAAAGGGTAGTTTGGTCCATACGTCAAATCGCAGCTGATACACACCTTGGTGCGTCCACGGTGCACCGACTGTGGAGAAGATGGTTGGAACAAGGAAATGTGGCAATTTATAGGAATGTCGGTGCAACCAGAGTGACGTCAGCACGTGTGGATCGGCGTATCCTTCGACAAGCAGTGGCGGCCCCACAAGCCACTTGTACCGCCATCCTGCAACATGTGCAAGACACCCTAGATCATTCCATCTCGACCAGAACCATTTCCCGTCGATTGGTTGCTAATGGCTTGCACTCATGCCGTCCGCTAAGAAGACTGCCATTGACCCCACCGAATAGACGCCAACGTTTGGAATGGTGCCGGACTAGATCGACGTAGATGACGGAATGGCACAGGGTCGTGTTCTCAGATGAGTCGCGTTTCTGCTTGTCCAGTGATAGTCGCCGTGTACGCGTGTGGCGTCGACGTGGAGAAAGGTCCAATCCGGCAGCAATTGTGGAACGCCCCACCGTGCGACAACGTGGAATCGTGGTTTGGGGCGCAATCGCGTATGATTCCAGGTCACCTTTACTTCGTATTCAGGGCACTATGACGGCCCAACGATACGTTGATGATGTGCTGCGACCGGTGACACTCCCCTACCTTCAGGGGGTACCCAATGCCCTTTATCAGCAGGATAACGCCCGACCGCACACTGCTCGCATTAGCCAACAAGCTCTGCAAGATGTACAGATGCTTCCCTGGCCACCGTACTCTCCTGATCTCTCACCAATCGAGCACGTCTGGGACATCATTGGACACCGTTTGCATGCCTTGCCACAGCCGCGTTCAGAAGACGAACTGTGGCAAATGGTTGAGAGGGAATGGAGAGCCATCCCTCAGGACGCCATCCGTACTCTGATTGACTCTCTACCTAGACGTGTTGCTGCGTGCATCGCCGTCCGCGGTGGTCCTACTTGCTACTAAGCCGACGCCGTTCTCGCTCTGTATTATGACTATCATTTTGAAATAAAGATCACTTATTGTTCGTCCCTGTCTCTCTCTGTCTGCCGAGTTTCATCACTTTCTGGCCACTATTTTTTGGTGTTCCATTTTCAATGTCACGCAGTGTATATTTATATTAATAAAGATTCTTCCCTTTTCTTCCTGCTTTTACATTTTGATATAATCAATAAGGAATCAAGGGTTTCTTTCCTTATTTCTTTTATATCTCGAGCTTTCAGGCCAACATGCCCTTTAACACGGAGATCCTGAAGTACAAAATTTTAAAAATAATGTTAAAATATGTTTAAAATTTTCATTAAATCACAAAGTGTTGAGAAGCCTTTGACTCACTAAGCGAAATAAAGAAAAAAAAAATCTGAAGAATATATCGAGAAGTCTGAAAGAGAAAGATTTCCATAGTGGTTTGATAACTTCAAAAAAAGATGAACGAAGTCTATAAATAATGATTATTTTAAGATATTTTGATTAATTTTCTATAATACATTTGTATTTATTAAAATATTAAAAACATCTCATAATATATACATTAAACTCATGCTTAGCATTTCTTCTCTTAAGATTATACGATTTTTATTGTTTATAGAAGATAGAAGATGGTGTCTTGTCTCTTCATACAGCAGTCTACTCAGCTCTCCCATTTCATTCTGTGTTCCATTTATATTTAATTGTGTAAGATGTTCATGGTCCTCGTAGCATATTTCTCACTGGTTCCCCGGACTGCAGGTCCCAGCGCGTCGGCTCCCTCGGACGCAGTAGTATGGATCGTCAATTTCTGATTTTGTTGCTCCATGGAAAAAGACGGGTGACATTACCACGTTAGTCAGCCACATTTCAGATTTCCCTGTAGGTCTTCATGGTTACTGTAGCGGCTCGGGGCTCACGACACCGTACTTCGCCCTACAGGGCAGTCCCTTTTTGTGCTGCTTCTCCCGCCCGCCACGTAGAGGAGGGGTTGGACTGATAGAAGAAGGTGAGGATTCTCATAGCTGTTCTATATTTCCACACACCTAATAATAATCATATCTGGAGGCACTATAACTTTATTATAATATTTACTATACATGGAAGCTTTAAACTAAATCATAATAAATAAACAGAAAAAGGATTTTAAAAAATGTCTTACCACACTTTTAAAAATACACTCATGAACAAAACTTATGGAAGTTTGTACATTTTAGAATGTATATCAGGATTCAGACAACAACTCTGAAATATATTACAGTAACCTTTATTGAAGAACCACGAGATAACTAAGTGTGAACAAAATTGTCTCTCTCTCCTTAAAAAGATCCGACGACCGGCGACAACAAAGACACTCCACTACTAAAGTTGTGTCCATGAGTGTATATGAAAAATACGTTATGTCTATGTAATGTCCGCCTATCTTCTATATTTATACAGAATATCGAAATTTACAAGCCCCACATTTCCTCCAATTTAATAACATAATTTAAGAGATACCCCGTCTCTCTGATCATTAAATATATTTTATCATCATCACAAATTTACCCCTCAGCTGTAAGATAATCGCTGGTTTTAACCCTAACTGCCCTCGAGCATTGAATCCAAAATGGCGTCTGTTTACAGGATGCGATTTACTAAAGATTGTTTGGTCATTGTAAAGATGATAAAAAGGTTTCTTATCAACGATAATCATAAGTATAGATGGCCGTTTTAGGCTTAAACAAGTGGTAGCTTTTGTTGGTTGTTTATCAGAATATTGCCTTCATTGATAATTTATCATCATTGAATAGAAGTGTGTGGGCTGATTAGGTCTCAGCGCGAACAAAAGATGTTTAACTATGTGTATTTTTAGAGAATATATATGATATTATTTTGAAAATATTATATATATATATATTTAAATATAAATTTAAATGGTTTGGTCACACCAACATGCTATATAAAACAATACTTCTTGTGCGCGCATCACGCGGATAATAAGCTTACAAGGAGTTTGAATTTTTCCTAGAAGAAGATAGGCGAACAGCCTTGTCGAAATATTGAATTTTAATAAATATTTTGATCCAAAATATGCCCTTATTTTAATATATAAATATATATAAGAGTAAATTTTGAAGCAATTATGTAAAATATAATATATTATGATTTACTGATTTTGAAAATAAAGTATAGTTTAAACATTGAGTCAGAACAGCAAGCTAATTCTGGATTAAATAATACCGTTAAGAAATTTTCTAAATTTATAAATTTGTTATTTGATTGAACTAATCTTATGTTTAAATTAATTAACAAATATGTAAATTTTGGAATTTTTCTTAATGATATTATATATATATTATAATTTCGCCATTCACAGAGTTTGAATATAATTTAATTGAATCGGATAAAGTCATTTAAAACGTCCCATTTATTTTTAGGATGGAAGCAGCATTGTTTGTATTAACAATTTTCAAAAAAGAAGTTTCATTCAAGGAAACATATCGCTTCAAGAATGGCACCAATTTTACGACAAACTACTCTCATCCGAAACATCAACAGAATATATCCTTCCTATACTAAACACGCTTTCAGTGGATACAGGCTTATTGGTGGAAATTACAATGGGGGAGATAACAGAAGAAATCTCGCGTTTAAAGAACTGTAAAGCAGCTGGAATCGACGAGGTACCGAACGAAGCAATCAAGCTCCTTCTCCACAGTTACATTCTGTTACTCAAGGATCTATACAACATAATACTAAGATCAGCTGTATTCCCATCCTCTTTCTCGAAGTCTATTATTCATCCGATTTTTAAAAATGGCGATTCTGATAATCCATCCAACTACCGCGGAATCTCACTGCTGAGCAATTTCGCGAAACCCTTTATAGCAATACTTAGGTCCCGCCTAGTCAAATGGATTGAAACTAATGATATTATCCCAGAGAATCAAGCGGGCTTTAGATCTGCTCACTCATGTCAAGATCACATTTTCATATTGACATCTGTAATCCCACTTGCCCTAAGGAAGAAAAGAGGTAAATGTTACTCCTTCTTCGTAGACTTAAAAAAAGCTTTTGACACGGTTCCTCACGCATTGCTATGGACAAAACTAGTCAAAATAGGACTGAATCACCGATTTGTAAACTTATTAAATGTTATTATGAAGACATGACCGCTGCGGTTCGTTGGAACAATTCTATCACTGAATTCATTGAAATTCGTTCGGGGGTGCTCCAAGGTGACCCACTATCCCCATGCCTATTCCTACTCTTTATTAATGATTTGATTAAAATATTTGATGACTCGGGGTTGTCAGGAATATACTTACCCAATTTCGGAAACATACACCTCCTCCTATATGCCGACGATATTGTTTTGATAGGTGATTCTAAAATAAACCTTCAAATGAAAATCAATATACTGAAAACCTATCTAGAAACGAACTTACTAACTCTGAACGAAAACAAGTCAAGAATAATGGTTTTCCGTAATGGAGGAAAGGTGGCGCGTTCAGAAAGATGGTACTGGGGTCAAAGTCCTTTAAGTGTTACATCAAAATATACGTACTTGGGCTACCCGCTAACCCCTTCGATTTCTTTCACTCAAGTTGCCTTAAATTATAGAGGCAGGACCATGGCGGCGATGGGTGCTGTGGGGGAGATTATTCTGAAGTCCAAGCTCAAATCCTTCCATGCAAGTATGAGATTGTTGGATTCTATGATCTTGACAGTCCTACTCTATGCGGCTCCAATCTGGGCACATGATCAAGCCTTAATCTTAGATAGAATCCAGGATACCTTTCTCAGACGTTTTCTGTGCCTTCCAAGCTATACTCCGGGCTATATTTTGAGGGCCGAAACAGGAAGAAACTCTCTTGATATCACAGTAAAAAAACTAACTTTAAAATTCTGGACTAGAATTCTGAAAATGGACGGCAGCAGGCTACCTTCAATTTGTTTGGCACATTTGTGGGACATTTCAATTTCTTCAAAACAGAATATCGGACTGGTAAAAAGTATAACAGAGCTACTTAACAACACCGGCTTCTCATGGCTTGTTGGAAGTACAGACTTCAATATTCTACAAAGATACAACCCCCTGATTATTAGAACGACAACCGATCAGTCCTTGCAGCTGGATTATGTAAGAATAAGAAAATCAGTACTCTACTCTCACTATAAATACTTTCATTCATCACCTACAATGGAATGCTATCTGAATGACAATATCCCCCTAACCTTAAAGAGAATCATTGCACAACTAAGAAGCCTTTTTGCAGTACAGAGAATTAATCATGTTTCACTTTTGAAAACTAAGACCATAAAATGCACCTTATGCAACGGTGAATTTAGTCTCGACTTTCCACACTACATGTTCTACTGTACGGCAATGGAAGAAGAGAGAGAAATTCTTCGTCAAGAGACCGGCTATAATAGCAATTTGCCTTATGTTTTAATGGCAAAAGTCGTAAAATCCAGACCCTTTGCATTCGCTTTTTATAAATACTGGAAATCAGCTCAATCAAAATATTTAGCACAGACACCGGATCCAACTCGATAATTGGTCGAGGTCAATACCCAATATTTGTATATAACTATGATGCTAATTTGTTTTTTTTTTTTTTTTGTCCTACCGGGAGAATCCTGTATGGCACGTGTGCCCAATAAAGGCTATTGTTGTTGTTGTTGTTGTTGTTGTTGTATTAACAATTTTATTTGCTTTTTTCATATTTATTTTTACAATAATGTCTGAATTAATAATTCGATATATCCATTCATTCGATTTATTTAATTAAACAATTTGCATTCTTATTTTTACACAGCCAAAATCCTCTGCCTTGACCCTTAAATAACCTTTTATCATGTATAATTTTACTTAACCTACTTAGTAAACATTTTACAACTTAGATTTGTTACTTTGTGTTCACATCTGGCATGTACAGCAATGTTCGTTATCACACACACAGCTTTATTAAGACCACCAGTCTTATACAGATTCATCACAGGAAGAAAAGAAGCATAGATGGAGTTCCTATACTCCAGACAGTACAGAACCCAACAACAGCCTCCAGGTCCGACGCATGTTTAGTAGCCACACGTTCCTTCGTGCATACATCAAGGTTAGCGTATCACTGTAAAGGCTAGTGTGGAATCAGTCGATGTTTGTTATCAGCCCGCACAAGACACCATTGTATAATGGGCTACCTAGACCGAAGTCTATACGCCTGTACTATACCGCCATCATGGCTAAACTCGTTAGCCAGGGAACTTTCATTGTAAAAACCACCCCTTAACGGCCCATGTTAGGAGGAATTTGTAATTCGACACGATTGGTTCAGCGCAAGACAGTTTCTTATCTCTATACATTAATAATAATAATAATAAAGGATAATTATTACTTTTAATCGAAGTGTTTAATCAAATTCTATCAATACGACAACTCCCTATACGTTCACCTTTCCAAATTCAAAAATGACTTAACTCCGCCTTTGCCGGTCCCAAGCCCGGATGAAAAAGGAGGAGGGGGAGCAGTAACAAGCTCACTAAAAAAACCTGGGCTCAGCTGACCCAGCTGATAGTAGCCTGTAAGGGCTCCTAATCCAGGGATACAGGATGAGCAGCGTTTGTACTCCATGTTAGGAGCGGCTGCACATGGCGTCTGTTCCTCATGTCAGAGGCGGCCATTTATTTTAGAGCTAAGTCGGCCTGCCACTGAGTAGTGCGCCCAGTCTTAATGACAAAGGCAGACGCATTCTACTTCACCCAATCTTGATGGTTGTCAACAGACACCATCAAAAGTCTCAAGCTCTACAAGCCTGACACCCTAATATGATTGAGTGGAGATAAGAAAGAAGAGAAAAATGACTTATCGTCACCGAATTACCACCCCATTCTGATGCGGAAAGTCCTGGAGTATAAATTGAATGGAAAGAGAACTATGTAGGATAAGGGAGAAGAAGAACTATAATAATGGGAAGGAGAGGCTATAAGAAACTAAATCTCCATTCTTCATTTGCGCTTATATAATAATAATCATTCAATACAGTATTAGAGCTCTTAAATTACGTCTAGTTGATTAAATTGGCGAAACTGATGGAAGGCTTCATCACTGATACGACTCAAGCCCTCCCCAGATTTCGAACCATAATGACAGTAGAAATTATGTTTTATTTGCAAAATAAACATTCGTGCTTAGAATTGTTGTATTTATTATGTATAGACAGCGCGTTATTACCTTATAAATAAAATTGGTATCTCCTCAAGTTAGAGAAGTACGTCGCAGCTGGAACTGCTCAAAAAGACGGAAATTTTAAAACATTGAAAATTGGAAGCGCTTGGCTCATCAGAAGTAAATACCATCATATCTACTTCTTCTTCTTTCTTATCTCCACTCGTATTAGGGTATCAAGTTGTGCCCCTTGATGGTGTCTGTTTGACAACCATTAATCAACAGTAGGCGTAGA
>CP092864.1:19493546-19523853 GCA_030710605.1 Cordylochernes scorpioides
TTGAAAAAAAAAGTTTTTTTCTTCCTATAAATTTTGATCAATTTTTTTTTTAATTCAATTTTATTTATATTATTTATTTGCAAACTTTAAATAATATATAAAATAAAATAGAATTCGAAAATATTGATTAAAATTTATAGGAGGAAATTTTGTTACTCAACTGTTTTTCTATCGGTTTACGATATTCCAAAATTAGAAATAGAATTCAAACACAGCGTTATATATTTGCATATAATACTTATAGGTAAAATCGCCTGCTAAATTTGTGAGCAGACGATGGACAGGCGCGTGCGTGCCCAAGCTCAATTACTCACCTTAGTTACTGATCAATGATCTCCCCAATTAAGACGTATTAATAAACATACTAATTCCTTGGCAGATTAAACTTAATAATATCTAATTAATGTAGAGATAATAACCTCTCTGGCGAAAATAACATGTTTTATCCATAATTACTTTAAAGGCTTTTTATACATATCTTACAAAAAATATATATTTGCATAATTAACACTTTTAGAAAAATTCTTCGATAAAAAATAAATTCAAATTCAGTTTTCTCTCTTATATAAATACAATTATAATATTAAAAAAAAAAAAAAGAAATTAAACAATTTTTGCACGAATTTTTCCGTTTTAGTTTTAAAAGATAAATATTTTCGCTAAAATTGTTTCATTCTTTTATTATATAGATGGCGTGTTAATGTATCATGTTACAGTTATATTTGCGCAAAATAGCCTATTTCATATATTGTCGACATATAAACATTAATATTTGCATATGCTAATATTATGGTATTTTAGCATATTCAAATATATATATATTTACAATGCATATATATACAATACACGAAATTGGCTACTATTTTGTATTTATTTAAAATATTAATGGAAGAGAATTTCGCTGTTAAAGTTTTTCATTTTTATTTTACCTTTATGACTTACTTGTTTGTAAACGACATTTGAAATTATCCCGTATGTGTTTATTTTCAACGAAAAATCGAAATTTATTTAAAGGAGAAATAATGATTATTTCTAACCTTGGGATGAAGTATGAAAGGATGAATTGTGAAGAGTAATGATAAACGGAAAAATTAAGTGTTCCCATCCCTGGACACTTTTATTTTTCCGTTTATCATTACTCTTCACACTGGAGAACGTTACCAACAACAATTGATGCGATTAAGCCGAGCATTGAAGATCAAACGCCCACTATATGCCAAAAGACATGACAAGGTGATCTATCAGCACGACAACGCTCGGCCACATGTTGCAAAAGTTGTCAAGGAAACTTTGGAGGCGCTTCAATGGGATCTCCTACCCCACCCGCCGTATTCACCAGACATTGCTCCTTCAGACTACCACATGTTCCGTTCGATGACGCATGGCCTGGCCGAGCAGCACTTTACTTCTTACGAAGAGGCGAAAAATTGGGTCGATGTTTGGATCGCCTCAAAAGACGAGGAATTTTTTCGACGCGGAATCCGTATGCTGCCTGAAAGATGGGAAAAAGTCGTAGCTAAAGATGAACAATACTTTGAATGAAATATATTGTACTGATTTCTCTTAATAAAGCTTCGAATTTATTTTTAAAAATCCCTCAAAACTTATTTGTACGCCTAATATTAACAGAATAGACCATTGAATTACTTCACTTGAGATGTATGTGAGCTATTCATTAATGAAATGAGATTTTCTTTTAAAATATTTTCAAAATTAATGGAAAAGGCAATTTATATTCCTTATGATAGTGAATATTTTATAAGTTTTTAATCCATTAATGGTATATTTCTAAAAAGATACATCCTATATGAATGTTTTTAATCAATATCTATAAAGGGGATATATTTTTTTACCATTATATGGCTGAATGTAAAATATGATCATTAATAGTCTATTTACTGTCATTTTAGATAAATACTGGTTATAGTCATTTTAATACTGTAAAGATAAATTTAAAAACGTTGTGGCATAATATATAATATCTTTGAGATTTTAAATGTCAGTAAAATCCTTTAATCAATAACTACTATTATTTGAGAAATAATAGTATTTTAGAAATATATTTTGTCAAAATCTCTCTCAAAAGGTATTTTTGAATTATTACAACTTATTTTTTAAATACCCCTGCGGTTGTTATTAGATTAATTGCTTTATCAAACATACCACTTTCCTATCTGCCATCAGAATAAAATATGAGTAGAAAAGCCATGAAGAATTCTCACAATGAGTTTCTTTTTTTTTTTTTTAAATAATTATCTCCTCTATAGGTATATAGTGCTAAAAATGTCCATGAACAACGGAGAAAAGTTAATTTAATTATAGCGGTAAATAACGAGCATTTATTTTTTTATCTTTATAACTTTCAAGGGATAAACGTTTTTCAACAAGCTCAATTCAAAAACATTGACTATTTCCTGTCTATGTTATTTGATTGAGCCAGTTGAAGATCGATCATCGCTTGAAAGAAAACTATGAAATAAAAATTTAAAATACTCATTTTGAGAATCCTTCGTAATTTTTAAACGCCTCTTTCACAATTTAACTTTGAATGACGAGTAGAAAAGAGGCATCTAGCTCGATGATAGTGCTGAGAAAGGATATGCTAATAGGTTGTGATATGCAGAGTTCAACTGCAGCGAGGAGAGGTTTGAGAGCTGTCTGGTTGTCCTACAAGCTGTCACACAGGATCCAGTGACAGCCTTTCCTGTCACCAAGCACAAATTGGACGACGTCTGTAGGTAAGACAGTCCTTCATCCCATCTTCTTTGATGATGATGAATGATCTATGATGAAATTTGACATCATATTTCTCATACGTACTGTATTCCAACCCGCCATCCCCAATTGCATATTTGTTGTGTATCAAAATTCCAAACGATTGTAGAACGACAGAGAGAGAGAGACAGCTAGGCAAGACATTCTATTTAAAATGTAAAAGTTGACAACTATGTCGTTATTTTATCACAAGATTCCTCGGACACATATGTAAAGATGAGGGTCCAAATTCAGACAAACAAGAGAGTTCCTGAGGGGATATGTAACACATATTGGATGACACAGTTGGGCGGGACGCAGCCAACATGTCACTCATGGTCGTTAGCTGATATTAACAGCGTTCAGATGACCGGATATTCCTTGGCTCTCCATCTCTCTGTGATACCTTTGAAACTTCTTTATGTGTTAATCAATCCACTCCATGACTGTTCATCTCAACATCTCTCAACTTCATCATTAATATATATATATATATGTGGTGGTTTGTGAAATAGTCGTGGTAGTCGTGTGGGAAATGATTAGGACGAACACAGGAGACAGCATTTGGGAACAAAAACCCGTGAGGAGTAGGTCGAAGAGGGAAGAGAGAAGGTCCGAAGACCATCCTGGGAACAACTGGCGTGGAGGGCACCTCTGTGAAAACTGTCTCCTGATCATCAAATCCAAGTGCTTTTAAACTCTTCCCAATAGGATAAATTAGTCCCCATGGGGAAGAAGGAAGAATCGGGGAGCTCACGGAAATGTTTGTTTGAGACTGGACATATGGTCATCCAGGGTTGTTCTGATCAAGGAAATTTCTCTTCCCTCACATCATACTTCCACAGGATATATTTAAATACCTCTAAATATGATGGTATACCTAATTGTTATGGTATACCTACCTATATCGCGACTAAGAGATATAGTAAACCTGAACATTAGCGCATCCTACATGGGACATAAGAATATATTTGAATCAAAATACTAAACATGTTTGATGCATTTGGTCAGGTTTTTTCTTATCTATTTTTCTTCTTTATTTAATATAATATTTTACACATTTACTTCATATAAACGTTCATCCCCCTAACTTATAATTTAATAATATCTGAAAGCTTCCAGGGCTAAGTTTCTTGCCCAGTTTTATTTCTCTAGATTTCGGGTAACATACCCTTCAACAGTTGCTCCTGTTGAAGGGCATGTTACCCTAAATCTAGAGAAATAAAATTGGGAAAGAAACTTAGCCCTGGAAGCTTTCAGATATTATTTAACATTTACTTCTGTTGACTTTGCTTAAAATTTTTAATGAAACTGATTCCAATAATTATTAATTAAACATTATATTTATTGATTTACAAGAGAGAGAACAAAATATAAAAGGGAAACTAACAAAGGAACTTTTTTTCTCTTTCGGTTAGCTCCTATTTACCTGTGAGCTTACACACACTCTGTGGTAACAATTAATTAATATATATACCACAACTTCGTATTCTCTATCTGAATAAACCTGAAATATTTTAGGGAAAATTGATCCCATATATATATATTATTTATATTATGTGCGCTAGATTGAAATGGACATTGAAAGTATAAAATGGTCAATTTTCAATTAATTTAAAAAAAATAATAAATGAGAAATTTATAGAGAATAATAGTTAAAATATCAATAAAAATTATTGTAATTAAAAGTAATATTTTCATTAAAATGTAAAATTAAATATTAAAATGCTGCTTTCAAAATGAAATATTATTATAAAAGTGTAAAATATTATTATTTTAATGTGCAAAATGTTATTATTAATATTTTAAATGTTATTATTAAAGTGTGTAAAATGCTACTATTAAATTGTAAAAACATATTTGTTGAAAAATTTCTTCCAAATATATTTATGCTATTCTAAATATATTTTATTTATAATTTATATATTATATATGAATATAAGATAAATATTATATAAGAATATAAAAATATAATTTATATTTATATAGAAAGAGAAGTTGTACATATTATAAATATATATAGTCTTTTTAAACTAAAAAAATATATCTTTATAATTCCTATCTCTAATACGCAGAACAAATTGCGCCTATCAATTCCAATTTAGGCGCCAAAAGACACTTTTCAAAAAATATCTTCTGCATAAAAATTTAATCCATTTTATTTAGGCGTCATTTTCCATTAAATGGCTTTTCTGAATAACAGAGATGTTTGAGAAATTCTATTATAGAGGAAAATGTTAGAATAAATGGAGCGTGGCTATTTTTACCCCATATATATTATAGTATATATATTTATATATTGAAACCTATATAATATTATATATATTGAAAATTTTGGCATCTTATAACGTAACTATATTTTTCTATATTTTCACATGACTAGGGAAAATATAAACCATTTAAATCACAATATATATAAAGATATATATTGATATGAACTCATATGAATAAAAGGTAATTCAAAGTGATATATTCGTGATTTTATTAATATATATAGTCAAATATATTTTTATAATTTATTCATACTCTCCTTATAATATACAAACGAAATATATGTTCTCTATAAAATGTTGGCTACATATATATATAAAGCATATTTTTATCACCATATAATTCAAGCAATAGGGAAAACACCAAATTATTGTTTTATAGAAGGTACCACTCACTATCATATATAAGTATTAGTGTATTATGTATATGTGTTATATATTTGTGTGTTATGTAATCCTTGTTATATTATTAAAGTAAGTAAGAAGGATGAATCCGTGTTGAAGATATCAATCTGTGATTTTAAATGTTTCTTTTTGACCAGTACTTTTGTTTTGTTTTTGCCTTTTCCTAAAATGTTTCTTTCTTCTTTTTCATTATTATTTGTTCTATATGTAAAACTTTGTTTTTTTGATACTTGAATAAACAAATTCAAGTTTATTATATTTTTTGTGTGCATTTAAAGTTAAAACACAACAGGTTATGGACCCAACCACGCATTCACTGCGAAATATAACAAAAACGAAGCAACGGTAAGCCTAAAAAGAATTCTATTTTGTTTATCACGTTAAAATTTATATTTGTAATGGCTGGAATGGATAATATTAAAATGGGTATGAATATTCCCAAATTGGAAGGATTAATAAACTGGCCAGAATATAAGAAAAATAAAAAATTGCTTTTAACAATAAACAAAGTAATAGGCGTTGTTGATGGAACATATAGAAAGTCAATAAAACAAGAAACAAATGAAGAAAAAGAGGCATATGTAAAATGGGAAAGTGAAGATGCAATATCCCAATTGTTATTTACAACAAGTGTGATGCCTGATGTAAGTCAAGTAATCATTCCCTGCTCAAGTGCTAAAGATATGTGGGACAAATTGTTAAGTGTCTATGAGCAAAGCTCTGGTCAAAGATTAGACATGCTCTATAATGAATTCTTTAATTTTAAGAAGGATCCTATAGATGATATTTCAAAGCACATTTCAAAATTAGAAAGTTTGTGGAATGATATGCAAAATGAACTTACTAAACAAGAAAATTTGAAATTGCCAGAATCCATGCTGATGTGCAGAATCATAAACACCTTGCCTGATGAATATTTTGATTTTAAAAGTGTTTGGGAATCAGTGTCTAAAGAAGAACGTTCTGTAGACAATCTCACACAAAGGCTTCGGTTACTCGAAATAAGAATTCAACAGCGAGATGAATGCAGCACATCAAGTTCGACAGCACTAATGGCAAATGCATATGAAAATAAGCAAAATATGAAAGGAAAAGTTACCAAAAGTAATGAATTTTTTCAGAAAACAAGAGAATGTTACTTTTGTCATAGAAAAGGACACTTGGCCAAAGATTGTAGGTATGCAAAACAGAATAAACTAAAGGATAAAGAAAAGGATGAAACTAAATTGAAACTTAATTCAAAATTAAGTGAAAGTTTAATCAGTGAAAGATTCAACGAACAAGATGAAGACATTTGGATTGGTGACTCAGGAGCTACTAACCACATTACAAGAAATGCAAGTTTTTATACTTCTTATAGGGATTTTCCTACCCAACAGACTGTTAAAGTTGGAAGTAATGAAAAATTGATAGCTTATGGAAGTGGAACTATAACAATTGAAACTTGTGTAAAAGGTAAATGGCAAACTCACTACCTAACTGATGTATGGTATGTTCCCAATTTCAGTCGTAATGTGATGTCATTACAGTGCACATTGGATAAAGGGTTTGAAATGAAAATGGATAAAAAAAGGTTGTAAACTTTTTAAGACAACAACTGGAGAAGTTATTGTAGAAGGGAAAAGACTACCAGGAGGCTTGTATGGTATGTTAATGACAAGTATCAAACCTGAAAATGCTGCAGAAGTCAATTTAGCCAAAACCCAAAATGTCAATATGCTACAACTATGGCATGAAAGATTTGGACATCAAAATAAAAGACATGTTCAAAAATGGCTTAAAGAACAAGGAATAGATGCAGTCATGGACAATGAACCTTGCGAGGCATGCATTTATGGCAAACAACATAGACTGAGTTTTGGATCAAGAGAACAATATGCTTCTACCCAACCTGGAAACTTAATTCATGTAGATGTATGTGGCCCTATGCAGGAGGTTTCGAAAAGAGGGATGAGATACTTTGTGTGTTTCAAAGATGATTTTTACAAAATACCGATCAGTGTATTTCCTAAAAGAAAAGTCACAAGTCATTGAAAAGCTAGAACAATTTCTCTTGGAAACAAAGACTACTGGACATATAGTGAAAGGAATTCTCACAGATGGAGGAAAGGAGTTTGTAAATAAAGAAACCTCAAAAATTACAAACAAGTATGGTATTAATCATAGGATCACAATGCCATATACTCCACAACAGAATGGTTCAGCGGAAAGAGAAAACAGGACTTTAATAGAAGCAGCTCGTTCAATGATATATGCCAAAAATATGAGCCTAAAGCTGTGGGCAGAGGCAGTTAACACTGCTACATATGTTTTGAATAGAACAGGACCAACACAAATTGAGGGAAAGACACCTTATGAACTATGGTTTGATAAAAAACCAGCTATTGATCATCTTCGAATATTTGGAACTGAATGTTTTGTTCATGTGCCTGATGAAAAGAGAAGAAAGTTAGATGCCAAAAGCGAAAAAGGTATTTTAGTTGGTTATTGCAGTAACAAGGATGGGTATCGAATCTGGATGCCGAACTCAAACAAAGTTGTCACAAGTAGGGATGTAATATTCAAGGAAACTATACCAACATTTAGCCTTGATATTGAAAAGAGAAATAAGGAACTTTCAAGTAATCAGATTGATGAACAAAATGATACTCAAGATATTGAGAAAATTGAAAGCAATGTTCAAACATCAGACGTATACAATCTAAGAGATCGATCAAATATATCAAAACCTCAAAGGTATATTGATGCTGAAATAAATATTGCAGAAGGTCTTGAACCCAAGACATACAAAGAAGCAATGGATTCGCCAAATGCACAATTTTGGAAAGAAGCAATGAATGAAGAAATGAATTCTTTAACGGAAATGATGTATACGAATGCACAACATTACCACCTGGCCAAAAACCAATTGATTGTAAATGGGTATTAAAGACCAAATTGAATTCTAAAGGAGAGATTACAAGATATAAGGCAAGACTGGTGGCAAAAGGGTTTGTACAAAAGAAGGGTATAGATTATGAAGAAACATTTAGTCCTGTGGCAAGACATGACACCATAGCAATTGCTGCTAATGAAGACTTAAAATTGGTACAGTTTGACATAAAGACAGCCTTCTATATGGAGACTTACAAGATCAAATTCATATCAAACAATCTGAAGGATTCAACAATGGAACAGATCTTGTATGGAAATTGAAGAAAAGTCTCTATGGACTCAAATAGTCACCAAGATGCTGGAATCAGAAAATAGTCAACTTCATGAAAGAAAGATGTCTGAAGGAAAGTACAGCTGACCCCTGTTTATTCTTCAGAAAAACAAATGATCATCTACTCATTATTGCCATATATGTTGATGATGGAATCATTGCTGGTACAAATGAACAGGAAATCAAAGAATTTCTTGATGAACTAATGTTTTCATTTAAGATCACAAGTGAACCATTAAATTACTTTTTGGGTATCGAGATAGAGCGGCAACCGGATGGGACAATCTTTATAAATCAAAAGGCATATATAAAAAGAATTCTTGAGAAATTCAATATGTCTCAAGCGAATAAAGTGGGAACACCAACTGATAATTCTACTGTTCCTGGGGAAGCAGAGATTCTAGAAAATGTTCCCTTTCGTGAAGTGATTGGTAGTCTGATGCATCTGAGCTGCTTAACAAGACCCGATATCACTTTTGCACTGAATAAAGTTTCTCAAAAACTTGCAGCACCAACAAAATATGACTGGGAAGCAGTTAAACGAATCTTCAAATATATTGTAGGAACAACTGAATATGGAATTATGTACCAAAAGGGTCATAAAGTAGGAGTTTTGGAATCTTTCAGTGATGCAGATTTTGCTGGAGACCCAGAAACTAGAAGATCTACCAGTGGAGTTGTGTGTAAACGGGCTGGTGGTGCTATTTCTTGGCTTAGCCAAAAACAAAGATCAGTATCTTTGTCAACAACTGAGGCCGAACTCGTGGCAGCAAGCAATACAGCAAAGGAAGTAATTTGGTTAAATAGACTTTTCAGTGTAATTTCTCCACTAAAAGAACAACCAATTATAAAAGTTGATAATGCAAGTACAATTAAATTGATCAAAAATCCTGAATTTCATAAGAGAACCAAACATATAGAAGTAAGACACTATTTTGTGAGAGAAAAGTATCAAGAAGGTATTTTCAATGTAGAACATATTTCTGGAAAAGATCAAGTTGCTGACATTATGACCAAAGGGCTCCCTATGCCGCGTTTCCAAATGCTGAGATATCTACTGGGTATGAGGGACATTTGAAATCTGATTAAGGGGAAGTGTTGAAGATATTAATCTGTGATTTTAAATGTTTCTTTTTGACAGTACTTTTGTTTTGTTTTTGCCTTTTCCTAAAATGTTTCTTTCTTCTTTTTCATTATTATTTGTTCTATATGTAAAGCTTTGTTTTTTTATACTTGAATAAACAAATTCAAGTTTATTATATTTTTTGTGTGCTTTTAAAGTTAAAACACAACAATCCGTAACCAATTTAACTTTGCATATTATTTATTATTAATAGCAATTATACAAAACAAATCTTGGTTTATATTTTACGTGAAAACAACAAAAACAATAAACATTATATACATACAAGTTCCTTTTCAAAAACGAGCTCATCTATAGCCATTGTCACTCTGTGTAATATTCCAACAAACCTTATATTAAAAATTTATTTTTTTTATTATGAAATAATAATAAAACACTTCATGTGAAAATATTTTAATCTTATTTTTATAAATAAAGGTATTAAAAATAAAGAAGGCATATCCTGACCACGAGCCCATATGCTTTTTAGATGGTATATTCAAATATACTTAATACAAAACTATATTTTTTAATTAAAAGGCATATTTTGGATCAAAAAATCATTTAATTTACCAATAATTTATTTATTTATGGATTGTTCTATTTTCAAAACAAAACTATATATAGAGTAAAACTATAAAAAACAAAAGAATTTTAAAATTATACTACAAAATCAAATATTATAATTTGTAAATTCGATTATAATACTTTGTGTAATTTATTCTCCAACATTTAATTTAAAACTTTCTAATTAAATTTGTTTCTTTTATCGAAAATTTCATTTATAAAAAAAATGGCGCCTAAATAAAACGGATTAATTTTTTTTAGCAGACGAAAGTTGTCGTTTTTCCGCCAAAATTGCTCTATTGTCTTTTTTTTTTTTTTTATAGGAAGTGTTGCTAGACCCATTTTCATTTATAAATATAAAATTATCAGCAATAAATATAATAAATTTCAATACAAATTTAGGAATTTTCCGCTTATTTTAGTTTTTGGGAATAGCTTCTTTTTTTTTTTTCTTGTCTTTAAATTAGAGCAAAACTTTTAAAATTGTGTTCGTTCTAAAACAAAATCCTATATATTATAAAGAATAATTTATTTATACAGTTGTTTTCTAATGCTTATTAGAATGTTTATTATATCCATTATTACTATATATTATTATATATTACTATTATTCATGTTGGGACTCAAATATGTTTATTGATTGACTTGTCTCTGTATATTGATGCAAGTACTCTGATGATCGATCTTTTCATTTGGTTGGAAATTATAGAATTCTTTGGTTTTCAATTCGAAACGTTAGGCTTATTTTATGTTTATGTTATTTGATATTGATCTTGTGATGAATAAGGCGCACAGTAAATTGTTTCAAAACTCTTAAACTCCTACTTCGGATGAAGAAATTTGAAATATAGATTATATGCGCAGTATATCATATTATGTATAGCATACATTAATTCTCTTTTTAATTTATTCTTTATTTAGCTCAAAAACGCAATATACTTGATTGGGATATTTTCATCAATATATAATGATATAGTGGAACGTATACAATTAAATAAAAAGAGGGGGGGAAACAAGTCGAAGAAGTTAAAACAGATTCGAGAAGAGTTACAAAAATTATGTTTTTATATAATCCCCCCCCCCTTCCTCTTACTGTCTATGAATTCATACAATTCTTCCGCAACACGGAGTCCGTTGTACAGAGATAACTGACAGCGTAGATCTGTGCATAGATAACTGACAGTGTAGATGTGTGCAGAGATAACTGACAGTGCAGATCTGTGCATAGATAACTGACAGTGTAGAGGTGTGTAGAGATAACTGACAGTGTAGATCTGTGCAGAGATAACTGACAGTGTAGATCTGTGCAGAGATAAATGACAGTGTAGATGTGTGCAGAGATAACTGACAGTGTAGATGTGTGCAGAGATAACTGACAGTATAGATCTGTGCATAGATAACTGACAGTGTAGATGTGTGTAGAGATAACTGGCAGTGTAGTTCTGTGCAGAGATAACTGACAGTGTATATGTGTGCAGAGATAACTGACAGTGTAGATGTGTGCAGAGATAACTGACAGTGTAGATCTGTGCATAGATAACTGGTAGATCTGTGCAGAAATAACTGACAGTGTAGATCTGTGAAGAGATAACTGACAGTGTATATCTGTGCAGAGATAACTGACAGTGTAGATCTGTGCAGAGATAACTGACAGTGTAGTTCTGTGCAGAGATAACTGACAGCGTAGATCTGTGCAGAGATAACTGGTAGATGTGTGCAGAGATAACTGACAGTGTAGATCTGTGCAGAGATAACTGACAGTGTAGATCTGTGCAGAGATAAGTGACAGCGTAGATCTGTGCAGAGATAACTGGTAGATGTGTGCAGAGATAACTGACAGTGTAGATCTGTGCAGAGATAACTGACAGGGTAGATCTATGCAGAGATAACTGACAGTGTAGATCTGTGCAGAGATAACTGGTAGATGTGTGCAGAGATAATTGACAGGGTAGATCTGTGCATATATAACTGACAGGGTAGATGTGTGCAGAGATAAATGACAGTGTAGATCTGTGCAGAGATAACTGACAGTGTAGATCTGTGCAGAGATAACTGACAGTGTAGATCTGTGCAGAGATAACTGACAGCTTAGATCTGTGCAGAGATAACTGGTAGATGTGTGCAGAGATAACTGACAGTGTAGATCTGTGCAGAGATAACTGGTAGATGTGTGCAGAGATAACTGACAGTGTAGATGTGTGCAGAGATAACTGACAGTATAGATCTGTGCATAGATAACTGACAGTGTAGATGTGTGTAGAGATAACTGGCAGTGTAGTTCTGTGCAGAGATAACTGACAGTGTATATGTGTGCAGAGATAACTGACAGTGTAGATCTGTGCAGAGATAACTGACAGGGTAGATGTATGCAGAGATAACTGACAGGGTAGATCTGTGCAGAGATAACTGACAGTGTAGATGTGTGCAGAGATAACTGACAGTGTAGATGTGTGCAGAGATAACTGACAGTGTAGATGTGTGTAGAGATAAGTGACAGTGTAGATGTGTGTAGAGATAACTGACAGTGTAGATGTGTGTAGAGATAACTGACAGTGTAGATGTGTGCAGAGATAACTGACAGTGTAGATGTGTGTAGAGATAAGTGACAGTGTAGATGTGTGCAGAGATAACTGACAGTGTAGATGTGTGCAGAGATAACTGACAGTGTAGATGTGTGCAGGAAGCTGCAGCACGGAGTCCGCTGTGTAGACAACTACTCCTCCCAATGCTACTCCTCCCAGACTCTGCGAGTCCACAACTCCGTGGTGTCCGGGGCTCGTCAAGTCATCGAGGATCTCTGTGTGTCTGGGACACTGCAGGATAGTAAGTAAAAATTTCTCTACACTGCTAGCAGGAACATTGCAGAATCATAAATAGTGAGGAACAATACACAGATACAAAACTCTATTCCTTAAGACTATCTCTCGAGTTTACAAAAACAACACCAACCTATCCCTAGTACAAAACCAAAAACGCCACTCCTTTACATTTCTTTTTTGTGAGTAAGGCCTTCAAAGAGGATATTTGGGACAATTGAGGAAATGTTTGAAACTGATGAGACATCACCAACTAATGGAATTTTTGATCGGACTTTCTGACAGAAACATTTGGAGAATTAGTGTAGTAACCCCTAAGTAATCCCTAAATTTAGGGATGAAATTATCAAAATCTAAAAATATCATAAATTATGACTAAAACTTCTTATTTGAGACACCAATTTATTGACATTTTAGGAATTTAATGAGTATTTTACAGAATATCTTCAAATTATATAAATCCCTTTGAATAATGAGGGCCGTGGATTGAAAAGATGGTAGAGCAGGTCGTTAGTTGAATTTTCTGGAAGTTAGTGTTGGACGGAGGTTGGGGTTGATTTATCCATATCTCTGTTAGTTGTATAAAAAATCTACTGAAAAATATATATCTTTGAATTATTTTTTGAAATCTGAGTTCGGTATGATGTTCATCCTTGAATCGTCATCATGTTCACTTTTGAAAGTGACCCATGAAAGAATAAAACAATAATATGTCGTTAATTTTGACTATTATTTCCATTCTGTTGACAGACAGATTAGTTAGGGTGTGGACAGAGTTTCTTACAATGTTAATTTCCCCTAAACACACCCATGACAACAATACAATGTTCTTTTACATCTTGTCTGATCTAAGCTATAATTTGGACAGGCCTTTCAGTGCGAATGCACAGAGAATTTGTCCAGATGATTTTTCCTAATGAACACGTTTGTAAAAAATATAAATAAAAGACATTTCGCTGAGTGAATATTTTCTTTTTTCTATCCCGACAATACAAGCCTAACAGCCCTTCGACAGGTATAATTACTATGTTAAAAAGGATGTTACGCCCGAAATCTTGTATTGTCCTGATAGAAAAAAAGAATCTCTTTCTTAATGAATTGTCTTTATTTATAATTTTACCGAAGGGATTATAATATTAACAATAAAACATGCTCGCCGCCTACCTCCACATTCTGAGAAAGGAAACAATCCATTCAGTTAGAGTATATCCATAGTTCTTCCACTTAATAAACTTATGTTTTATCATATAAAGGCACATTACAGTTTTCTACCGCTATATTGACCAAATTTCTGCTGTTCGTGTTTGGGAAATACACAATCACACAATTCAGTTCGAGTGTATATCACAGTTAACTGTCCATATCACATTAATACAAAGACAATATCCGCCATCTAGGACTATAATTTACATAATAGTAACGATAATAGTCCATTCATGTATAACATGTGCAGAATTCCTACGTCATGCTCCATGCTACAAGACCGTAGCGGCAGAGCAGTGTCAGCCTGAGTACAGAGCTCTAGTGGCCATGGCGGGGGATTCCAGTGACGGAGGGGACGTCGAGGAGGGGCTCAGAGAGACCTGCTGGTGAGTTATTGGATTCTCAACACATTAAATCATAAACAAAACACTGATAGATCGACCATTTTTCTATCACAACTTCTAAACTTGAAACCTTTAAACATGAACACAACATTAGTAGCTAATAAATATCCATCCCTGCCTTTACAATTTAACTAGATCAATCAGCAATCCAGGGCCAGGTTTTTAACCATTCTTTATATCTCAGGATTTCGGGCCAATATGCCCTTCAACAGAAGACCTAGAAGTAACACTTCCAACCAATTATACACGCCGTTTATGATTGGTTGGAAGTTTTACTTCTATGTCTCCTGTTGAAGGGCATTTTGGCCAGAAAGCTTGAGAAATAAAAAGTAGTTAAAAGAGACCTGGCCCTAGATTGCTTATTGATTTAGTTGAATTCATCGGTGAAACATTTCATATACTTTCACAAACATGAAATGCTTCATCTTTACCTTACTATGAGCACACTATCGCTTTCTTAAATCGGATTACTCTTATAAGCCAACTTAATAGTTTTCGATTCCTAGAATTCAAACATATCTTAAAAGTGAGAAAAGTGAATTGATATTGTTTGACATGGCATTTAGGATTAGTACACGTCATCATCAAACCAACTAACAATATCTTGATGTCCAGCGTCCTGACCAGATTTGAAACATGTCATCATGGTCAGGTTGAACAGCAATGTGGACCTGAAGCCATCCAATTCCTTCGCCGCCATCTTGAACGTGTATCAGGATCTTTAATCCATCAACATTGCTCTCTCTACACACAGGGCCAGGGCTGTATGCCTGATACATCCACAGGAATATCTACACGGCCATGCTGGAGACAGACAACCATCATACTGGCTTTATCTACAATGGCTGGATGGACATCTTGATAAAACAACTTCGACAATGTCCTACTACATCCTCTATTCTTCTGTTCTCTTAGATCCAGCATCGATACAGAGATCTACCTCTTCGCAATCAATCACTATAGAACATATTTTAGGATACTAACTTGTAGAGTTGCAATTACTTTTGATGTGTCTACATTTTGATGGACATCTAGTACTCTTTTACTTCATATTTTTGTGAGAGATATGTAAAAAAATACTTGTATACTTATATATATTTCAATTATAAACATAATTTCAGGTATATAAAGATTGTCGTTTATATAGTACTAGCCGAATGACCCGGGCAACGCCCGTGTTTTACCCGATTGAATGTTTTGATTCGAATACTATTTGTTACAATTATAAATTGTGGTCATGTGGCCTAGTGGTCATGGCATCTGCCCGGTAAGCGGAAGGTCGTGAGTTCGATTCCCATCCCTTGACACTTTTTTTTATTTTATCCATTCTGACCAAAATCTATCCGTGAACTTCACACAGACAGAATAAGGCAATTATATAAGTAGATTCATTATGTTTTTTTTTTATATAAAATTTTATTCGTGTATTTCTCTGATAAATGCAAAAATGGTGCATTATCTTTATCAATTCTAATACAATAACAAGCTTTATTAAGACTTTTTAGTCTTACACAGATTCTCAAAGCAGAATTGTAGGATACATGTAAGAAAAAAAAGTAATAGTACCTTAATGGTAATATGATATTTATATACAGGAAAAATTATATAAAGTCTAAAACACATTTTTTGGTAAATTTGGACGATTTCATTATTGTTTTCATAAAATACCAACGAATTCGTAGCTGCCCTTACAGTAATGATAACCAGAAACTAAAAACAAGATATAAAGATGGCTTTTATTATATTTTCAAAGTTGTTATTATGGCTTATTTACTGATCTTAGTTTTTTTTAAGGATGAGTTCTGTTTTTGCACATGTTTATCTATATATACATGTTGATTTTACAAATAAAATATTTATCATAAATTCACAAATGTAAATTCAACACCTTTCGCTGTTTTCACAACCGAATTTCTCATATAATATGGATATATAAATTAATAGGAAAAATATTGTGCGAAAATATAATAAATTCCTTTATCAACAATTTTACTCTATTTGTTTATTTATATATAAATGTGGTGAGATAGATCTATTGGTTCTAATTAATTTTTTAGATCGATGGACTATGATTATGATTTTAAAAAAACTATAGAAACAATTATAAAACAACAACCAGTTACTCATTTGTCAATTGATTTTAACGTAATACAACAATAACAGTAACTACAAGTAGCCAAACATGGCCGCCATAATTTCTAACCATGGTTACCATAGTTTATTTAACATTTATTCTAGAAGGAGCTTTAAAAATCAGGTAATATATGTTAATATGAGTGTTTTCCCTCTTTCTCAATCCTATTATTATTTTTTTTTTTCTTGTTAATTATTTCCATATCACATTAATATTTGATGTTGACCCTTTTAGGTGATATTTTGTTCACACAATAAAAACAGAGCAAATATATAAAAAATATTTACAAACTAAAATAACTATATATATATATATATATAGGTTATATAATCAAGTACTTTTTAATAATTTCTCATTTATCTCTAATGAATAATGAAATCACTTACGAATAATCACTGATTCATTCGAAATATATATTTTTGACCAGTGTATCCATTAGTTTACTTTAATGTATCCTATTTCATTTCCAATTATTATATATATTATGGAACTTTTTTCCCATTTTTGTATAACAACAGTGATCACATAATATAATAAAAATATAATTAAAAAAAGTATTGCTTATCTAGAAATATCTCTCTTTAAATAGGAATTAATATATAAATTAAAATATATAAATATACTAAAATAATAAATCTTTAATATTTTCAGGTACATATTTTGAATGCACAAATATATGTTTTTAACTTTTAATTAGACATTTTAAATTTATTTTTGACATTTTTCATTTTGATTTAGACACTTTCATTTTTATTAAGACATTTTCAATTTTAATTTAGACATTTTTCATTTCAATTTAGACATTTTTCATTTTAATTTAGACATTTTTCATTTTAATTTAGACACATGGACTTTTCTATAAAAAGTCCATGTGTCTAAATTAAAATGAAAAATGTCTAAATATAAATTAAAATTGTCTAAATTAAAATTGAAAACCTATATATAATCAATGAAAATGAATATCAATAATGATCAAATGACATTTATTGCTATATAAAATAGTGAATTTACATAGTATACATTTTAGGTAATTGACTCTTTCGTGAAATAATATAAATTGATTCCTAGAATTCCATTAAAAGGTTTTTAATTTATTCTAGTGATGTGAATAAAAATACACACATTGAATATATTATTTTCTTTAAAATGAAATTGTAATATTAAAAATGGACTTTTATTTTTCATCTATTTTAAAATTCTAATAAAATATTAACATCTATTTCTTGAAAAAAGACACCTCGGCCAGTATAAATCTTTTTATTACCTCGACGTTTCGACAAAA
This sequence comes from Cordylochernes scorpioides, assembly GCA_030710605.1. NCBI lineage: Eukaryota > Metazoa > Arthropoda > Arachnida > Pseudoscorpiones > Chernetidae > Cordylochernes > Cordylochernes scorpioides. The sequence continues at coordinate 19,511,710 of CP092864.1, forward strand.
AGCTTTTGTCCTCGTCAGGAGCAAATAAAAATTAAAACATGTAGCAAGGCGATAAAAATTGGTCTAAGGCTTAGACCAATTTTTATCGCCTTGCTACATGTTTTAATTTTTATTTGCTCCTGACGAGGACAAAAGCTTTTTGTCGAAACGTCGAGGTAATAAAAAGATTTATACTGGCCGAGGTGTCTTTTTTCAAGAAATATGAATGCCGGCCAGGCAGCCTCTATCTTCACGATTAACATCTATGCTTTTATTTTTTACATTTATTAAGAAAACATTTTATATAATTGAAAATATATTCCGGTTGAACAAATCGTTTGGTAAATTTGGTTAACTTTTGAAAGAGATTGCATTTTTGATAAGGCTTGAGTGCTATAAACTCAACGTATTTTGGTAATTATATTATTTTCAATAAAATGTTTGATTGATTTTAATTGAATTTTAAGTAGCTATTTAACTCACTTTGCATATATCTTATTTTCACCATTGAATATTATATATTTCAACTAATTTTTTTTCCTGTAATAGAAAATGCTGTCAATTGAAAAAAATGACTTGAAAATATTTTTCGAATAAAAATCATTATTTGTTTTTATTTTTATAAAAAGAATTATTCATAATATAGTTTTGTAAATTTGAATATTTTACACTTTAATAACGAAATGTTACACTTTATTGACATAATTTTTAAACTTAAAAATAACTTTTTACACTTCAACAACAACTTTTAACACTTAAATAACAACATTTTCATTTTTAATAACTATTGTTAGTTTTTGAAAATATTCTGTTGACTTTACTTAGAATTTTTTTTAATGAAACTGATTCCAAGAATATTAATCACACATTATATTTTTTGTTTTACAAGAGAGAGAACAAAATATAAAAGGGAAACTAATATTAAACAAAGGAACTTTTTTTCGATTAGCGCCTATTTACCAGTGAGCTTACACACACTCTGTGGTAACAATTAATTAATATATATACAACAAATTCTAACAATTATACTATTAATATTTTCTATAATTATTATAAATACTAATCTTTTAATTGAGAAATTGGCCTATTTTATATAGACATTTTATAATACATTTTAATCAACCAATAAAAACTAGTGTCTTTTAAATTTCTTTCTAATAAAGTTATACAAGTATAATCACAGTTTAATATGACGTTAAAAATGTTCTAAATTCCCACTATAAGATACTCACAAGCCTAACTTTTAGCCATTTTATAATTGCTGTTTTTTAAATATAGATCTCTTCGATTCAAATCACATAATTTAAATTTCTTTCGAGTGATTCAATATTCATTCAGGAAAATATTAACTAATATTACTATTCTAAACTAATAAATATATTCAGATTTTGAATGATATTTTAATACTTAGAACATTAGCTCGTCACACAATGTGATAGAGAAATATCTAAACCAAAATGATAACTTGGGCGATTATTTCATTCAACATAAAAAAAAACGCTATTTAAAACAATAGTTATTATAACATCTGAAATTTAAACTGGGAACCAGCTTGTAGTGAGAATATATGAAAAAAGCAACGCTATATTAAACAGTAATTAACTTTAATCGAGAAAACCCCCTATTTCATTATTTTTATTGCTTGGTTAAAACGCATTTTTTAAAACAAAATTGTGTTTTGCACATTTAATCATACTGGATTTTTTTTTTTGTTATTTCATTGTATATAAATATTTAATTTTTCTAATTCTAGATATTGTATAATAAATTTATAAATAACAATATGTTCATAATATATTTCATTTTTATTTCATTCTCATTTTGTATTATTTTATTATGTGCAATAGAGAGAATTAAACGAACTTGTATATATACATTTATTAGAGAGAAGTCATTTTGCATATATTTATCTCATTGAAATTATAAAAAGCAATAACATATGATAAATAAATAAATTTAACTAAAGTATAACTTAACCCTATTAATACTATTTCAAAATACTTTTAATAAATTTTGATTTTCTTTTTTTTTTTTAATGAAAAATTTGAAGTAGTTTTCTTGCGTGGTATAATTTACTCCAAAAATTAAAATATACCTTTTTTTAATTAAATATTTAGACCACTATATTTGGTAAAATAATAATAGTATTTGTTGAAAGTTTAAATAAATAAATATATATACCTTTGAATATAAATAAATATAACTTTTTAATATTTAGAGATAATCTCTTCACACATTTATTTAAACAATCAAAATTGATTATTTATTAAATCAAAAGATATGAACTTGATAACCATATTCTGCTGTGAGTTTGATATTTTTTCAAGATTATTTGGTCTATCCCTACATATTATAAACTATTTAAAGATTCGTTCATTTGAATATTTATGTCTTTTACTTATTTAATTTGTATAAAACAAAATGAATATTTCTTATTTAAAAATATACACGTATATCAAATCAGAAATACCAAAATATATATTTATGTTTATATTTTTACTAGACCTCTAAAAAAGATTTGGTATATAATTAATAGATATCATATATTGATTAAAATTTAAAGAAATTAATCGTTGTTAAGTTGTGATTATTAAAAAAACGAATCGGGGATATTTTAATTGTTATTACAAGTTCCTATTACAAAATTCATTATAATTGTTAAATTTATAGAAAAAAATAATTATGTAGAGGTTGGATTCATATAAAGGAAAAATTAGCAAATTACATCAATATATAGAAGGCATATCCTGACCAGGAGCACATGTGTTTTACAGAAGGCAGAGCGCCATCTGGTGGAACATAAATCAACTAAACATTGATGTTGAAGATATTAATCTGTGATTTTAAATGTTTCTTTTTGACCAGTACTTTTCTTTGTTTTTGCTTTTTCCTAAAACGTTTCTTTCTTCTTAATTATTATTTGTTCTATATGTAAAGCTTTGTTTTTTGATACTTGAATAAACAAATTCAAGTTATTATATTTTTTGTGTGCTTTTAAAGTTAAAACACAACAGGTTATGGACCCAACCACGCATTCACTGCGAAATATAAATAAAACGAAGCAACGGTAAGCCTAAAAAGAATTCTATTTTGTTTATTACGTTAAAATTTATATTAGTAATGGCTGGAATGGATAATATTAAAATGGGTATGAATATTTCCAAATTGGAAGGATTAATAAACTGGCCAGAATATAAGAAAAATATAAAATTGCTTTTAACAATAAACAAAGTAATAGGCGTTGTTGATGGAACATATAGAAAGCCAATAAAACAAGAAACAAATGAAGAAAAAGAGGCATATGTAAAATGGGAAAGTGAAGATGCAATATCCCAATTGTTATTTACAACAAGTGTGATGCCTGATGTAAGTCAACTAATCATTCCCTGCTCAAGTGCTAAAGATATGTGGGACAAATTGTTAAGTGTCTATGAGCAAAGCTCTGGTCAAAGATTAGACATGCTCTATAATCAATTCTTTTTTTAAGAAGGATCCTACAGATGATATTTCAAAGCACATTTCAAAATTAGAAAGTTTATGGAATGATATGCAAAATGAACTTACTAAACAAGAAAATTTGAAATTGCCAGAATCCATGCTGATGTGCAGAATCATAAACACCTTGCCTGATGAATATTTTGATTTTAAAAGTGTTTGGGAATCAGTGTCTAAAGAAGAACGTTCTGTAGACAATCTCACACAAAGGCTTCGGTTACTCGAAATAAGAATTCAACAGCGAGATGAATGCAGCGCATCAAGTTCGACAGCACTAATGGCAAATGCATATGAAAATAAGCAAAATATGATAGGAAAAGCTACCAAAAGTAATGAAAAATTTCAGAAAACAAGAGAAACAAGAGAATGTTACTTTTGTCATAGAAAAGGACACTTGGCCAAAGATTGTAGGTATGCAAAACAGAAGAAACTAAAGGATAAAGAAAAGGATGAAACTAAATTAAAACTTAATTCAAAATTAAGTGAAAGTTTAATCAGTGAAAGATTCAATGAACAAGATGAAGACATTTGGATTGGTGACTCAGGAGCTACTAACCACATTACAAGAAATGCAAGTTTTTATACTTCTTATAAGGATTTTCCAACCCAACAGACTGTTAAAGTTGGAAGTAATGAAAAATTGATAGCTTATGGAAGTGGAACTATAACAATTGAAACTTGTGTAAAAGGTAAATGGCAAACTCACTACCTAACTGATGTATGGTATGTTCCCAATTTCAGTCGTAATGTGATGTCATTACAGTCTACATTGGATAAAGGGTTTGAAATGAAAATGGATAAAAAAGGTTGTAAACTTTTTAAGACAACAACTGGAGAAGTTATTGTAGAAGGGAAAAGACTACCAGGAGGCTTGTATGGTATGTTAATAACAAGTATCAAACCTGAAAATGCTGCAGAAGTCAATTTAGCCAAAACCCAAAATGTCAATATGCTACAACTATGGCATGAAAGATTTGGACATCAAAATAAAAGGCATGTTCAAAAATGGCTTAAAGAACAAGGAATAGATGCAGTCATGGACAATGAACCTTGCGAGGCATGCATTTATGGCAAACAACATAGACTGAGTTTTGGATCAAGAGAACAATATGCTTCTACTCAACCTGGAAACTTAATTCATGTAGATGTATGTGGCCCTATGCAGGAGGTTTCGAAAGGAGGGATGAGATACTTTGTGTGTTTCAAAGATGATTTTACAAAATACCGATCAGTGTATTTCCTAAAAGAAAAGTCACAAGTCATTGAAAAGCTAGAACAATTTCTCTTGGAAACAAAGACTACTGGACATATAGTCAAAGAAATTCTCACAGATGGAGGAAAGGAGTTTGTAAATAAAGAAACCTCAAAAATTACAAACAAGTATGGTATTAATCATAGGATCACAATGCCATATACTCCACAACAGAATGGTTCAGCGGAAAGGGAAAACAGGACTTTAATAGAAGCAGCTCGTTCAATGATATATGCCAAAAATATGAGCCTAAAGCTTTGGGCAGAGGCAGTTAATACTGCTACATATGTTTTGAATAGAACAGGACCAACACAAATTGAGGGAAAGACACCTTATGAACTATGGTTTGATAAAAAAAAACGGCAGTTGATCATCTTCGAATATTTGGAACTGAATGTTTTGTTCATGTGCCTGATGAAAAGAGAAGAAAGTTAGATGCCAAAAGCGAAAAAGGTATTTTGGTTGGTTATTGCAGTAACAAGAATGGGTATCGAATCTGGATGCCGAACTCAAACAAAGTGGTCACAGGTAGGGATGTAATATTCAAGGAAACTATACCAACATTTAGCCTTGATATTGAAAAGAGAAATAAGGAACTTTCAAGTAATCAGATTGATGAACAAAATGATACTCAAGATATTGAGAAAATTGAAAGCAATGTTCAAACATCAGACGTATACAATCTAAGAGATCGATCAAATATATCAAAACCTCAAAGGTATATTGATGCTGAAATAAATATTGCAGAAGGTCTTGAACCCAAGACATACAAAGAAGCAATGGATTCTCCAAATGCACAATTTTGGAAAGAAGCAATGAATGAAGAAATGAATTCTTTAACGGAAAATGATGTATACGAATGCACAACATTACCACCTGGCCAAAAACCAATTGATTGTAAATGGGTATTAAAGACCAAATTGAATTCTAAAGGAGAGATTACAAGATATAAGGCAAGACTGGTGGCAAAAGGGTTTGCACAAAAGAAGGGTATAGATTATGAAGAAACATTTAGTCCTGTGGCAAGACATGACACCATAAGAACTCTTTTAGCAATTGCTGCTAATGAAGACTTAAAATTGGTACAGTTTGACATAAAGACAGCCTTTCTCTATGGAGACTTACAAGATCAAATTTATATCAAACAACCTGAAGGATTCAACAATGGAACAGATCTTGTATGGAAATTGAATAAAAGTCTCTATGGACTTAAACAGTCACCAAGATGCTGGAATCAGAAAATAGTCAACTTCATGAAAGAAAGATGTCTGAAGGAAAGTACAGCTGACCCCTGTTTATTCTTCAGAAAAACAAATGATCATCTACTCATTATTGCCATATATGTTGATGATGGAATCATTGCTGGTACAAATGAACAGGAAATCAAAGAATTTCTTGATGAACTAATGTTTTCATTTAAGATCACAAGTGAACCATTAAATTACTTTTTGGGTATCGAGATAGAGCGGCAACCGGATGGGTCAATCTTTATAAATCAAAAGGCATATATAAAAAGAATTCTTGAGAAATTCAATATGTCTCAAGCGAATAAAGTGGGAACACCAACTGATAATTCTACTGTTCCTGGGGAAGCAGAGATTCTAGAAAATGTTCCCTTTCGTGAAGCGATTGGTAGTCTGATGCATCTGAGCTGCTTAACAAGACCCGATATCACTTTTGCACTGAATAAAGTTTCTCAAAAACTTGCAGCACCAACAAAATATGACTGGGAATCAGTTAAACGAATCTTCAAATATCTTGTAGGAACAACTGAATATGGAATTATGTACCAAAAGGGTCATAAAGTAGGAGTTTTGGAATCTTTCAGTGATGCAGATTTTGCTGGAGAACCAAACATATAGAAGTAAGGCACTATTTTGTGAGAGAAAAGTATCAAGAAGGTATTTTCAATGTAGAACATATTTCTGGAAAAGATCAAGTTTCTGACATTATGACCAAAGGGCTCCCTAAGCCGCGTTTCCAAATGCTGAGATATCTACTGGGTATGAGGGACATTTGAAATCTGATTAAGGGGAAGTGTTGAAGATATTAATCTGTGATTTTAAATGTTTCTTTTTGACCAGTACTTTTCTTTGTTTTTGCTTTTTCCTAAAACGTTTCTTTCTTCTTAATTATTATTTGTTCTATATGTAAAGCTTTGTTTTTTGATATACTTGAATAAACAAATTCAAGTTATTATATTTTTGTGTGCTTTTAATATAGCCTGTATAAATGTGTAATTTTAGCCTGTTCCTTGATATTTGGCCACCCCACTACAGGCTAAATCAATGTTTAGTTGATTTCTGTTCCACCAGATGGCGCTCTGCCTTTTGAAAAGCACATGTGTTCCTGGTCAGGATATACCTTCTTTGTTTTAAATATCAACACCTGATCTTTTTAATTTTTTTCTATTATTTTTTCATATATAAATATATAATATTTCGGCCATAGAAGTGATCTAGCCACTCTGCCAAATAAACACCTCTTCGGCAAATTCTGAAGATTTCATGATTCCTGTATGGATCTCATGAAATCAAAATCTACCCTGGACTGATGGGGGCCATTATCCAGGAACTATGGCTTCCAGGCCGGCTTTCTGAATTGTCAAATCTGGTGTTGTAACTTTGTGATTGTTTATTTGCAGGAGCGGTCGATAAATTGCGCATAGTTTTTGCATCAATTTTAACGTGAGAGGTAATCTTACTTTATAGATCAATACTATGAACCTATAAAAATCACATAAAAGTTCTTTATAGGAAAAGGGCGTCAGTGGTTCATCGAAACACAGGAGTAAACATTCAAAAGAGGTTGATGTGTTTTATTCTTTTTTTCATATACTGTTATATTTATTGTTTCAAATTCACAATACATATATTATATAGATAATAAAAAGCATATATTGGATTGAATAAAAGATTTATTTGCCAATATTTAGGTTGGCTGAACGCCAACCTTTATCAAGACATTACATTTTTGTATAAACTATATATATTATATAATCCATACATATATACGTATATATATAAATATGTGCTGTGTATATAATACCAGTGTTATATATTTTAAAGTATATTTGATTTGTTTAGATGAATAAAACTATATTATAATTCAACATATTCAGTTGTGTCATATATGTTTCACTCACGCACACACACAATTATATATTTAGATATTAAAAAAGCATATGTTGGATTGAATAAAAGATTAATTTACCAATATATGCCTTTTAATTATCTAAATATTTACATATGGATGCCTCTTTATATTCAGAACACATATATATTAATATAAAGGCATGTATTTTGGATCAAATATATATTTTTAAAACAAAATTCGATATTTCGACGAGGCTGTTCTCCTATCTTCTTCTAGGCATTCAAACTCCTTGTAATCCGAGTGATGCACGGTAAGTGTTGTTTATATAAAATATGTTGACCAAACCATTTAAATTTAATTATTATATCTTCAGAAATAAATTGCCATTAATATTATATTGGACTATTTTTATTTACTTGTAGGCATGTCTATCTTTCTTCTTATTGCTCGATTTTCAATATACATATTGTCGCGGAGATAAATAAAGCAAGGGCAAGTTTGGATTTAATTAATTTATTATTAGGCGTATATGGAGTATAAGGAGTATAGGGAGAGAGATTTTTGTACCACTTACCCCCAGTTAAGGTTAATCCTGAATGAACGGCGTTAGCCACCGTCCCGTTTTCCTTATTTACAGATCAGCCTCCCAGCAGCCCCCACACCGGTGGTCCCCCCCGGGGTCCAGGGATGATTGACAGTTGTCCCATCTGGATGGAGCTACTTGACATTACACCCTCTTTAGAAAAAGCAGCGACCCGCTGATTAGCTTGTCTCAGCCCTTGTTCTGGAAGGAAATCTATCACGGCCTGTGTTCCCTAGCAGAATGGAATGTTGTTCTTCAGGGTCCAGGTAGGGCTTCATCCGGATGACATGAACGATATCCTTGGATTTCCGTGATCGGGGAGACGGGTCCACGGGCTCTACTTCATACGTAACTTCTGAAAGCTTCTTGGTCACCTTGTAGGGACCGAAGTATCTCTTCAGTAGCTTTTCTGAGAGCCCTACTTTTCGGATGGGAGTAAAAACCCACACAAGATCATCCTTCTGGTAATAGACTGGAGTATGTTTCTGGTCGTAAAGTCTACGGTCTTTCGCCTGTGATTGTAGAAGGCGTGATCGGGAGAGTTGACGCGCTTCCTCAGCTCTGGTCACAAGTTCCCCAACGTAGTCGTTAGAGATCTCATCTGGTAGGTAGGGTAGTACGGCATCGATGTAGGTCTCGGCCTCGCGGGCGTGGACAAGAAAGAACGGAGTGTAGCCGGTCGCCTCCTGTTTAGCAGTGTTGTAAGCAAAAGTTACGTAGGGTAAAACTTGGTCCCAGTCCTTCTGCTCGACACCTGTGTACATGGACAACATGTCTCCCAGAGTTTTGTTGAACCTTTCAGTCAGGCCGTTGGTCTGGGGATGGTAGGCCGTTGTAAATCTGTGCACAATTCCGCACAGAGCATTGATCTCTTTTATTACTTGAGAAATGAAATTTCTTCCGCGATCTGTTATCATTTCTCTAGGAGCTCCATGCTTCAAGATAACATCTTCAACCAGGAACTTAGCTGTTTCGATGGCTCCTCCGTCTGGGATCGCTTTCGTTATGGCATACCTTGTCATATAATCGGTGCACACAATAATCCAACGGTTTCCATCTTTAGAAACTGGAAATCTTCCAAGGAGATCGACCCCGACCTTATAGAATGGCTTTTCTACGGGCGGTATGGATACAAGTTGTCCAGCCGGACGTCGAGGTAATTTCTTCCTTCGCTGACACTCCCGACAATGGCTTACATATTGGCGAACAGTTCTATAAAGGCCAGGCCAATAGAATCGTTTCTTGACTTTGTCATACGTTCGGGCGAAACCCAAATGCCCAGCTGTAGGAGCGTCATGTAAATCTGCCATAACTTCCGATCTTAAGTGCTTAGGGATCATCATAAGCCAGGGTCTTCCAGTTGTGCTATAGTTTTTCTTGTATAAGATGCCGTCGATAATGCTGAATTCCTTTCTGGTGTAGCCCGAGTTTAAATTATCGATTATTTTAGCTAAATCCGGGTCTTTAGTCTGCTCTATATCGACGTTGGTTAGTGACATCACAGCACTTGGTGGATCGTTCTCAAGCGGGCTCCTTGACAGACAATCGGCATCCTTATGTTTGCGTCCGCTCTTGTAGATAACGGTCACGTCAAATTCTTGCAACTTCAGCGCCCATCTTGCCAAACGGCCAGAAGGATCTTTCTGCCCTACCAACCAACATAGAGAATGATGGTCAGTGACAACCGTGAATGGTCGACCAAACAAATATGGGCGGAATTTGCTAATAGACCAGACTACAGCAAGGCATTCTTTTTCCGTTGTAGAATAGTTATTTTCAGCCTTTGTCAAGCTTCTAGATGCATAAGCTATAGGCCGCTCCTTTCCACCTTGTATTTGTAGAAGAACAGCTCCAATACCATGTCCGCTTGCATCCGTGTGTAGATGGGTATCAGCGGATTCATCAAAGTGTCCTAAGACAGGCTCTGAAATTAGAGCTGTTTTGAGGACTTCAAACGCTTTCTCTTGAGCTGCATCCCAATAAAATTGTTTTTTCAGTCTTCAGTAGGTCATGCAAAGATCTAGCTTTGTCGGCAAAGTTCTCAATAAATCTTCGGTAATAGGAACATAATCCAAGAAAGCTCTTCAGTTCAGAGATATTCCTTGGCCTCGGAAATTTAGAGACGGCTTCAACTTTATCTGGATCTGGATGAATTCCATTGGCGTCAACAAGGTGTCCCAAAATCTTTATCCTCCTTGATCCAAAAAGACACTTTTTGTGGTTCAAGCTTAGTCCAGCTTTCTGGATGCAGCTTAATACAAGTTGTAGACGACGTAGATGTTCTTCAAAGGTAGGCGCGTAAACTACGATGTCGTCCAGGTAGCAAAGGCACATGTTCCATTTAAGACTGCCCAGAACACTATCTATCATCCTTTCAAACGTTGCTGGAGCATTGCAAAGACCGAAAGGCATTACTTGGAATTCATACAGCCCATCTGGAGTGATGAAAGCAGTTTTCCTCCCTGTCTTTTTCGTCCACTTCAATCTGCCAATACCCGGACCGAAGATCCATCGTGGAGAAGTAACTAGAGCCGGCTAAACTGTCCAAGGCATCGTCAATGCGTGGCAGCGGGTAAACATCTTTTTTTGTCATCTTATTTAATCGACGGTAATCTACGCAGAATCTCCAGGTCCCGTCTTTCTTTCGAACTAGAATAACTGGAGATGACCAAGGACTTTCAGAGGGCTTCACGATGTGATTTTCAATCATCTTGTTCACTTCATCTTGAATTAGTCGTCGTTCACTTGGTGCTACTCTATAGGGCCGCTGTTTGATAGGAGACTGGTCGCCTGTGTTTATCTTGTGCTTCACAGTACTGGTGGGCTTAATAGGAGTACTCCCAAAGTCAAATATGTCAATAAATTCGTCAAGGCATGAAACAAGCTGTAACCTTTGAATTTCAGACAGCCCTGGATCTAGAGTAAGGTTTATCTTCTGTGACCATTCACGTGACTTTAGCTGCGTTTCTTGTAACTTATCGCTGGATTCAATAAGACTGCAGATATTCCCATTCTCATAACTTTCCATGGTGCACATATTCATTCCTGATGGAATCAGTTGCGGCCAAGACGCTCCATTCGCCACCCAAATGCTACCTCGGCCGTGTCGAAATGTAACCAATGAGTTTGGTATAAGAACTTCCTTTCTTAATAATAAGTCCTTAGAAGTTGAGACTAAAACATCTCTAACACCGCATACTTCCTCGTTTATCACACTGATCTTCTTTATTGATTTAGGCGGGATGACAAAGTCGTCGGAAGCAAACAATCTCTGGTTTTCCTCCTCTCGAGATTCCAGGACGGAGGTTTCCCCGAGATGGAGTTCATTTCTGCCACAATCAATGACGGCTTCGGTGGCCTTGAAGAAGTCCCATCCGAATATGATGTCATGGCTGCATTCCACCATAACAACGAATTCAAAGGATATCTTCAGACCATTAACTTCTATGTTCAGAACACATTTTCCTATGGTCTCTATTAAATTTTTATTTGCGGCTTTAAGAATGGGACCTGGTTCTTTGAAGAGAGGCGTCTTTAGTTCGCGTCGAAATTTGTCTGAAATAACAGAAAAGTCGGCTCCTGAATCCACCAATGCTTTAATTTTGCGTCCATTTATTTCGACCATAACAAAATTTTCTTTTAATTTAGCGGCGATATACCCTGGAGGATTTTCCTCAATGGCGACCTCACCCCCGTTAGAAGCCGCTCCACTTAGTTTTTCACATTCTGAGGCATGGGA
>CP092864.1:19523953-19600271 GCA_030710605.1 Cordylochernes scorpioides
AATTTGATATTTACGGAAGAGCGATTGCTCGAAACATATTATATATTTATAATTTTATGTAATTCTACTTTTCTCAAAGCTCATGTCCGTAGTTAATCTAAAATACCCATTCCAAGAGTCTAGCATCAGTATTACTATAAAAGGAAGATCGAAAAAATGAAATATAACAGCGGTATGGTAGATTAAACTGGCAAAACCGCTGGGAGGGTTGACCACTGATAAGCCAGGCCCCCCATTAATATTTCCATTGCAGTAAGGGCAGTAGAAATTGTTTTGTTTTTTAAGAATCATACACGTCTATATTTGTTTCGAATTTATGAAAATGTATATAGCAACGACAATCCAAGCTAATCTAAAATGTCAGAATTCAACGGGGTATGTCATTCCTCTACCAGCCCTTATGTTAAGTGGTGATTATAAAGTATTTATATTTTCTTAAGAAGCATTCAAGTGTGAAAATAGAGAGGACGATGCATTCAGAAAAAAGGTTTTCTACACATTTGTTCCTAAGTAATAGAAACTATCTGCAATTTACGCAATTAAACTTTTTTTTATTATTAAATTCGCATTTTTTTACGGTCACGGGTTTATGAAGATGAGTTTTTGTTCGGTGATAAAATATAAATGGTCATTAAAATCAAATAAATCTTGCCACACTCTGGGGAGAGGTTGATGAGTCGTGAATTGATGGAGATATGTAAATAGAGGCTGTTCACAAAAAGTTGCATACTACCACCCAGGACAATTCGATAAAAACGGTGTTGGCAATGCCATTAAACACGTCCAAGATTGTACCTTTGCTTATTGGATTGTGTCTCGACCAATCCAATTCGGAGTTTTACATCCAATTAGTGACCTCTATTTTGTTATAATTAGGTTGAAGTCAAAGATTTGTGACTTGAAGTGGTCGAGGTTAGTTCTACATGCTTTTTGGTGTCGAGATTATGGACTAAGTAAGTTTCACAAATATACCAATGGGACCTATTGGATTATAATGTCTTCTGAATTAGTGTTAAGGATTTTTCTTTGAAAAAAAAACCCTCGTTTTTTGGTTGTTTTTATTCTCTGTGCTAATTCAATGAAAAGGCTATGTTTCCTCCCATCCTTCTATGGTAGAACAGCATTTAGAGATTTAAAAAATGTTCACCATTTTATAGGGAATGTAGGTACAGGTATTGGTACCGGTCTAGTTATTTTTGAGAAAAGTAACAAATTTCATTAATTATTTGCAAATATATTTTATTATTTTCATTTTTTAAGTGCACATGCGTGCTTGTGTGTGTAAGAGCTGGAAAAAATAAACTATTACATTCATTTTTTTTATCTTTTCTCTCTCACCACAATTATATATTATTTACTTTTTGAAAATAGAGCAATCCATAAATAAATGTTTAATTAAAAAGGCATATATTGGATCAAAATATTATTTATTTTACCAATATTTCAGTTGGCCGAACGCCAACTTTTATCAAGGTGTTATAACATATTTAATGTGTGTGTTATACGTTATATATGTTATATGTGTGTTATATACGTGTTATAACACCTTTATAAAGGTTTGCGTTCAGACAACTGAAATATTGGTGAAATAAATTATAGTTTGATCCAATATATGTCTTTTTAATTAAAAAGTATTTACTTTGAATGCGCGTGGCATATACGAGGGCCATCCAATAAATAAGTTTCCCTATTTTTTTTTCTGCAAACGAAACGTTGTAAAAATTAGTTAGTATGGAAGAAATGGTCACTAGGATGCGTTGGAAGCACGCGACCTTCAAAATCACGCTACTCGTACGCGCAAGTCCGTAGCGCTTCAGTTTCCATGGAGCTACCACTGGTGAACGTGTCCACTTGCGAACTCCGTTCTGTAATTCGTTTTTTCACGGCGAAAAATGAAACTGCGGTCAATATTAATCGCAATTTAGTGTCAGTGTATGGTGAAGAATGTATGAGCATCCAAATGGTTCGCCGATGACGTTCATGGTTCTTAGAAGGACGGCAAAACGTGCATGATGACGAGCGAAGCGGCAGGCCCGTTACTGCTACGGACAATGCAGCCGCTGCTGCTGTTCGGAATGTGGTGGAAGCAGATCGCCGCGTCACCATTGACGAAATAATGATTCGACTGCCTCCTGGAATCGAAATTGGACGCTCTTCGATTGGAACAATCATGTCAGATATTTTGAATTTTCGCAAAGTCTGCGCAAGATGGGTCCCACGTTTGCTCTTGGAAAATCACAAGCAACAACGGATAGAGGCAGCCCGAGCTTTCCTGGAAATGCATCAAAGAGATGGAGATCAACTGTTTTCCCGTATTGTCACTGGAGATGAAAGCTGGGTGCATCATTCAACTCCAGAAACAAAACGACAAAGCATGGTGTGGAAGAAGCCTGAGGAAAGTGCACCAAAAAAGGCGAAGGTCACAATCTCTGCAGGCAAAGTTATGGCTATGGAAAACTTCAAATGGGAAATTTTCACACATCCACCTTATTCTCCGGAACTTGCCCCAAGCGACTTCCATCTTTTTCCAGCACTTAAGTGGTACCTTGGAGGCAAGCACTTTGCGAATGATGACGAAGTGCAGGCGGAGGAGAACCACTGGCTACGAAGACAGGACACGGTTTGGTACAACAGTGGTATCAAAAATTTGTTACAACGGTACCAAAAATGTTTGGACAGAAATGGTGATTATTTAGAGAAGTAGTCTATGAGTTGTATAATGAAAATAAAGTAACTGCATAATTGTAAATAATGTGGTTTATTTGTTAAAAAATAGGGAAACTTATTTATTGGATGGCCCTCGAACTTGTATATAACTTATTCTGATAGAGTTTAAATATACAGTTTGTTATACACTAAAGAATAAAATATCTTAATCTCAATTAAATGCAATCTATATCGCTAAAAATGAAAACTCTAATTTTAAAACTCTACTTTGTTTTTCAATATACATAATTAAATGTTATCCATTATTATAATCCATTATACATTATATTATACAAAAAAGAGAGATTTTTGTAATGCTGATTATTAAAATAAACGTTTCCTTAAAAATATTTTTAAAATTTTCACTAAAAATATCAAAGGAGGAGGGGGAGCTTAGCTGGCCCGGCTGATAGTACCCTGTAAGGGCTCCTAATCCAGGTATACAGGATGAGCAGTGTTTGTACTCCATGTTAGGAGCGGCTGTACATGGCGTCTGTTCCTCATGTCAGAGACGGCCATTTCTTTTGGAGCTAAGTCGACCTGCCACTGAGTAGTGCTCCCAGTCTTAATGAGAAAGGCAGACGCATTCTACTTCACCCAGTGTGGAGATAAGAAAGAAGAAGACTAAAAATATCTAAAAACTGATAATATCATTCAAATAAATAAATTGGCCATATATATAAATACCACATATAAGAATATTCACTAATATATTTATTAGCTTGATTGTCTAAATATATTTTTCCTGTATATAAATATCATATTACCATTAAGGTACTAATACTTATTTCCTGCATGTATCCTACAATTGTACTTGTACATTTCTGCTTGGAGAATCTGTATAAAACTAAAAGTTCTTAATAAAGCTTTTTGTTGTTGTATAAAAGAATATTTAAAACATGTTTTCAAAATGTTTAGATATCAAACACCGAACTTACGAATGACCAGTTTTTTTTTTTTTTTTTTTGTCGTTGAGGTACAGCTTGCACCACGCTGATGAGGGCCAACAGCCCGAAACGCGTCCGTGGTTAGCTTTTCTTGATTAATCAAGAATAGGTATTTGGCCAATTCTGGAATAATTAAAAATCAACGAGAATAGTTGATATTTATTCCGATAAATGGCGCAAGCCATCAGCAACTTTCAGTTGCACGATAAGGAGATGCCTTTTTTCATAAGAATTTATTTATGTTATGTGCATCTTACATTTAAAAACAACTATTAGAGTGTTTGTATTATTTTTTCTTAATCCTGACAGGATTGTTTGCAAATTGTCTTGTTCAAATACAATGTTTCAAATTAAAGCCTAATTCTCTCGATATAACGTAACAATTTTAAAATGTTCTACAACGTAACAATGTTTTTAATATTGTTATTTAAAATTCAAAATCGATAGAAGAATTTGGATTTTCTCTCTGTTTAAAGTGTTATCAATTAAATCATCTGAATTAGCCCACACAATATATGTAAATGTGATAGAAAAAGATGATTTATTGCCATTTTTTCTGGATTCCATTACATTTTAATAAACACATTATTAATTTCATTTTAATGATCTGCGAATTCATTTTGTTACACGTTAAATATTTGTAAGATAATATTGGTTCTGTGAAAAAAAAATAGTAGAAAAGTGATATTGTACTGGGATCTGGTGACTAAATTGTGAAAAAGAAAAAGGCATCTCCACATCGTACAACTAAAATTTGCCGATGGCTTGCGCCATCTGTCTGTATAAATATCAACTATTCTTTGACTTTTTAGTTATCCAGAATTGGTCAAATATTCATTTTTGATTAATCAAGAAAAGCTAACCACGCACGCGTTTCGGGCTGTTGGCCCTCATCAGCCTGGTGCAAGCTGTACCTAAGCGACCAAAGGAATCCTGAATGAGCAGTTTATAATTTATACCTGTATTATATACGCCCTAATATAGATATAATTAAAATCTATTTCTATACATCTTATATTGCAATGAATAAAAATAGAAATGTCCTCCTTTCAATGTGTATTCATTACAGTATTGGGTAAAGTTTTCAACTAGCAATAATCGCGCCTCGGAAGTTCCTCACTGGCAACGATATTGCCTCTGCGCAAAGCTATTCATTACAGTATGAAGGCTGTAGAAATAACTTTGAATTATATATTTCAGTATTTATAAGTAGCGATAAAATACAGTCGAAATTGGATAATTCGAAGCCTAAGGTACCAAAAATATTCGAATTATCCAAAATTTCTAATTAAAAACGTTTTGACTAAAAAAGACTAAATTCTGGAGATCAAGATAAAATTTCGATTTAAGGACGTGTTTGAATTAAAGATATTTGAATTACCCAAGTTCTACTGTATTTCTAAACGCATTTAAATACTGTGAGTTACCAAATGTCCATGTACTGATGAAGGCATAACCACACCGAGGAATAGGTAGGTTCAATTGTGCAAAAGATATAGATAACTATTCATGATAAAATTGTTTTAAAAGTATTAAAATTACAATTACATTCTCACAATGAGTATCTTTTTTATTTAAAAACGATAGTTTTTAGTGGGATCAAGTCGATATTATTGTAAGCCCGTTGAAGAGCGAATAACGTTTGAAAGCTAGCGTTTTTGAATATAAAAGATACTCATTGTGAGAATATAATTGTAATTTTAATGGATAACTATACAACAACTAATTTATATTTAATACATGACATTTCAGTGATTCTCTGTCATTCTCCTCAAGACAATGATTATTTCTGGATTCTATCTTCTACTTATATATTTACATCATTTCCTAAAATACATGTGAAATGTCACGTATTTCTCGATATATATACGAGTAGTTATGAAAAAAGGCACCTCCTTATCGTGCAACTGAGTTGATGGCTTGCGCCATCTATCGGAATAAATATCAACTATTCTCGTTGATTTTTAATTATTCCAGAATTGGCCAAATACACATTCTTGATTAATCAAGAAAAGCTAACCACGGACGCGTTTCGAGCTGTTGGCCCTCATCAGCGTGGTGCAAGCTGTACCTCAACGACTAAAACACTGGTCATTCAAGGCATGATTAATCAAGAATGGGTATTTGGCCAATTCTGGAATAATTAGAAATCAACGAGAATAGTTTATATTTATTCCGATAGATGGCGCAAGCCATCAGCAACTTCCAGTTGCACGATAAGGAGATGCCTTTTTTCATAATTATGCACCTTATCCCAGTACAATATCACATTTGTACTATTTTTTCATATACGAGTAGGTGACGCTTTACATGTATTTTAGAAAATCGTGTACATATATAAGTAGCTTTATAGAACCATAGGGCACCTCTCCCATCAAAATAAACGTCAAAACTAGACGCCGCCATCTATTGACCGTCGCCGCAAACTAGCAGCCTCAGGTTGGTGACAAAGCCACAACACCAGCTTTGACAAACTGAGAAGTGTCCACCTAGAGACCATGGTTTCGGGCTAATGGCCCTCGTCAGTCTAGGGCGGACTTTATTCCATGAGATCCACAAGGGATCTAATGGAATCTTCATAATCTACCAAAGAGGTGTTTAGCTGACAAAGTGACTAGGACAAATCTATGGCCAAAATATAGCTGTGAATTTTTCCGGAAGGAAATTGATCTATAAAAACATGGGCACCTTTCCCGTTAAAATAAACGTCAAAATTAGACACCATCTATTGACCGTCGCCGTAAACTAGCGGCCTCGGGTCGATGGCAAAGCCACCATTAGCTTTGGCAAACTGAGAAGCGTCCAATTTCCATATATATAAGTATATTATGATAATTATTAATATAATTGTTCAAATAAAAGACTCAATTTAATGTTTTCGGAAGAACGATTGCTCGAAGCATATTATATATTTATAAATGTATGTAATTCTACTGTCCTCAAAGCTTATGTCCATAGTTCATCTAAAATACCTATTCCAAGAGTCTCGCATCAGCATCACTATAAAAGAAAAATCGAAAAATGCAATTAACAGCGGTATGGTAGATTAAACTGGCGAAACCGCTGAGAGGGTTCACCACTGATGAGCCATGCCCTCCCATTAATTTTTCTATTGCAGTAAGGGTAGTAGAATTGTTTAATTTTTAAAAAGAGTTATACACGTCTATAATAGCTTCGAATTTATATATATATTGTTGCACCAGGTTGCGGCTTGGCAAACTCTTAAACCTTGATTCTCTCCTGTGCCGGTCTTGCATCTTACCAGAGCGTGTTTCAACCATTCTACAAATTTATATAAGGGAATAATGAGATAACTCTACTTTAAGTAGCCTCCTGAATAATTTATTTATTTCTAACATCAAAGAGAGCAGTGAAGTCACATAGTGTACCTAAATACAAATGATGATTCTATAATACATATATTCTGTTTATAATACATATATTCTGTTTAATAAAATAAATAAATATAAAATATAAATTTGAATTTAAAATATATGAAAAATAATATTACAAAATAAAATAGGTTCAATACCCACGATGCAACAATATGTACATATATAAGTAGAAGATAGGATTCACAGAAATTCACTAAGGAGAGTGACAGAGATTCACTGAAACGTCTAAAATTAAGTTAAAAAATGGTTGATGTAGCTGTGTCTTTTCCACAAACACACTTCCAAACAACAAATTACATTTTAAAAAGGTAAGCTTCATTCAAATGTTCCCAAGATGGAGTTGTGTTCATTGACCAGAAACTGCTATTTTTAAGCTGAGAAGTTCAAATAAATGCGCTGTTTGTTCTAATCCATTTAATTGTAAAGAGAGGTGCCTTTTTGTGGAAAAAGATTAAAATATAATCAAATTTTATTTTTTTAATCTGAGATATTTAAGGCGCACATAATATTACGTTTAACACACCCTCTCTCTAGATTGAAGTTTTTCCTGTAATATTTCCTGAGAGAATATTTATATATTTTGAATATTGAGCAATCCATAATTAAAATTATATTCAACAAAGATTACATAAAATTGTTAGCTGTATATATGCTTAATGTAATATTTAAATCAAAGATACAAATTTCATTGGCCTTGTAGAACGAGAGTGGTGTACGCGTCATCGCATTTTTTAGTAAAAAACACATTCTCGATAAAGAGAGGCGAGTTTCCCCTCGAAATATTGAAACAATAAACAAATTATAAATCCAATATATGCATCTTTGTTAAATATATATATATATCCATAATTATTTATTTAATTATATATTTTATATTGATTTTTTTCCTTAATGATTATGTTAATGGTTTATTTAAAATGCATTTCTCCACGAGTTTAGCTTCAGTATCAGTATAAAAGCAAAACATCTCAATGTAATATTACTGCGGTATGGTAGATTCAACTGGCGAAACCGCTGGGAGGGTTCACCATTGATGAGCCAGACCCTCCCATTATTTTATCATTGCAGTAAGGGCAGTAGAAAATTATTTTATTTTAAAATGAAATGTAATCTTCAAAAATAGTTTAAATTTCTAATAACAGATGGTGCACGAATGCATTATGATAATTTTTATTTTTTTTAATATTGCCACGTGGAAAATTAGGGAAGACAAAAACTTCAGGAGTAGACAAAAATATATTTCAGGCAAGGACAAACTATGAATGGTAAACAAAAGATAAGCCACGAGGGAAATTTACAGAGTAGCAAGATATAAAAATGACCACTCTGTTAATAAAAAATAATAAAATTAATAAATACTATGTTAGGATATTGAAAAATTCCGATAGATGGCGCAAGCCATCAGCAGCATTCAGTTTCCCGATAAGGAGCGATGTCTTTTTTCTTTTTTTAATTAAAAAATTAGCCTACTAGCTTTTTTTCTTGTAGTTAACTTAAAAAATAATAACTTAAATGTTTGAATAATGTTATTATAACATACGTCTGTTTGCGCGTATATTTATACATGATGTCTGTTTTATTCGTTCAATGATTGGTTCTTTCCTATCACATGACCGTAATCAGCCAATCAGCGTTAGGTTGATTAACTAAGATTAGCTATTGTTTCAGCTAAGTGTTTTCATTGTGAACATCAAAGTAATAGCTTGTAATAAATGACTCGAACGTAATCAATAATTAAAATCCATAATAATTAGCATTTGTTAAAAACATTTATTATTGAGCAAACATTTAATTGGAAAGACAACAATGATAACTCATAACAATTAGTTAAATATATTGACATACTAACATGTATATACTCTATTAACGTTTAAAAACAATACAAATATTTTCTCACAATGTTTCTTTGCGTTTTAAAACGCAAAGAAACTCATTGTGAGAAAATATTTTTATTGTTTTTAAACGTTTTCACAATTTTTTTCATCTAAAATTACTAATAACGTATTAATGTCATTTCTAATATTAATAACTGACCAATATTTTATCTGTGAATATTACAGTGTTGCACGATAAGTTATTTATTTTGAATTTTTCCAATTGATAATTATATATTTTATAATACACCATAGAGTTTAATACTTTTAAAAGTATAAAATATATAAATATCCATAGTCTTTTTATTATTTTGAATTTGTGAATATATATATATAAATGACCAAAAATGATTTGACAACTCTGTGATTTTGTTCTTCTAACTCGTAACTTGTAAACAAGAAGTTTATAATATTTTTTTGTTCTTTCCTGTTTTTATATTGGATCTTAAATAAAATAATGATATAAAAAAGGTTATCTTTATAACTCAACCCAAATTAACACAGAATTTCTATTTAGTATTTATATATTCCAAATGTATATATTCTTAAATTCTCCACGTTTTCAATTTTTTTTTAAGCATAACTATTTTCCATCTCTATTAATAACGCAGTGTGGCCAGGTATTTGTCGTTGACAGTATCGCCAAACTAATTCACATACATTCTGTGACCATAAATAATATTTTACCAAAAATAAATAATTTTTCCTCAAACTCCATTTATTACGACTAGAGAAAGTAATTATATCCAATCATTATTTTTCATTTTAATAGTTGAACTGTTGGCTAACGCTGACAAAATTTCTACAGAAATTAAAAAAGCAGACGCCAAAACCATTTTCTTTCTTTGAAAACTGATTAATAAAGAAAATATATGAAAATATCATTTTTAAAATATATAACATACGTTTTATCAAATTTTAATTTTGAATATTAATTTGTTTTAAATATATATTTTTCTCTGCTGATTTCTAATATTTTATTAATATTTAAGTTATTAGACATAAAATATATGTAAAGGAATATTACATTTTTACTTTTATTTGAGACTTTTTTCAAAATTTGATCAAAAAGGTTTCAATTTTAATTAAAATCCTTTTATTTTAATTAGAAAATCCGCTTCATTTGAAATGTTTATATTTTAGTATAATTATTTTTTCAAAATTTCAATATATTAAAAACAAAATATGCATATCCTGACCGCATATCCTGAGCGTTTGAGAAAGTTCGGAAAATGGAGAGAGGGTCGTTAAATAATAAATTATTTTTAAAAGGCAATATAAAGTTTCGGGAGGATGGTATTCGTGTGTCAAAAGAGGCACCTTTCCCTCTTTATATACAACAACAACAACAAAAAGTCTTTATTTAGGGTCACTGACCTATACAGGATTCGCCAGAGGTATGCATAAGAACAAAGCAGTGAGACAAAGGAAACAACGATATAGACAGAAGAAAAATTTAAAAAAAAATAAAAAACAAGAAAAACAACACAAAAAGAATAGCAGTAAGAAAGTGAGGAATGAGTGTCACTTGGCCTTCTTCTGAGATATGGACTTGTGGAAACCATAAAACGCCGTAGCAATATACTTATTCTGGGTCATATTGTCAATTATTGATGGAAGTGAAGCACAGAGTTGCCCAGTTTTGAGCATAAGGGTTCTTCTTTCTTCTTTCAGAGCAGAGCAATCAAAAATATAGTGAGTGATTTCATATAAATATATTTCCCTTTATATAATGTTCAAACAATGTATTTACTCCATCGTAGTAAGAAAATTAGAAGGTTTTTTTATTTGATATAGAAACATCCGTTCTTAAAGGTTGTATTTCTTAGATTGCACTTAATAACGAAGAAGGATTTGAATTCGATAGGTTTTGACTTCAAAAGATAGAAATCTGAAATTTCGGATATAGACCTCTTTTGATTTCATACGCAAATGCTTCCAACAAACATTCATGGACAAAACTTAAGAAGGCTCTATCTTTTAGTATGTACATCGAGATATTAAGACAAAATCTCTGAAAGATATTACAGTGACCTTTGTGAAAGAAATAGTACAAATGTGATATTTTACTAGAATAAGGTGCATAAATAATGAAAAAAAGGCATCTCCTTATCGTGCAACTGAAAGTTGCTGATGGCTTGCGCCATCTACTATCATCAGTACAGTGGCCTTTATTGAAGACACACGAGATAACAAAGTATGAACAACCTCTGCCTCCTAACCTCTGGCAGATTTTTTATGGTTCGTTTGCAATAAATGTTGACTTTGCTTAGAATATTTTTAATGAAACGAATTCCAATAATTATTAATTAAACATTATATTTATTGATTTACAAGAGAGAGGGAACAAAATACACACACGCACACACAAAAGGGAAACTAATATCCAACAATTGAAACTTTTTTCTGTTTCGGTTAGCGCCTATTTACCTGTGAGCTTACCCACACTCTGTGGTAACAATTAATTAATATATATACAACAATGAAAGAATTGGCGTTTACGCTGTTAGCTTGTTATAGAAATGGAACTATTTTTGTTTACCACGAGTAGAGCCTAGCGCGTGTTAATACAATCGCCGATTGCCCGCTGAAAATCTCAGGCGTACAGACTTCGGTCCAGGTAGCCCACTATCCAATGGTGTCGCTCAAATAAGTAAATATCCCCCATAGTTCATACAGGTGAAGACACATCAGAAAGATATTTTGTTTAAACGACGTTTCGACAAAAATATTTTTCCGCCTCAAGATAGAAGTAAAACATTTGGCATGACTTTATAAATGTATTTATAAAGAAAGCTAGAAGTGTCTTATAACTCCAGCTTGAAAAAAAAAAGTTTTTTTTTCTTCCTTTTAATTTTGATCAAAATTTTTTTAAATTCAATTTTTTATTTATATTATTTATTTGCAAACTTTAAATAATATATAAAATAAAATAGAATTCGAAAAATATTGATTAAAATTTATAAGAGGAAATTTTGTTACTCAACTGTTTTTCTATCGGTTTACGATATTTCAAAATTAGAAATAGAATTCAAACACAACGTTATATATTTGCATATAATACTTGTAGGTAAAATCGTCTGCCAAATTTGTGAGCAGACGATGGACAGGCGCGTGCGTGCCCAAGCTCAATTACTCACCTTAGTTACTGATCAATGATCTCCCCAATTAAGACGTATTAATAAACATACTAATTCCTTGGCAGATTAAACTTAATAATATCTAATTAATGTAGAGATAATAACCTCTCTGGCGAAAATAACATGTTTTATCCATAATTACTTTAAAGGCTTTTTATACATATGTTACAAAAAATATATATTTTTGCATAATTAGCACTTTTAGAAAAATTCTTCGATAAAAAATAAATTCAAATTCAGTTTTCTCTCTTATAAATACAAATATATTATTTAAAAAAGAAATTAAACAATTTTTGCACTAATTTTTAAATTTTGTTTTAGTTTTAAAAGAAAAATGTTTGCGCTAAAATTGTTTCATTTTTTTATATATAGATGGCGTGTTAAAGTATCATGTTACAGTTATATTAGCGCAAAATAGCCAATTTCATATATTGTCGACATATAAACATTAACATTTACATATGCTAATATTATGGTATTTTAGCATATTCAAATATATATACAAGGCATATATATACAATACACGAAATTGGCTACTATTTTGTATTTATTTAAAATATTAATGGAAGAGAATTTCGCTGTTAAAGTTTTTCATTTTTATTTTACCTTTATGACTTACTTGTTTGTAAACGACATTTGAAATTATCCCGCATGCGTTTCTTTTGAACGAAAAATCGAAATATTTTTAAAGGAGAAATAACGATTATTTCTGACCTTGGGATGAAGTATGAAAGGATGAATTGTGAAGAGTAATGATAAACGGAAAAATTAAGTGTTCCCATCCCTGGACACTTTTATTTTTCCGTTTATTATTACTCTTCACACTGGAGAACGTTACTAACAACAATTGATGCGATTAAGCCGAGCATTGAAGATCAAACGCCTACTATATGCCAAAAGACATGACAAGGTGATCTATCAGCACGACAACGCTCGGCCACATGTTGCAAAAGTTGTCAAGGAAACTTTGGAGGCGCTTCAATGGGATCTCCTACCCCACCCGCCGTATTCACCAGACATTGCTCCTTCAGACTACCACATGTTCCGTTCGATGACACATGGCCTGGCCGAGCAGCACTTTACTTCTTACGAAGAGGCGAAAAATTGGGTCGATGTTTGGATCGCCTCAAAAGACGAGGAATTTTTTCGACGCGGAATCCGTATGCTGCCTGAAAGATGGGAAAAAGTCGTAGCTAAAGATGAACAATACTTTGAATGAAATATATTGTAGTGATTTCTCTTAATAAAGCTTCGAATTTATAAAAAAAAATCCCTCAAAACTTATTTGTACGCCTAATATTAACAGAATAGACCATTGAATTACTTCACTTGAGATGTATGTGAGCTATTCATTAATGAAATGAGATTTTCTTTTAAAATATTTTCAAAATTAGTGGAAAAGGCAATGTATATTCCTTATGATAGTGAATATTTTATAAGTTTTTAATCCATTAATGGTATATTTCTGAAAAAGATACATCCTATATGAATGTTTTTAATCAAAATCTATAAAGGGGATATGTTTTTTGACCAATATATGGCTAAATGTAAAATATGATAATTAATAGTCTATTTACTGTCATTTTAGATAAATACTGGTTATAGTCATTTTAATACTGTAAAGATAAATTTAAAAACGTTGTGGCATAATATATAATATCTTTGAGATTTTGATTGTCAGTAAAAGCCTTCAATCGATAACTACTATTATTTGAGAAATAATAGCATTTTAGAAATATATTTTGTCAAAATCTCTCTCAAAAGGTATTTTTGAATTATTAAAACTTATTTTTTAAATACCCCTGCGGTTGTTATTAGATTAATTGCCTTATCAAACATACCACTTTCTTATCTTCCATCAGAATAAAATATGAGTAGAAAAGCCATGAAGAATTCTCACAATGAGTTTCTTTTTTTTTTTTCTAAATAATTATCTCCTCTATAGGTATATAGTGCTAAAAATGTCCATGAACAACGGAGAAAAGTTAATTTAATTATAGCGGTAAATAACGAGCATTTCTTTTTTTTTTTATCTTTATAACTTTCAAGCGATAAACGCTTTTCAACAAGCTCAATTCAAAAACATTGACTATTTCCTGTTTATGTTATTTGATTGAGCCAGTTGAAGATCGATCATCGCTTGAGAGAAAGCTATGAAATAAAAATAAAAAACTCATTTTGAGAATCCTAGGTAATTTTTAAACGCCTCTTTCACAATTTAACTTTGAATGACGAGTAGAAAAGAGGCATCTAGCTCGATGATAGTGCTGAGAAAGGATATGCTAATAGGTTGTGATATGCAGAGTTCAACTGCAGCGAGGAGAGGTTTGAGAGCTGTCTGGTTGTCCTACAAGCTGTGACACAGGATCCAGTGACAGCCTTTCCTGTCACCAAGCACAAATTGGACGACGTCTGTAGGTAAGACAGTCCTTCATCCCATCTTCTTTGAGAAAATTTGACATCATATCTGTCATACGTACTGTATTCCAACCTGCCATCCCCAATTGCATATTTGTTGTGTATCAAAATTCTAAACGATTGTAGAACGACAGAGAGAGAGACAGCTAGGCAAGACATTCTATTTAGAATGTAAAAGTTTACAACTATGTCGTTATTTTATCACAAGATTCATCGGACACATATGTAAAGATGAGGGTCCAAATTCAGACAAACAAGAGAGTTCCTGAGGGGATATGTAACACATATTGGATGACACAGTTGGGCGGGACGCAGCCAACATGTCACTCATGGTCGTTAGCTGATATTAACAGCGTTCAGATGACCGGATATTCCTTGGCTCTCCTTCTCTCTGTGATACTTCTGAAACTTCTTTATGTGTTAATCAATCCACACTCCATGACTGTTCATCTCACATCTCTCAACACATCTTAACTTTATCATTAACATACATATATATTAAAAATAAAGAAGGCATCTCCTGACCACGAGCACATGTGCTTTTTATATGGTTTTTAGATATATGTAGTGATTTGTGAAGTAGTCGTGGTAGTCGTGTGGGAAATGATTAGGACGAACACAGGAGACAGCATTTGGGAACAAAAACCCGTGAGGAGTAGGTCGAAGAGGGAAGAGAGAAGGTCCGAAGACCATCCTGGGAACAACTGGCGTGGAGGGCACCTCTGTGAGAACTGTCTATAGGACATCAAATCCAAGTGCTTTTAAACTCTTCCCAGTAGGATAAATTAGCTCACAGGGGGAAGAGGGGAGAATCGGGAAGCTCATGGAAATGTTTGTTTGAGACTGGACATATGGTCATCCAGGGTTGTTCTGACCAAGGAATTTTCTCTTCCCTCACATCATACTTCCACAGGATATATTTAAATATCTCTAAATATGATGGCATACCTAATTATTATTATATACTCACCTATATCGCGACTAAGAGATATAGTAAACCTAAACATTAGCGCTTCCAAAATGGGACATGAGAATATATTCGAATCAAAATACTAAACATGTTTGATGCATTCGGTCAGGTTCTTTCTTATCTATCTTCCTTCTTTATTTAATACTAGCCGAATGACCCGGGCAACACCCGTGTTTTAATTTAGACACGTGGACCTGTTGGATCATTAACGCCCGTGTTTTACCCGATTGAATGTTTTTATTCAAATACTATTTGTTACAATTATAAATTGGCGCCTTAAATAAATGCATATATTAGTTAATAACTATAGCCTATGTGCTTTATCTGTCTATGTACTGTTGGCTTCCGTAGGCGTCTCTTACTGGGAAAAAGAAAGAGAGGATTCCATTTAGTTATTAACTAATATATGCATTTATTTAAGGAGCGACCCGCTCCAACACAATAGTTACAAAAACCAAAAAGCGAGTGGGGGGGGGGGGGCAAAGTCAAAAACAAAGTGTCTCGCGCATTGGCGGCGCCATCGTAGCGAACCATTAGGAGAGCGCCATTCCAAAAAAAAATAAGCAAACGGTGACAGAGATGATGACGCTCGTAACTGTATATAGAATAATATTTTACACATTTACTTCACATAAACCTTCATCCCCCTAACTTATAATTTAATAATATCTGAAAGCTTCCAGGGCTAAGTTTCTTGCCCAATTTTATTTCTCTAGATTTCGGGTAACATACCCTTCAACAGTTGCTCCTGTTCTCATAGAGAAATAAAATTGGGCAAGAAACTTAGCCCTGGAAGCTTTCAGATATTATTTAACATTTACTTCTGTTGACTTTACTTAGAATTTTTAATGAAACTGATTCCAATAATTATTAATTAAACATTATATTTATTGATTTACAAGAGAGAGAACAAAATATAAAAGGGAAACTAATATTAAACAAAGGAACTTTTTTCTCTTTCGGTTAGCTCCTATTTACCTGTGAGCTTACACACACTCTGTGGTAACAATTAATTAATATATGTACAACAACTTCGTATTCTATATCTGAATAAACCTGAAATATTTTAGGGAAAATTGATCCCATATATATATTATTTATATTATGTGCGCTTGTTTAAAATGGACATTGAAAATATAAAACGGTCAATTTTCAATTAATTTTTTTGAAATAATAAATGAGAAATTTATAGAGAATAATAGTTAAAAAATATCAATAAAAATTTTTGTAAATAAAAGTAAAAATTACATTGAAATGTAAAATTAAATATTAAAATGCTGCTTTCAAAATGAAATATTATTATAAAAGTGTAAAATATTATTATTAATGTGCAAAATGTTATTATTAATATTTTAAATGTTATTATTAAAGTGTGTAAAATGCTACTATTAAATTGTAAAAACATTTGTTAAAAAATTTCTTTCAAATATATTCATGCTATTTTAAATATATTTTATTTATAATTTATATATTATATATGAATATAAGATAAATATTATATAAGAATATAATTTATATTTATATAGAAAGAGAAGTTGTACATATTATAAATATATATAGTCTTTTCAAACTAAAAAAATATATCTTTATAATTCCCATCTCTAATACGCAGAACAAATTGCGCCTATCAATTCCAATTTAGGCGCCAAAAGACACTTTTCAAAAAATATCTTCTGCATAAAAATTTAATCCATTTTATTTAGGCGTCATTTTCCATTAAATGGCTTTTCTGAATAACAGAGATGTTTGAGAAATTCTATTATAGAGGAAAATGTTAGAATAAATGGAGCGTGGCTATTTTTACCCCATATATATTATAGTATATATATTTATATATTGAAACCTATATAATATTATATATATTGAAAATTTTGGCATCTTATAACGTAAATATATTTTTCTATATTTTCACATGACTAGGGAAAATATAAACCATTTAAATCACAATATATATAAAGATATACGTATATTGATATGAACTCATATGAATAAAAAGTAATTCAAAGTGATATATTCGTGATTTTATTAATATAATATATATAATAATAATATATAGTCAAATATATTTTTATAATTTATTCATACTCTCCTTATAATATACAAACGAAATATATGTTCTCTATAAAATTTTGGCTACATATATATATAAAGCATATTTTTATCACCATATAATTCAAGCAATAGGGAAAAACACCAAATTATTGTTTTATAGAAGGTACCACTCACTATCATATATAAGTATTAGTGTATTATGTATATGTGTTATATATTTGTGTGTTATGTAATCCTTGTTATATTATTAAAGTAAGTAAGAAGGATGAATCCGTAACCAATTTAACTTTGCATATTATTTATTATTAATAGCAATTATACAAAACTAATCTTTGTATATATTTTACGTGAAAACAACAAAAACAATAAACATTATATACATACAAGTTCCTTTTCAAACACGAGCTCATCTATAGCCATTGTTATTCTGTGTAATATTCCAACAAACCATATATTAAAAATCGATTTTTTTTTATTATGAAATAATAATAAAACACTTCAAGTGAAAAGATTTTAAAAGATTTTAATCTTATTTTTATATATAAAGGTATATTCAAATATACTTAATATAAAACTATATTTTTCAATTAAAATTGGATCAAAAAATCATTTAATTTACCAATAATTTATTTATTTATGGATTGCTCTATTTTCAAAAAACAAAACTATATAGAAAGTAACTATAAAAAAAAAAGATTTTTAAAATTATACTACAAAATCAAATATTATAATTTGTAAATTCGATTATAATATATATATATATATATATATATATATATATATATATATATATATATATGTGATGATTTAAGACCCTGGAATTGTTGTAAATAGTCTAAATATCCACTACCACATGTTCCACCCCATGACTGTATATAACTTCTTATGTACTGCACATAGAAAACCTCAACTAACATCAATCTGTACCGCGTAAGAATCTAATAAAGTATTGCAACTGTACAGATAGAAGGAATGGAGAGAGACAGGAGAAAGTTAAGGTTAAAACAAATCAGGTTTAGGACAGAAGTCGAAGCAAGGCCTAGCAAAAGAGGCTTAAAACCAGCCCAACTATAAATAATTTACAAGTCAATACTTCCTGACAGGACAGGGCGTATCTGATATCGAGGAAACCATAAAATCTAAGAGTGACGCCCAATTTCCGGGCCAAGACAGGACGGATTTTCTATCAAAGAAAGCCGCCAGAAGACATCACCTAAGTAGGTCAACCAATAGCCTACGGCCACGTGAAAAAGTCCCACCAATTAGGAAAGAATCACCTAAATAGGTCAGCCAATCAGAAAGAAGCAAGGTCGTGGTGTTAAACCAAGGACCTAGAATTGTCAGTCTTCGCTTGGAACTCAACGGTAACACTTGCTCTAAAATCTCTCTCTCCTCATCCCATTCCTTCTTGACGTCAGACGCTTTTAGTGGAATCTCTGTTTGTTTATTTCACCTTTGGCCCAGCTGTGTCGCCTTCCACCACGACTGCACGGGAGAGTTGACATCGAGGTTCGTCTAGCATCAGGTAACACTGGTCCCAGAGGTCCCAAGATATCACAGACTCCCCCGTAAACGAAGAGTCGACAGGATAGTGGACGCCAAGGTACAAGTAAGCAAATAGACCACTGTCTGTACAGAAAGATGGAACAGGGAAGAGAGGAGGAGCCAAAGGAACCAATGGAGTCCGATCCCGACTCCGAAAGTGGCGGAAGCCCCACTTTTCCGAAGAAAGAAACAACCTTCGGTAAGACGCAGGAAATTGTCCCCGGCCAGGAAGACGTCACACCCCCGCCGCCGGTGTCAGATGTCCGAGGGAGGTTGACGACGACGCTACATCAGCTTTCTGCCGTGACCGGACATCGCGAGAGGTGGAATCGCTACGATGGTTCGTACGAGGCGCAGAGCTTCTTCACCAACTACGACGCCCAAGCAGATCGGGCCCAACTACAATACTCTACAAGCCTGAGAAAGCCAGCAAACCTCCTGCAAGCGCCCCTCCGAGTTACCAACACGCGAGCGTATGTTACCTGCTCCCCCGACCATCTCTAAACCACGAGCCCAGCGAAGACAATGAACTCTTAACTGTCCCAAGGAACCTCCAACTATGACTCAAGACCAGAACTGTTCCGACACACAAGACAGCACAACAGTAGGTTCCTCCTTCTATAATTTTTGTTGAACTATTGCTCGTTCGAGCTGAACTGTCCAATAATGTAAACCTACTCTACTACTTTATACAGGAGCATCTATCGCTATAATTAGGCAGAATACTTTTAAAATAATAGAAATCAGTTTGTAAAAGAAAAATACCTGTCCATCCATTTAACTTAACTATTAATGCCATAGCTAACAATATTTTCACCATAGATTATATCTTTTTGATCTTAAAAATAAGTAACATAACGCGTAATCTAAAATTCCATATCATCGATACACCATTGCCTTTTGTCATTTTATTCCTTAATTCCATAAAACGATTTCTACTAATTATAAACTGTTCTCAGCTACTCCTGTATCAAGATAATGTACTTCTACCAACTACCTTGTACCAATTCACTTCGTGCAAGCAACACGTGTCCCATGGACAGGTCAATACAACTGTCCCATTTACTAAATTTTTCCCTCCTGGAACGAGTTGCTCACACGTGGTGAACTCCAACATTCTTATTTAATCTTATTGTAATGTTCCTAATCCCATTTTCAACGCCCCTATGTCCTTTTCTTTCATATCTTTGGACAGAAGTAACTTAAATCACAGCCTTCCAAAACTATTCCAATCGTTAAATTCCCACATAACTACACTCCCTCGTACCTTCCTTTTACACGCATAGTTAAATATCGACAAATCGCTCTTAACAAAATATACAACACCCTCTCACATCACTTTTTCTAATTAACAAATTTTTAATGCGCGACTTCACACCCAAATCTAATTTCGAGCCACACAAGCTTTATTACGTCGCCCTACTAAACACACACACAAAAAAAAAAAAAATTCACATTAAACGTGTCATATCCACTAACAATATAAAAATTATCGATATGTTCGTACAACCAACAACCATGACTTTAGTAAATTTGTTATTCTTAGTGTAACAGGTTAGATTTTGTACAAAACAGAGACTTCACGCGACACCTTTTCATTTACAATTTTTTCGCTTCGTGTCACAGCGCCACACCACTAAATTCTTTCACTTCTCAGGCCAAAGACGCCTTCAACACGCCTGTGACACATTTATTTAACCACACATTGTCCACGTCGATAGTCGCAATTTCATTCAATTCTAACCCGATATCCATGAATAACATTTTTACTAAGTCCGCAAAAAACCATTCGATTTAATAACAGATACAATATCCGAATTTTCGAAATACAAACACAAATCTAACAAATGCTTGAACACACGGAATAATTCAACCTCTGTATCTCCCTATGTCAATCCCATAACGCTTGTCACCAAACGTGACAAATCAAAACGCTTTTGTGTTTACAATTTTAGAAATAATATCTCCGAACGTAGTTCGAATTAACTTCCAATAAGTTGAAAGAAAGCAAGCAGCCTCGCAAAAGGCCTCCCTGACCTACATCCGGAATCGCATTAAAAATAGCTTCGCTCCCCCTCGCCCCCCGAGCAAACAACCACCCGACATCTTGTTACGGCCCGTCACCAGGTCTAGATTCTCTCGCCCTCGATTAACTTGTCAACTTAACATCGACACTTAGATCCAAGGACAACATTGTACTTACAAAAATCACACACCCACACATAAAATCGACAACATTAGGACTCGATGAGTTTCACAGTAGAAACAATGTGATCCAC
This sequence comes from Cordylochernes scorpioides, assembly GCA_030710605.1. NCBI lineage: Eukaryota > Metazoa > Arthropoda > Arachnida > Pseudoscorpiones > Chernetidae > Cordylochernes > Cordylochernes scorpioides. Next base: position 19,545,280 of record CP092864.1, read on the forward strand.
GAGTCGCATCAAACTTAAAACAAATTCGATAAGTTAGAACAACTTAGGCCAACAAGACCAAAGATATCGATCGAGGACAATTTAAAGCTCTCTCCACCCATCCTAAAAAAAAAAAAAAAAAAAGGAACATTACATTTGGCCTACAACTTTCCATTCTTTCACGATATATAATTTCTATATATAATCTTACTTGCTCTTCTTTCTCGATGAACATTTTTTTAAAATTTTTCATTTTAATATCCTTTATATAATCATTATATAGCTCTTATAATTGTTTTTTTTACGTCAACCAATTAGTTTAGATTATTGTCTTTTTTTTATTATTTTTCTTTACCAAAACTTATTTACTTTTGCTTCATGACTCTATTTTATAATCAACTTTATATTTTATCTTTCATATCATATCTAATAATCTCAAGTTTATATTTCATGTTTATATCACTAATTTGCATTTATCATTTTATATTTTTTCTCACTTTATAAATTAGATGTTATTTACATTGTTTCACCTTCCGCTACCATGTCAATGCTATCGAGTATATTATTGCTCATTATTTTTTTTTTCATTTAATATTTTCACTTTCTATTACCCCTTATATACTGCTGTAGTGTGTTAATCTTTGTATCATATCATCACTATTTTTACTTTTTTTTTAAAGATTACTTTGCATTTAACTTCGCAATTCTATTTTCGATTTTTCAAATCCTTTAACGCTATATGCAAAGCCTTACTTTCGCAATTTCATATCTCAATGATATATTCTTTTATAATCAAACTAAAAATCACGATCTAAAAACAGGGCAATCTTCAATAACCTCTTAAACAACCACTTTAAAGGTTACTTCTTAAGAATTACTAACATTCCTTTTCCGCAGGAACTTTTAACTCCTTCGCAGGCTAGACTTGACCTACTTTGATTTCGTAATTAACAATCTTGACACACCGTCCCCCAGATTTACCTATCCCAACTTCTGGATTGGATACGTGCAAATTGTATTTTTTTTTTATTCCAGGGCACTCTCATGCCACACGCTGGCACATTTTTTTTATTTTTTATTTTACTCTTTTTCTCGCTAAGCCCCTGACGACTCTAATTAAAACTTTGATTTCTGGTCACTGATCTTCGCCCTCATTTATCCTGCATGCGTACGTCTTAACGACTAATTACTAAAACCCATAACAATCCCCTTATCTTACTTTTCGATTGTGGTACTGTAACTTTATTAGGTCCTTAAATTTACATGTGAAACATGGCCTAGGTTTTCCGCGCCGTGCACATTAAATGGTTTGGGACTTGAGTCAAAGTGACATTGCCTCAACCAAGTAATAACTAACCACTCAACCCTTTCTAACGCCCATCACGAAGAGATCATGATTTTCCCATCCAATCGTTTTTATTTTTACCTATCATCATTATATGTTCTCTATTAAATATTTTATTCATATTTTTATTTTTACTTGTATGTTTAATATTAGTTGTTTATGCTTTATTATCTCTTATGGATATACAGAAATCAACCCCATGTTATATTCCAACTCATATCAATTAATTTTTTAAAAATTACTTCCTTAATAACAGTCTTCCTATTCCGCTCTCTTAAATCCCTCCATATGAACCCTCTCACATCCGGGGCCATCTGTGATGATTTAAGACCATGGAATTGTTGTAAATAGTCTAAATATCCACTACCACATGTTCCACCCCATGACTGTATATAACTTCTTATGTACTGCACATAGAAAACCTCAACTAACATCAATCTGTACCGCGTAAGAATCTAATAAAGTATTGCAACTGTACAGATAGAAGGAATGGAGAGAGACAGGAGAAAGTTAAGGTTAAAACAAATCAGGTTTAGGACAGAAGTCGAAGCAAGGCCTAGCAAAAGAGGCTTAAAACCAGCCCAACTATAAATAATTTACAAGTCAATACTTCCTGACAGGACAGGGCGTATCTGATATCGAGGAAACCATAAAATCTAAGAGTGACGCCCAATTTCCGGGCCAAGACAGGACGGATTTTCTATCAAAGAAAGCCGCCAGAAGACATCACCTAAGTAGGTCAACCAATAGCCTACGGCCACGTGAAAAAGTCCCACCAATTAGGAAAGAATCACCTAAATAGGTCAGCCAATCAGAAAGAAGCAAGGTCGTGGTGTTAAACCAAGGACCTAGAATTGTCAGTCTTCGCTTGGAACTCAACGGTAACACTTGCTCTAAAATCTCTCTCTCCTCATCCCATTCCTTCTTGACGTCAGACGCTTTTAGTGGAATCTCTGTTTGTTTATTTCACCTTTGGCCCAGCTGTGTCGCCTTCCACCACGACTGCACGGGAGAGTTGACATCGAGGTTCGTCTAGCATCAGGTAACACTGGTCCCAGAGGTCCCAAGATATCACATATATATATATATATATATATATACATTGTATAATTTATTATACAACATTTAATTTAAAACTTTCTAATTAAATTTGTCTCTTTTATTGAAAATTTCATTTATAAAAAAAATGGCGCCTAAATAAAACGGATTAAATTTTTTTATCAGACGAAAGTTGTCGTTTTCCCGCCAAAATTGCTCTATTGTCTTTTTTTTTTTTTTTATAGGAAGTGTTGCTAGACCCATTTTCATTTATAAATAGAAAATTATCAGCAATAAATATAATAAATTTCAATACAAATTTAGGAATTTTCCGCTTATTTTAGTTTTTGGGAATCGCTTCTTTTTTTTTTTCTTTTCTTTAAATTAGACCAAAACTTTTAAAATTGTGTTCGTTCTAAAACAAAATCCTATATATTATAAAGAATAATTTATTTATACAGTTGTTTTCTAATGCTTATTAGAATGTTTATTATATCCATTATTACTATATTATTATATATTACTATTATTCATGTTGGGACTTAAATATGTTTATTGATTGACTTGTCTCTGTATATTGATGCAAGTACTCTGATGATCGATCTTTTCATTTGGTTGGAAATTATAGAATTCTTTGGTTTTCAATTCGAAACGTGAGGCTTGTTTTTTATGTTTATGTTATTTGATATTGATCTTGTGATGAATAAGGCGCACAGTAAAATTGTTATAGAACTCTTAAACTCCTACTTCGGATGAAGAAATTTGAAATATAGATTATATGCGCAGTATATCATATTATGTATAGCATACATTAATTCTCTTTTTAATTTATTCTTTATTTAACTCAAAAACGCAATATACTTGATTGGGATATTTTCATCAATATATAATGATATAGTGGAACGTATACAATTAAATAAAAAGAGGGGGAAAAAACAAGTCAAAGAAGTTATAACAGATTCGAGAAGAGTTATAAAAATTATTTTTTCTATATAATCCCCCCCCCCCCCCTGTGCAGAGATAACTGACAGTGTAGATATGTGCAGAGATAACTGACAGTGTAGATCTGTGCAGAGATAACTGACAGTGTAGATCTGTGCAGAGATAACTGGTAGATGTGTGCAGAGATAACTGACAGAGTAGATCTGTGCAGAGATAACTGACAGGGTAGATCTGTGCAAAGATAACTGGTAGATCTGTGCAGAGATAACTTACAGTGTAGATCTGTGCAGAGATAACTGACAGGGTAGATCTGTGCAGAGATAACTGGTAGATGTGTTCAGAGGTAACTGGTATATCTGTGCAGAGATAACTGGTAGATCTGTGCAGAGATAACTGGTAGATCTGTGCAGAGATAACTGACAGGGTAGATCTGTGCAGAGATAACTGACAGGGTAGATCTGTGCAGAGATAACTTACAGTGTAGATCTGGGCAGAGATAACTGACAGTGTAGATCTGTGCAGAGAGAACTGACAGTGTAGATCTGTGCAGAGATAACTGACATTGTAGATGTGTGCAGAGATAACTGACAGTGTAGATGTGTGCAGAGATAACTGACAGTGTAGATGTGTGCAGAGATAACTGGTAGATGTGTGCAGAGGTAACTGGTATATCTGTGCAGAGATAACTGACAGTGTAGATCTGTGCATAGATAACTGACAGTGTAGATCTGTGCAGAGATAACTGACAGTGTAGATCTGTGCATAGATAACTGACAGTGTATATCTGTGCAGAGATAACTGACAGTGTAGATCGGTGCAGAGATAACTGACAGTGTAGATCTGTGCAGAGATAACTGACAGTGTAGATCTGTGCAGAGATAACTGACAGTGTAGATCTGTGCAGAGATAACTGACAGTGTAGATCTGTGCAGAGATAACTGACAGTGTAGATGTGTGCAGAGATAACTGACAGTGTAGATCTGTGCAGAGATAACTGACAGTGTAGATGTGTGCAGAGATAACTGACAGGGTAGATCTGTGCAGAGATAACTGGTAGATGTGTGCAGAGATAACTGACAGGGTAGATCTGTGCAGAGATAACTGGTAGATGTGTGCAGAGATAACTGACAGGGTAGATCTGTGCAGAGATAACTGGTAGATGTGTGCAGAGATAACTGACAGGGTAGATCTGTGCAGAGATAACTGACAGTGTAGATCTGTGCAGAGATAACTGACAGTGTAGATGTGTGCAGAGATAACTGACAGGGTAGATCTGTGCAGAGATAACTGACAGTGTAGATCTGTGCGGAGATAACTGACAGGGTAGATGTGTGCAGAGATAACTGACAGGGTAGATCTGTGCAGAGATAACTGACAGTGTAGATGTGTGCAGAGATAACTTACAGTGTAGATGTGTGCAGAGATAACTGACAGTGTAGATCTGTGCAGAGATAACTGACAGAGTAGATCTGTGCAGAGATAACTGACAGGGTAGATCTGTGCAAAGATAACTGGTAGATCTGTGCAGAGATAACTTACAGTGTAGATCTGTGCAGAGATAACTGACAGGGTAGATCTGTGCAGAGATAACTGGTAGATGTGTTCAGAGGTAACTGGTATATCTGTGCAGAGATAACTGACAGTGTAGATCTGTGCAGAGATAACTGGTAGATGTGTGCAGAGATAACTGACAGGGTAGATCTGTGCAGAGATAACTGGTAGATCTGTGCAGAGATAACTGACAGGGTAGATCTGTGCAGAGATAACTGACAGGGTAGATCTGTGCAGAGATAACTTACAGTGTAGATCTGGGCAGAGATAACTGACAGTGTAGATCTGTGCAGAGAGAACTGACAGTGTAGATCTGTGCAGAGATAACTGACATTGTAGATGTGTGCAGAGATAACTGACAGTGTAGATGTGTGCAGAGATAACTGACAGTGTAGATGTGTGCAGAGATAACTGGTAGATGTGTGCAGAGGTAACTGGTATATCTGTGCAGAGATAACTGACAGTGTAGATCTGTGCATAGATAACTGACAGTGTAGATCTGTGCAGAGATAACTGACAGTGTAGATCTGTGCATAGATAACTGACAGTGTATATCTGTGCAGAGATAACTGACAGTGTAGATCGGTGCAGAGATAACTGACAGTGTAGATCTGTGCAGAGATAACTGACAGTGTAGATCTGTGCAGAGATAACTGACAGTGTAGATCTGTGCAGAGATAACTGACAGTGTAGATCTGTGCAGAGATAACTGACAGTGTAGATGTGTGCAGAGATAACTGACAGTGTAGATCTGTGCAGAGATAACTGACAGTGTAGATGTGTGCAGAGATAACTGACAGGGTAGATCTGTGCAGAGATAACTGGTAGATGTGTGCAGAGATAACTGACAGGGTAGATCTGTGCAGAGATAACTGGTAGATGTGTGCAGAGATAACTGACAGGGTAGATCTGTGCAGAGATAACTGGTAGATGTGTGCAGAGATAACTGACAGGGTAGATCTGTGCAGAGATAACTGACAGTGTAGATCTGTGCAGAGATAACTGACAGTGTAGATGTGTGCAGAGATAACTGACAGGGTAGATCTGTGCAGAGATAACTGACAGTGTAGATCTGTGCGGAGATAACTGACAGGGTAGATGTGTGCAGAGATAACTGACAGGGTAGATCTGTGCAGAGATAACTGACAGTGTATATGTGTGCAGAGATAACTTACAGTGTAGATGTGTGCAGAGATAACTGACAGTGTAGATGTGTGCAGGAAGCTGCAGCACGGAGTCCGCTGTGTAGACAACTACTCCTCCCAATGCTACTCCTCCCAGACTCTGCGAGTCCACAACTCCGTGGTGTCCGGGGCTCGTCAAGTCATCGAAGATCTCTGTGTGTCTGGGACACTGCAGGATAGTAAGTAAAATATCCTCTACACTGCTAGCAGGAACATTGCAGAATCATAAATAGTGAGGAACAATACACAGATACAAAACTCTATTCCTTAAGACTATCTCTCGGGTTTACAAAAACAACACCCACCTATCCCTTGTACAAAACCAAAAACGCCACTCCTTTACATTTCTTTTTGTGAGTAAGGCCTCCAAAAAGGATATTTGGGACAATTGAGGAAATGTTTGAAACTGATGAGACATCACCAACTAATAGAGTTTTTGATCGGACTTTCTGTCAGAAACATTTGGAGAATTTTTTAGTGTAGTAACCCCTAAATTCAAAAATATCATAAAAATGACTAAAACTTCTCATTTGAGACACCAATTTATTGACATTTTAGGAATTTAATGAGTATTTTACAGAATATCTTCAAATTATATAAATCCCTTTGAATAATGAGGGCCGTGGATTGAAAAGATGGTAGAGCAGGTCGTTAGTTGGATTTTCTGGAAGTTAGTGTTGGACGGAGGTTGGGGTTGATTTATCCATATCTCTGTTAGTTGTATAAAAAATCTACTGAAAAATATATATCTTTGAATTATTTTTTGAAATCTGAGTTCGGTATGATGTTCATCCTTGAATCGTCATCATGTTCACTTTTGAAAGTGACCCATGAAAGAATAAAACAATATATGTCGTTAATTTTTACTATTATTTCCATTCTGTTGACAGACAGATTAGTTAGGGTGTGGACAGAGTTTCTTACAATGTTAACTTCCCCTAAACACACCCATGACAACAATACAATGTTCTTTTACATCTTGTCTGATCTAAGCTATCATTTGGACAGGCCTTCCAGTGCGAATGCACAGAAAATTTGTCCAGATGATTTTTCCTAATGAACACGATTGTAAAAAATATAAATAAAAGACATTTCGCTGAGTGAATATTTTATTTTTTCTATCCCGACAATACAAGCCTAACAGCCCTTCGACAGGTATAATTACTATGTTAAAAAGGATGTTACGCCCGAAATCTTGTATTGTCCTGATAGAAAAAAAAGAATCTCTTTCTTAATGAATTGTCTTTATTTATAATTTTACCGAAGGGATTATAATATTAACAATAAAACATGCTCGCCGCCTACCTCTACATTCTGAGAAAGGAAACAATCCATTCAGTTAGAGTATATCCATAGTTCTTCCACTTAATAAACTTATGTTTTATCATATAAAGGCACATTACAGTTTTCTACCGCTATATTGACCAAATTTCTGCTGTTCGTGTTTGGGAAATACACAATCACACAATTCAGTTCGAGTGTATATCACAGTTAACTGTCCATATCACATTAATACAAAGACAATATCCGCCATCTAGGACTATAATTTACATAATAGTAACGATAATAGTCCATTCATGTAGAACATGTGCAGAATTCCTACGTCATGCTCCATGCTACAAGACCGTAGCGGCTGAGCAGTGTCAGCCTGAGTACAGAGCTCTAGTGGCCATGGCGGGGGATTCCAGTGACGGAGGGGACGTCGAGGAGGGGCTCAGAGAGACCTGCTGGTGAGTTATTGGATTCTCAACACATTAAATCATAAACAAAACACTGATAGATCGACCATTTTTCTATCACAACTTCTAAACTTGAAACCTTTAAACATGAACACAACATTAGTAGCTAATACATATCCATCCCTGCCTTTACAATTTAACTAGATCAATCAGCAATCCAGGGCCAGGTTTTTAACCATTCTTTATATCTCAGGATTTCGGGCCAATATGCCCTTCAACAGAAGACCTAGAAGTAACACTTCCAACCAATTATACACGCCGTTTATGATTGGTTGGAAGTTTTACTTCTATGTCTCCTGTTGAAGGGCATTTTGGCCAGAAAGCTTGAGAAATAAAAAGTAGTTAAAAGAGACCTGGCCCTAGATTGCTTATTGATTTAGTTAAATTCATCGGTGAAACATTTCATATACTTTCACAAACATGAAATGCTACATCTTTACCTTACTATGAGCACACTATCGCTTTCTTAAATCGGATTACTCTTACAAGCCAACTTAATAGTTTTCGATTCCTAGAATTCAAACATATCTTAAAAGTGAGAAAAGTGAATTGATATTGTTTGACATGGCATTTAGGATTAGTACACGTCATCATCAAACCAACTAACAATATCTTGATGTCCAGCGTCCTGACCAGATTTGAAACATGTCATCATGGTCAGGTTGAACAGCAATGTGGACCTGAAGCCATCCAATTCCTTCGCCGCCATCTTGAACGTGTATCAGGATCTTTAATCCATCAACATTGCTCTCTCTACACACAGGGCCAGGGCTGTATGCCTGATACATCCACAGGAATATCTACACGGCCATGCTGGAGACAGACAACCATCATACTGGCTTTATCTACAATGGCTGGATGGACATCTTGATAAAACAACTTCGACAATGTCCTACTACATCCTCTATTCTTCTGTTCTCTTAGATCCAGCATCGATACAGAGATCTACCTCTTCGCAATCAATCACTATAGAACAGATTTTAGGATACTAACTTGTAGAGTTGCAATTACTTTTGATGTGTCTACATTTTGATGGACATCTAGTACTCTTTTACTTCATATTTTTGTGAGAGATATGTAAAAAAATACTTGTATACTTATATATATTTCAATTATAAACATAATTTCAGGTATATAAAGATTGTCGTTTATATAGTACTAGCCGAATGACCCGGGCAACGCCCGTGTTTTACCCGATTGAATGTTTTGATTCGAATACTATTTGTTACAATTATAAATTGTGGTCATGTGGCCTAGTGGTCATGGCATCTGCCCGGTAAGCGGAAGGTCGTGAGTTCGATTCCCATCCCTTGACACTTTTTTTTATTTTATCCATTCTGACCAAAATCTATCCGTGAACTTCACACAGACAGAATAAGGCAATTATATAAGTAGATTCATTATGTTTATTTTTATATAAAATTTTATTCGTGTATTTCTCTGATAAATGCAAAAATGGTGCATTATCTTTATCAATTCTAATACAATAACAAGCTTTATTAAGACTTTTTAGTCTTACACAGATTCTCAAAGCAGAATTGTAGGATACATGTAAGAAAAAAAAGTAATAGTACCTTAATGGTAATATGATATTTATATACAGGAAAAATTATATAAAGTCTAAAACACATTTTTTGGTAAATTTGGACGATTTCATTATTGTTTTCATAAAATACCAACGAATTCGTAGCTGCCCTTACAGTAATGATAACCAGAAACTAAAAACAAGATATAAAGATGGTTTTTATTAATTTTCCAAAGTTGGTATTATGGCTTATTTACTGATCTTAGTCTTTTTTTAAGGATGAGTTCTGTTTTTGCACATGTTTATCTATATATACATGTTGATTTTATAAATAAAATATTTATCATAAATTCACAAATGTAAATGCAACACTTTCCGCTGTTTTCACAACCGAATTTCTCATATAATATGGATATATAAATATTGTGCGAAAATATAATAAATTCCTTTATCAACAATTTTACTCTATTTGTTTATTTATATCTAAATGTGGTGAGATAGATCTATTGGTTCTAATTAATTTTTTTAGATCGAGAAACCATTATTATGATTAAAAAAAAACACTATAGAAACAATTATAAATAAACAACCAGTTACTCATTTGTCAATCGATTTTTCCGTTATACAACAATTAAGTAACTACAAGTAGCCAAACATGGCTGCCATAATTTCTAACCATGGTTACCATAGTTTATTTAACATTTATTCTAGAAGGAGCTTTAAAAAATAGGTAATATATGTTAATATGAGTGTTTTCCCTCTTTCTCAATCCTATTATTAATTTTTTTTCTTGTTAATTATTTCTATATCACATTAATTTTTGATGTTGACCCTTTTAGGTGATATTTTGTTCACACAAAAGAAACAGAGAAAATATATTTAAAAATGTATACAAACTAAAATAACTATATATATCTATAATCAGTACTTTTTAATAATTACTCATTTATCTCTAATGAATAATGAAATCACTTACGAATAATCACTGATTCATTCTAAATATATATTTTTGACCAGTGTATCCCATTAGTTTACTTTAATGTATCCTATTTCATATCCAATTATTATATATATTATGAAACTTTTTCCCATTTTTGTATAACAACAGTGATCACATAATATAATAGAAATATAATCAAAAAAAGTATTGCTTATCTAGAAATCTCTCTCTCTAAATAGGAATTAATATTTAATTAAAATATATAATTATACTAAAATAATAAATCTTTAATATTTTCAGGTACATATTTTGAATGCACAAATATATGTTTTTAACTTTTAATTAGACATTTTAAATTTATTTTTGACATTTTTCATTTTGATTTAGACACTTTCATTTTTATTAAGACATTTTCAATTTTAATTTAGACATTTTTCATTTCAATTTAGACATTTTTCATTTTAATTTAGACATTTTTATTTTAATTTAGACACATGGACTTTTTATAGAAAAGTCCATGTGTCTAAATTAAAATGAAAAATGTCTAAATATAAATTAAAATTGTCTAAATTAAAATTGAAAACCTATATATAATTAATGAAAATGAATATCAATAATGATCACACGATATTTATTGCTATATAAAATAGTGAATTTACATAGTATACATTTTAGGTAATTAACTCTTTCGTAAAATAATATAAATTGATTCCTAGAATCCCATTAAAAGGTTTTTAATTTATTCTAGTGATGTGTATAAAAATACACATTGAATATATTATTTTCTTTAAAATGAAATTGTAATATTAAAAATGGACTTTCATCTATTTTAAAATTCTAATAAAATATTAACATCTATGCTTTTATTTTTTACATTTATTAAGAAAACATTTTATATAATTGAAAATATATTCCGGTTGAACAAATCGTTTGGTATATTTGGTTAACTTTTGAAAGAGATTGCATTTTTGATAAGGCTTGAGTACTATAAACTCACCGTATTTAGGTAATTATATTATTTTCAATAAAATGTTTGATTGATTTTAATTGAATTTTAAGTAGCTATTTAACTCACTTTGCATATATCTTATTTTCACTATTGTGAATATTATATATTTCAACTAATTATTTTTTTATTGTAATAGAAAATGCTGTCAATTGAAAAAAATGACTTGAAAATATTTTTCGCATAAAAATTATTTGTTTTTATTTTTATAAAAACACAATTATTCATAATATAGTTTTGTAAATTTGAATATTTTACACTTTAATAACGAAATGTTACACTTTATTGACAAAATTTTTAAACTTAAAAATAACTTTTTACACTTCAACAACAACTTTTAACACTTAAATAACAACATTTTCATTTTTAATAACTATTGTTAGTTTTTGAAAAAATTCTGTTGACTTTGCTTAGAATTTTTTTAATGAAACTGATTCCAAGAATATTAATTAAACATTATATTTATCGATTTACAAGAGAGAGAACAAAATATAAAAGGGAAACTAATATTAAACAAAGGAACTTTTTTTCGATTAGCGCCTATTTACCTGTGAGCTTACACACACTCTGTGGTAACAATTAATTATAATATATACAACAAATTCTAACAAACATACTATTAATATTTTCTATAATTATTATAAATACTAATATTTTAATTGAGAAATTGGCCTATTTTATATAGACATTTTATATAGATTTTAATCAACCAATAAAAAAACTAGTTATTTTAAATTTCTTTCTAATAAAGTTATACAAGTATAATCACAGTTTAATATGACGTTAAAAATTTCCTATATTCCCACTATAATATATTTACAAGCCTAACCTCCAGCCATTTTAATAATTGCTGTTTTTAAATATATATCTATCATCTATTCAAATCACATAATTTTCATTTCTTTCAAGTGATTCAATATTCATTCAGCAAAATAGGAATTAATATTACTATTCTAAAACTAATAAATATATTCAAAATTTGAATGATATTTTAATACTTAGAACATTATCTCGTCACACATGTAATAGAGAAATATCTAAACCAAAATGATAACTTGGGTGATTATTTCATTCAACATAAAAAAACGGTATTTAAAACAATAGTTATTATAACATCTGATATTTAAACTGAGAACCAGCTTGTAGTGAGAATATAAGAAAAAGGTGTTGGGAATCTTTTATGGTTCAGATGATGAAACAACAAATAACAAGTTTACTTACAGCTGAAATGGTTTTAAAGAATTAGGCGATTTTACCTTTTAAGAAAGTATATTTTAAATTTATTATTTTTAAAGAGAAAGAGAAAAGAACGTTTAACAATTTACATTATAATTACTAATTTTGTAAACAAAACCAACACTCCTTTGTTCTCGGTTTTATATTACAGTGTTGTCAATCCAAAAGTATTTCAAGATCATTGATTTATTATTATTATTTTTTCAACAAAAGGCAACGCTATATTAAACAGCAATTAACTTTATTTGAGAAAACCCCTTATTTCATTATTTTTATTGCTGGATTAAAACGGATATAAAAATCATTATTAAAGAAGTGTTAAATGTTTATATTAAAATGAAAAATGTTTTTATTAAAATGTAAAATGTCAATAAAGTGTAAAGTTTTGTTTTAAAAGTGCAAATTCCATACATACCTATTTATTTAATTTTTAGGCTATATTTATTTTTTACTTCAATAAAAAAAGACATTTCTCAAATTTTGAACATTTATAGAGGGTATTACAGTATTAAGCGACATTTTAAAGTTTAATAATAATATATTTATTTTATTGTGTATAATACCAAAACAATATAAACTTTAATAACTAACAAATATATTTCAAAATTTATAAACAAAATTTAGAAGTTGTTGACTTTGCTTAGAATTTTTAATGAAACTGATTCCAATGATTATTAATTAAACATTATATTTATTGATTTACAAGAGAGAGAACAAAATATAAAAGGGAAACTAATATTGAAACAAAGGAACTTTTTTCTTCTTTTCGGTTAGCGCCTATTTACCTGTGAACTTACACACACTCTGTAGAACAATTAATTAATAAATATACAACAGAAGTTTAACAACGTCATTCTAAAATTTGAAATCAATGTCTTAAAGTAATAAAAACATATTTTATGTCAAATATTACTTTATAATTTTATAAAAAACATTATGATTTTTATATAATAATAACATTTTGAGAAGTAAAATATATATTATATTATTTTCAATTAAAATTGAAATTTTCTTTTTGAAACCTCTTTATTTAATATCTATTTATATCTATTTTATTCCACAAAACTCGTCTACACTCTAAGTACATGGATTTTGATTAGATATTTTACGATATAATATTCAAATAATCCATGCACATTAATTGTAAAACGAGTTGTTTAGGAGATATATAAATAAATAGGAAGGTTTTAATAAGAAAATGTCAGTTAAAACAAAATTTATGTTAAATAATTTGAAAATATTAATTTCATGAAGTTATTTAAAACTATAAAATATCGTGTTATTTTATACATTAAATATGGATTAAAACTTTAAAATGTCGATATTAAACTTTGAAATTGTTTGTTATTAAATATTAAAATATCCGTTATAAAACTTTATAAATTTACTTATTATAATATAAAATGCTGATAATGAAATTAAAAATGACCTTTTGGAAATCAAAAAAGTCCTTATTGAATTCAAAAATATCTTAACTATAAAATCAAAAAGGTATATAAGATATTTTTTACTTTTCACAACATTCAACACAACAATGTTATGTTGTTGCTTATGTGTTTATTGGATATGTTTATTCAATGCTCTTTTTCTTAATTGTTTATTTTATTTTTGATAATTCTGTTGCCTACTCTACTACAATATGAATTATTGTAAATAGTTTTACGCGCAATTATCCAGATCGGATATAGCGTGTCTTGTTTATAAATAAATAATTTGCTTTATCTCAGTCCCTTTCTTTAAAAAAGTATTATTACAACCCCCTGATTTTTTATTTAAAATTAAAGAAAAATTCATAGCATAATTTATATATTTAGTTTACTAATATATACTCGTATAATTAAGCTATCTATAGAGGTTATGCATTTTTAAAACAAAATTGTGTTTTGCACATATAATCATGCTGTTTTTCTTTTCGTTATTTCATTTGTATATAAATATTTAATTTTGCTAATTATAGATATTGTATAATAAATTTATATATAAATAATAATATAATTATAATATATTTAATTTTTATTTCATTCTCATTTTGTATTATTTTATTATGTGCAATAGAGAGAATCAAACGAAATTGTATATTTGTACTTGAAATATTGTATAAAGTTTTTTAACTTTTAATTAGAGACAATTTTAATTTAGACAATTTCATTTTTATTTAGACATTTTCAATTTTAATTTAGACATTTTTCATTTTAATTTAGACACATGGCCTTTTTATAGAAAAGTCGATGTGTCTAAATGAAAAATGTCTTAATATAAATTAAAATTGTCTAATTAAAAGTTAAAAACCTATACATTAATTAGAGAGAAGTGATTTTGCATATATTTATCTCATTGAAATTATAAAAAGCAATATCATATGATAAATAAATAAATTTAACTAAAGTATAACTGAACCCTATTAATACTATTTCAAAATACTTTTAATAAATTTTTATTTTCTTTTTTATGAAAAATTTGAAGTAGTTTTCCTGCGTGGTATAATTTACTCCAAAAATTAAAATATACCTTTTTTTTTATTAAATATTTAGACCACTATATTTGGTAAAATAATAATAGTATTTGTTGAACGTTTAAATAAATAAATATATATACCTTTGAATATAAATAAATATAACTTTTTAATATTTAGATATAATCTCTTCATTTATTCAAACAATCAAAATTGATTATTTATTAAATCAGAAGATATAAACTTGATAACCATGTTTTGCCCTGGGTTTGATATTTTTCAAGATTATTTAGTCCATTTCTACTCATTATAAACTATTTAAAGATTCATTCATTTGAATATTTGTCTTTTACTTATTTAATTTGTATAATACAAAATGAATATTTCTTATTTAAAAATATACATGTATATCAAATCATAAATACCAAAATATATATTTATGTTTATATTTTTACTAGACCATAACCTTTAACAAATATTTGGTATACAATTAATAGATATCATATATTGATTAAAATTTAAAGAAATTAATCGTTGTTAAGTTGTGATTATTAAAAAAACGAATCGGGGATATTTTAATTGTTATTACAAGTTCCTATTACAAAATTCATTATAATTGTTAAATTTATAGAAAAAAATAATTATGTAGAGGTTGGATTCATATAAAGGAAAAATTGGCAAATTACATCAATATATAGAAGGCATATCCTGACCAGGAGCACATGTGCTTTTCAGAAGGCAGAGCGCCATCTGGTGGAAGAGAAATCAACTAAACATTGATTTAGCCTGTTCCCTGATATTTGGCCACCCCACTACAGGTTAATTCAATGTTTAGTTGATTTCTGTTCCACCAGATGGCGCTCTGCCTTTTGAAAAGCACATGTGCTCCTGGTCAGGATATGCCTTCTTTGTTTTAAATATCAACACCTGATCTTTTTATTTTTTTTCTATTGTTTTTTCATATATAAATATATAATATTTCGCCTATAGATGTGGTCTAGCCACTCTGCCAGATAAACACCTCTTCGGCAAATTCTGAAGATTTCATGATTCCTGTATGGATCTCATAAAATCAAAGTCCACCCTGGACTGATGGGGGCCATTATCCAGGAACTATGGCTTCCAGGCCGGCTTTCTGAATTGTCAAATCTGGTGTTGTAACTTTGTGATTGTTTATTTGAAGAAGCGGTGGATAAATTGCGCATAGTTTTTGCATCAATTTTAACGTGAGAGGTAATCTTTATTTATAGATCAATACTATGAACCACATAAAATCACATAAAAGTTCTTTCTTGTAAAGGGAAACAGTGGTTCATCGAAATACAGGAGTAAACATTCAAAAGGTTGATGTAATTTTTTCATTTTTTCATATACTGTTATATTTATTGTGTTTCAAAATCACAATACATATATTATATAGATAATAAAAAGGCATATATTGGATTGAATAAAAAATTTATTTGCCTATATTTCGGTTGGCTGAATGCCAACCTTTATCAAGGCATTAAATTTTTGTATAAACTATATATTATATAATCCATACATATATACGTATATATGTAAATATGTGCTGTGTATATTATACCAGTGTTATATATTTTAAAGTATATTTGATTTGTTTAGATGAATAAAATGATTGTAATTCAACATACTCAGTTGTCATATATGTTTCACTCATGCCCACACACATATATATTTAGATATTAAAAAGGCATATATTGGATTGAATAAAAGATTAATTTACCAATATATGCCTTTTAATTATCTAAATATTTACATATGGATGCCTCTTTATATTCAGAACACATATATTAATTCGAAACTATTATAGACGCGTATGATTCTTTTACAAATTAAAAAATGTCTACTGCTCTTACTGCAATGGGAAAATTAATGGGAGGGCCTGGCTCATCAGTGGTGAATCCCCCCAGCGGTTTCGCCAATTTAATCTACCATACCTCTGTTATATTGCTTTTTTTTTACATTTTTCGATATAACAGCGGTATAGTATATTAAACTGGCGAAACCGCTGGGAGGGTTCACCACTGATTAACCAGGCCCTCCCATTAATTTTTCCATTGCAGTAAGGGTAGTAGAAATTGTTTAATTTTTAAAAGAATCATACGCTTCTATAATAGTTTCTAATTTTCATAACAGATGGCGCGCTAATGCATTATAACATATTTATTAATATAAAGGCATGTATATTGGATCAAATATATATTTTTAAAAAACAAAATTCGATATTTCGACGAGGCTGTTCTCCTATCTTCTTCTAAGCATTCAAACTCCTTGTAATCCGCGTGATGCACGGTAAGTGTTGTTTATATAAAATATGTTGACCAAACCATTTAAATTTAATTATTATATCTTCAGAAATAAAAATGTCATTAATATTATATTTGACTATTTTTATTTACTTGTAGGTATATATATTCAAAACAATCTTGTTCCCCGAAGAATTTTGACGAGTTGTCATACGAAATATTGGAAAATAAAAATATATGATCCAAAATAAGCATTTTTAGATATATATACCAAAAGCAGAACCTCTAAAAACAATTTAGTTGATATTTATTCCTATAGATGACGCAATGCCATCTTTAAATACTTCTATGAGTGATCAATTAGAGCTTTTTTCATAAAATTTAAGAAATTCTATGTTTGCAAAAAAATAATTTGAAAATATATTGGTATGTGATTGATAAGGTCAAGTAATTTTATAATATTTCTTTAAAACTTGCATTTCATATCGTATATACCAGAATCAATGTAATTTAATACTGAATAAAAGTTTGTATAATAATATCATAAAATCAAATTTGATTGATTATAAAGAATATTTAGTTAATAATACAAAAAAGGGAGTTTTCAATTTAAATTATAAATAGGGAATCTTTATTTACTTGTTGTTTAGAATTCTTAAAATAATATATTGAAGTTTAAAGTTATTCTAAATTTGATAAATTCATATTATAGCCTGAAAAATATTAAAGTTTAAATACTTTTTTTTTACATATTAAAAACTCAATATAATGTGGGATTTAATGTAATTTATCATTAATTTTTGTAAAGAAGTTTTATCAAATACAAAGAGGAAAAATCACAAAGAATTTCATAAAATAAATTTGAGGTAAAAAGACAGAGTTTCGTAAGATACAATTAAAAAATATATTAAGGTTTACTGAGTAAATAGAAGCTATTTTTTAAATATACAGGTTCGTTTGACAAATTTACATTTATCAAAATTGAATCTCTCTATAAGAAATTTCAACAAAATATTTTTCAAAATCCAGATTATAATAGTAAAATATCAAAGGTTATATTACAAAGGGGAAAATAATATATCTTTCAAGAAAATCTAAATAAACCCACAAAAATAATTCTAAAATCCGCCACAGGGTGGCGTATCTCAACTTTATGTACACAATCGATGAGCTCAATTTCAACAAGGAATATTCCTTAATTTTCATAGAACTATGTTGCCAAATATTTACGGAGCGAGCGCCTTGTTATGAAGGAAATATACCTAAATTTATACTTCTATTTATTTTAGTTTAATCTTCCATTCCCATCCCTTTATACTGGGTTTTTCTATTAAAAACTTGAGAATACACACTACACTTTTTATAGAAAGATAAATATATTTTTGTCATTTTAAAATTTACCATATATTTAATTAAGCGAATATATTTAGTTCATGTTTGACTAAACATTATATTTGTTTAAGTAGTTTCATATTTGTTTTAAAAATATTAAATTCTTAAATTAGCCTATTTAAAAAATAATCTTATTACTAATAGTCACCCTAATTGTTAGTTTTCGAATCTCTTTTATGAGTTAATATATATTTGATACAATTTTTTTTCTCCCCATTGAATATAGGCAAAAAAAAAAATTTTTAACTTAATTCTATTGACGTTATGTGGCGCTGAGTTTTTTTTGTTGACATTAATATGTTGTAATACACTTTGAAAAAGGTTCTGCCAGCTGAAATATTGGTAAAATAAATGATATTTTGATTCAATATATGC
Organism: Cordylochernes scorpioides; assembly: GCA_030710605.1. NCBI lineage: Eukaryota > Metazoa > Arthropoda > Arachnida > Pseudoscorpiones > Chernetidae > Cordylochernes > Cordylochernes scorpioides. The sequence goes on from CP092864.1 coordinate 19,564,251, forward strand.
CTTTTTAATTAAAGATCTATTTATGGATTGCTCTATTTTCAAAATACATGAGTATGTATTATTGTTTGAGGGAGAAAATACGAATGGAATCAATTGGAAGCTAGAATTAATCTTTATTAGACAATTTAAAAAAGCAGAACTCCCGAGGCAAGACTCTTCAAAAGGTCTCTTGTCTAATTACAAGACTACAAGCTGGTAAATATTTGCACATAACATATTTATAATACAAATTTTGCCGGAGGTTAATGATCTATAAAATATTAAAAACTGGACGCCATCTATCGACCGTCTTCGCAAACTAATGGACTAGGGTCGTTGACAAAGCAATAAAACCAGCTTTGGGAAACTAAAGAAACATACGAGGTGTGTTCAAAAGGTATCGCGACTTTTGTGTTTTTTCAAAAATTATTTATTTATTCATGAATACCTATTTGTCCCCTTCAAAGTAATCCCCATGAGATATTATACACTTGTGCCAACGGTTTTTCCAATCTTCGAAGCACTTCAAAAAATCATTTTTTAAAATCTTTTTCAGCTCCTCCTTCGATGCCGTCTTTATCTCGTCAAGCGTAGCGTAACGTCGTCCTTTCATGGGCCTCTTCAGTTTAGGGAACAAAAAAAAGTCACAGAGGGCCAGATCTGGGGAATACGGTGGCTGCGGCATCATTAGTGTGTTGTTTTTGGCCAAAAGGTCGCGCACAAGCAACGATGTGTGAACAGGGGCGTTATCGTGGTGCAAAAGCCAATTTTTGTTCTCCCACAAATCCGGGCGTTTCTGGCGGATTGTTTCGCGCAAATTGCGCATAACTTGCAGCTAATATTCCTTATTGACCGTTCTACCCTGTGGCAAGAACTCATGATGCACCACGCCCCTGCAATCGAAGAAAACTGTCAGCAAAACTTTCACATTCGACCGAACTTGGCGCGCTTTTTTCGGTCTTGGTTCGTGCGGCAGCTTCCATTGAGATGATTAAGCTTTGGTTTCCACGTCATAACCATAAACCCACGCTTCGTCACCAGTTATGACCCTCTGGAGCAAATTTGGGTCGTCGCGGACAGAGTCCAACATCTCATTAGCAATGTTCATGCGATGCTGTTTTTGGTCGCAATTGAGCAATTTTGGTACGAATTTCGCGGCGACCCGTCTCATGCCCAAATCATTGATAAAAATCGAATGGCACGAGCCAATCGATATGTTTAGGTCCTCAGCAAATTCTCTAACAGTGATTCGACGATTGGCCAATATCATTTTCTCCACTTCATTAATTTTTTCGTCTGTTGTTGAAGTGCTCGGGCGTCCGGCACGCACTTCGTCGTTCACATCTTCTTGGCCTTCTGAGAACATTTTGTACCACCGATAAACGTTGCTTCGGTCCAAGGTAGCTTCTCCGTATGCCACAGTCAACATTCTGAATGCATCCGCGCACTTAATTTCGTTTTTCACACAAAATTTGATACAGGTTCTTTGATCCATTTTTTTAATAGATAAAAACCGAAGACGATCCAAAACACCTGCAAGCAAAGAAGCTGTCAACAATTAAGTGAACATTCAAAATGGCCGAGCTTGTCGGCATAAGTGATAGACATGAGTACCAACATAAAGCCACAAAAAGATCGAAATTCGAATATACGTAACCCGCGAAAATTCAAAGGTCGCGATACTTTTTGAACACACCTCGTATATATACACTCGAAAAAAACAATAGAAAGAAATCAAAGATAAGTGGGTCAGGTGTTGATATTAAAAATAAAGAAGGCATTTTCCTGACCACGAGCACATGTGCTTTTTAGATGGTAGACGTTTAGTTTATTTTTGCTCCACTAGATGGCGCTCTGCCATCTAAAAAGCACATGTACTCGTGGTCAGGAAATGCCTTCTTTATTTTTAATATATACATTCATAAACAAAACTTAACGAAGTTGTACCTTTTAGCATGTATATCGGGATTCAAACAATAGCTCTGAAAGATATTTGATACACAGTGATCTTTATTGAAAACACACGAGATAACCAAGTGTGAACAAAATTGCCTCTGTTTCCTCCAAAAGAAAAAAAAAGCAGACGACCGGCGACATCAGACTTTCCACTTTCTTAAGTTTTGTCCATGAATGTTTATAAGAGATAAAATATAATTTAAAAACAATTTATTTGATTTTTTTTTTTCAATATCTAAACAAAGCATTATATGAAAATTCGAAACTTTTATAGACGCGTATGATTCTTTTTAAAAATTAAACAATTTCCACTGCCCTTACTGCAATGGAAAAATTAATGAGAGCAGTTTCGCCAGTTTAATCTACCATACCGCTGTTATATGGCACGCTAATGCATCATAATATAAAAGCATTATATCTTATTTAGTGTTTTATAATAATACTGATAAACGAATTATGTATACTAAGCGAGAACACTCCTATTTCAAGACCCACTGGCTCATCAGTGGTGAACCCTCCCAGCGGTTTCACAAGTTTATTCTACCATACCGCTGTTATATGGCACGCTAATGCATCATAATATAAAAGCATTATATCGTATTAAGTGTTTTATAATAATACAGATAAAGTAATTATGTATACTAAGCGAGAACACTCAGAATTCAAGACCCAGCACAAGATTCTAACCTTGTAAATATATAAATACATTGTAAATGTGATGTAAATATTATTCAATCTAAAGAGATAAGGGTCGCCTCTCCCGTCAAAACAGACGTCTAAAACCAGACGCCATCTATTGACCGTCGCCGCAACTAGCGGCCTCGTGTTGGTGACAAAGCTACAACACCAGCTTTGGCAAACTGAAAAGCGTCCACCTAGAGACCATGGTTTCGGGCTAATGGCCCTCGTCAGTCTGGCTTTGTCACCGACCCGAGGCCGCTAGTTGCGGCGACGGTCAATAGATGGCGTCTGGTTTTAGACGTCTGTTTTGACGGGAGAGGAGACCCTTATCTCTTTAGATCAATTTCCTCCCGGCAAAATTCCCATCTATATTATTCAGTGTAAATAACATAAACTAGGTTTTTGAGTGGTACCTAATACAGTTACTTTGGAAATTGAACTATAGATAGCACGAAATATTCCTAGGCATATATATTTATAAACACACACACACACAAAAGCCTTTATTAGGGACTTGCCCCATACAGATTCTCCCAATTGGGTAAGGTAATAATCATCTTGTGTTATTTACATAGGTAGTGAAATAGAAATTGAACTGGCTTTACTCTTCGTCTCAAAGTCATTCACTTATTGACTGGTCCTTACATAATGATGATCTAAAAAAATTATAGTAAGCTATTGCCTTAGATTTGTTTGCTGATATTTTTGAAAGTAATACGTAGGATGAAATATTGGTACATTTAATTTGTTGATATAGGGCCTATCTCTCTGCATCAAAGGGCTGTACAATTAAGCAGATAATGGGGGAGTTCTTCAGTAATTTCCTTGTCACACATATATATTTATAAACATAATATATTTTAAATTGAGCCTATTTATTTATTTAACATCTATATATTCAATACATTTTATATATTGAACATTCAAATAGTCAACTCTTAAATTCAATCTCAGTTCTAATTTATCAAGTAAGAGAATATTGAATATATCAATGAGGTTTTCAATACACTAATGATATAGCGCTTTAAATAAAGTGTGGAATCTTTCATATTTCCATATTCGTCCACTTATCAAATATATAGTCAACTCTAAATATTTCCTCATTCTTTTAAAACACTTAATTTATTACTATAAATTATTCAGTAATACATTTCTACAAAATTTGACCTATATAGGGTTAAAATATCCCAACTATATCGTATACGTCTGTAAATAATAACGGTTATATGCAAATTAGTTCTATAGCAAGCTAATTTGCATATTCTAAGAGGGCATAAAATGATTTTAAAGAAAATTAATAATGATGCAGAGAGGAAGGCCCTATATCAACAAATTAAATGTACCAATATTTCACCCTACGTATTGCTTTCAAAAATATCAGCAAACAAATCTAAGGCAAGAGCTTACTATAAATTTAAAACGGTAAATATATGCAGAATATAAACACAAATATAAATTATAATGTCAGCAATAGTTATAAAAATTCTTAGAATATTATTATATAAAACTAGCTATAATAGTATTATAATTAATTAGAAAATGTAAAAATTACATAGTTACAAGTTTACAATTTGTATTTCTTGCATTTCCTCTCCAGCTACTGGGAAAATGACCCAGTTTCAATTGTATTGTACCTACGTGAATGTTTTCTCAATCATTATATTTTAAAGATTTTTAGTAATGGTAGTGAAAAAGTGTAATTCTTCAATTTATATTAATTTCTTAAAATCACTTAATGCCCTCTCGGAATATGCAAATTAGCTTGTTTTAGAACTGATTTGCATATAAACGTTATTATTTCCTGACGTATACGATATAGTTGGAAGATTTTAACCCTATAGGTCAAATGTTGTAGAAACGTATTACGGAATAATCAGACTATGGAATCTTTTATCATCTTAATTTGCATATTCCGAGGTTGAAACTACGATGATGACTCCTTCCAGAGCGAAATTTCATCCAACTCACACATAAATATTTTTCTTTAACTAATTATATATATATATATATGTTTTGAAAATAGAGCAATCCATAAATAAATCTTTAATTAAAAAGGCATATATTGGATCAAAATATCATTTATTTTACCAATATTTCAGTTGGCTGAACGCCAACCTTTATCAAGGTGTTATAACACATTTAGTTGACATACATTAAATATGTTATAATACCTTGATAAAGGTTGGCATTCAGCCAACTGAAAGATTGGTAAAATAAATGATATTTTGATCCAATATATGCCTTTTTAATTAAAAATATATAAATGTATGTAATAAAGTCCTGTCGACTTATCTGTGATTAGGGATCCTGTCGACTCTCGCTATAGCTGTGGTAACCGAGGGTCAAACCTGTAGTAACCGAGAGGGACAGTCAGGGCGTGGAGAGTTTTCCAGTACCTCTCTGCACCTTGTAGGACCTTTAACAGTTCTCACGGAGTACAGGCAGTCGTGGTCGAGGCAGAGTGAAAAGCTTGGGAATGTCCACACACAAAAAACGAAGAGACACAGTTGTAGTAGGAAAGTTCCATGAACAGATAGGAGTCGAGCTAAGAGCAAGATGGAGAAAGAAGGTTTCTTACTGTTTTACATGGTCGATAAGGTGGACCTGGCTGCAACCAACAAGGGCTCACTCCGACAGTGATGTGACTATCTAAGTTGGGCTAAAACCGAGGTTTTATATCTTTGCCGAGGGGGGGGGAGACATGTGAGAATTTGGACTTTGAACGTCTGCGGCATTCTGCACCCTTTGACCTTGATGGCAACGGGCTGCCAAATTCCTTTTTAGGGTTGATTTCTATCTCGACCTCTTGCTTAGCTCATCTCTTAATCGATTACATAGTTTTATTTATTCATCCTCAGTTTGTACAAAGTACATTACATATGGTGATGCAATGACACATGTCAATCATGCGTATAATTATTTATAGATGTGTTTCTATATACAACATGACAATCATGTTATAAGTATTATACAATATAGGGTTGTTGGTCTAAATTACCATATGTATGTATTATATATATATGTGTGTGTGTGTATTAAAAAATACAAAAGTTTTATATGAATCCAGCGTCTCCACCAGATGTTGCATTGTCCTGGGGAGTTGACTTCATGTCAACATTCCATTGGTCCATATCAATATTACAAGTCAAACCAGAATCATAAAACAATTTTATTTTAACAAGGAAAATATTTACCCATTTTTCTAGATCGCAAAATACAACCGAGAGATATATAAACAAACTATTTACAAACAAAGCGCTGATGTCACGTAACTGATGATGATTCGCCGATTAGGCCACCACAGATTATTCTGTGACAATATGTAAAATAGGAATTATTGGGAAAACATTATTCGTAGATCTCAGCTAGGCACACTAACCATTTCAATAAGTAAGAGGTCTATGAATTATCAAAAGATGACTCTATGGAAGCCATGATAAATCTTCAATTTTTAAACTCAGTTTCGTTTTTTAATAAATATTATTACTGAAGTCCTAATATTATCTAGTAAAATATATTCTATATTTTATTATTACTATATATCTATAAGAAATTATATATTTTTTATATATATTTTATATTTATTAATTACATACACAACAAGGAGCGATATTGAAATATTTGCGTCTATTACAGAAGAAAGAAACAAAAAGCAACAAAAAAATTAAAACTTAGGATAAATATTTACAAATTTACATGTATTAATCGACAGAGTTCATAAAATTTATTTATATCTAGGAAATAAATTGAAACTATTTATAACAGGAGGCGCGCTAATGCATCATATCTAGAAGATAGAGAGAAATAAAATTAGAAAAAATGATAAAAGAAAAATATTTTAAATATATAAAATAATAGTTCGTTGTGAATACATTTAAAGTATTCATGATAAGTAATCTTAAAGAAAATATGAAGTAGTAAAATATGTGTGTTTAGCAAACACCAAACATTAATATATCAAAAGATAATAGAAAATTGACGTCAAATATTTCCTTCCAAATTATTTGGTCACACGGTAAATTAAACAAACGATGTGGAACAAGTATAATGAACGCAACTTAATCTTATGTTGTCGTCATATTTTAATCAACAACATAGGTCAAACGTTGTCAATTAAAATATTATATTTTAGAATTATTCAAAAATGTGCAAGAATATAGCGTGTCTTATTTGCAACTGGTAATAAATAAATAAATATGTAAGAAAGTTTGCATATTCGTGTTGTTGAAATATATATTTAAATGATGATAAATATTTTATATATATATATATATATATATATATATATATATATATATATATATATATATATATATATATATTTATAATTCACCGCAGTAAGTATAGTAGATTGTTTGTTTCATTTAAAAAGGAAACATTTGTGCTCAGTAGTTTTTTTTTTCTTATTTATAGAGGGCGCATTTTACTGTCTTATGATAAATATTATTGCACAAGATTATTTTAAGTCGTTTCAATATATTGTTTATATATTCGAATTTAAATTGTTATAATCTTTATTTAAAATATTTCTGTTTAAATTTTACCCCATAAATTAAAAATATCCCGTCAACAAATGTTTTCCTTAAAATTATGATAAATATATTTTTTCAGGCTTTCGTTTTATTGTTTATTTTTTTAACTATCTATCATTGGAAAGTGTTTTTTATCCTAGAAATGAATTTTCGGAAACCTCTTCCTTTTAAGTTGATTTTCTATATTTTAAAAATAAATACATAATGTCTTTTTTCACAAATATTTTTATTGTAGTAAAAATATTTATATTACAAATATATAAATATGAAAATATATTAGTTATATATAAATATATATTATATCATAAAAGGCATATATTGGATTTAATAAAAGATTTAATTTGCTAATATTTCGGCTGGCTGAACGCCAACCTTTATCGAGGCATTACATTTTTTTATACAAAAGGTTTATACAAAAATGTAATGCCTCGATAAAGGTTGGCGTTCAGCCAGCCGAAATATTGGCAAAATAAATATTTTATTAAATCCAATATATGCCTTTTTATTATATAATTAATTAAATATGGATTGCTCTATTTTCAAAATAAATAAATATATATATATATAGAAGCAATGAGCGCTTCTCCCGTCAAAATAAACGTCAGAACCTGACGCCATCTATTGACCGTCACCGCAACTAGCGGCCTCGGGTCGGTGACAAAGCCACAACACCAGCTTTGGCAAACTGAGAAGCGTCCACCTAGAGACCATGGTTTCGGGCTAATGGCCCTCGTCAGTCTAGGGCGGACTTTATTACATGAGATCCACACGGGATCTAATGGAATCTTCACAATCTACCAAAGAGGTGTTTTGCTGGCAAGGTGGCTGGGCCAAATCTATGGCTAGATGGCCATCTATATATATATATCTTATAGCAAAAAAAAATATTGTACGGATTGATGCTATACATATCTAAATAAAGAGCTGCCTTTTTGTATCTTCCTTCACTTTCACAATGTATTCTGTCTTTAAAATTACTTATAGGATGATTCGACCTGTTTTATAATTCCACCCATAGAGTATTAAGAAATTGTATCAGTAGTTCCTATACAGATAGAGCCATAGCCTGACACCGTGTTGCCTATGTTGATTTTTGTTCGAATTTGTTAAAACTTGTATTGCCGTTGTCAATTTATATTAAATATAGTCTGCACAGAGAGAAGTTTACATAAATATATTTTAAATGCATTTATTGAGTGAAAAAGCAATTTAGCTTAATAAAAGACAATTCCGCTCTATTTAGTTAATGTTTATTTGATTAACCCAGGTTTTCCTTTAATATATATATATGTCGTAACCTTATATATATACAACATAATAATTATTTATTTATATAACCCAGGTTACAAGAGCGACAGCATAATAATAATAAATAAATAAAAGAGCAAAGAAGCAATTAGAGAAATATGCTGAATAACATATTTTTAAATTTAATAATCTGTGGCTAAATTAATAATTACGCTGTTACAATATTTACGAATTTTTCTGCTTAGCTAATTATATTTACCTGACACTCTAAGCCTTTTTTTTTATCTTCCAAATTTATCAACCCTAATGGTGCCCTTTGTAAATATTTAGATGGCATTAACCAAATTTATTTAAGAAAATTAAAAACATAATTTACGATTTATTTAAATGCATTTTTACCCCATTGTCGAGAGAATATGTAAAATATTTCTTTCATTGTTATTAAAAGAAAGAGAGAAAATCTATTTTAAGAAATAATTCTTTTAAAATAATTCACATAATAATGAGAGCCCCAATTATTTATTCATTAGGTTTTTTTTTCATAGATGGCAGTGCATGGCCACACACAGAGAGAGTTAAATATTTTTACACATGCGTTATTCATTTTTTGAAAAATGATAGTATTAATTTAATCAAAATTTGATAATGGTTTATTAAATATATTTTATTTTATGACGTTTTATAATGCTTTATTTTCAATTTTGAAATTATTTTATTTATACGAACCATTTTTTATATCAAAAAAGACTATATCAAAATGAGAAAACGTCATGTTTGCTAAAAGCGTTTTCAACGGTGGATTTTGGAGAACTTTTATTGAAATTCTCCATCGTCAATGGAGCATAAAATCTGGAGTAAGTTTGAGATGTATTTTGGGTAAAAATTGGAAATTATTCATAGTATCTATTTTATGCTATATATACGCACATGTTGATTATTATGTAATTTATCTTTTGCTTCTCTTTATAATTGTTATAGAAAGTATTATGTAAAAATTACTATGTAAATTTGTAATATTATGTAAAAAATTATTTGAGATTTAGTTTAATTATTTTTTTTTTCGTTTGGTTTTATTTATATATAGAGATCACCTAATATATTAAAACTAAGAAATATTTTAATAAGGAAAGCAATATATAGATATATTTTTGAAAATGTCTTTGAATTATTAATGCAATATATATAATTTTTATCGTTTGGAAATTTCGTTATATTATAAAATATATTAATGTTGAAAAGTGAATATTTCTGTGTGAAGCTTGAACTTTGAATTATTTTTTATAGAATTACAACAACTTCCTATATTTTATATATAAAAAGTCGTACCAGATCCGGGTACGTTTTTATACAGTTTATAAAATTTAGATTCTAAATTTGTATATACATTTTTCTTTTTTATTAATATTACTATATATTTTTTATATAAATTATCTTATAAATGTACTTATTTTTGTTTTTACATAATTTAAAATATAAATGTATAATATACATAAATATATTCGTTTTTAATTGTAAAAAAAATAGTTACGAAAGAGGTTATATATATGTTGTGAATCTTTTATGGTTCAGATGATGAAACAACAAATAACAAGTTTACTTACCACTGAAATGGTTTTAAAGAATTAGGCGTTTTTACCTTTTCAGAAAGTATTTTAAATTTATTATTTTCAAAGAGAGAGAGAAAAGAACATTTAACAATTTACATTACAATTACTAATTTTGTAAACAAAACATACGCTTCTTTGTTCTCGGTTTTATATTACAGTGTTGTCAGTCTAAAAGTATTTTAAAATCATTGATTTATTATTCTTCTTTTTTTCTAACAATATATTATGTTTAATTTATATTTATATTTTATAAATTTTTTATCTCCTTATAGATTATTTAAAATATTATAAGTGTCTTTTCAATCAATTTCATTTTCTAATGTGCGTTTATACTCAAACAAATATACATGCAAATATTTCATCCCTCAGAATATTAAATTTTTTAAAATATTATTAAAATTTTTAAAACACATACACGCGTCAAAATTAATATAATCATTTAAAAAAGAAATATTTATATAAATTATAAAAATAATATTTTAAAAATGATTTCAAAATGTTTATATTGAAAACTGTCAAAAAACATACATTTTGATAAATTTATTTTTACTGATAAAACGCATGCCTAAAATGAAAGGAATGATATATATTTTGACGTTTTATCTACAAATTTAACATATATTGTTACTCTTAAGTGTGAATCTTTAAAAAAATGGTGGAGAGAATATAGGCCATAAAATATTTCCTATTTGCAAGAAAGTTGTGGTTTGTTGACTGAGGGGGGAAGCCTAACCAATATGGCGTCAAGGTATATGAAGTTTCAGCCAATACTCGTCTGATTTCTAATATCTTTTGGTACATTTTATATCGATTGTATCGAAGAGGTAAATACCAACGATTTATTGTTTCGTTTTTTGAACGTTTTTATAAATCTTGTTGTGATAAATGATTAATTGTGTTATTAGAAATAGAAGAATATTACTTTCTAGTGTGTTTACAAATACCAATAAAAGCTTTCAAATAAATAGAAAACGATATTTGGGATTTTTTTTAGATAAATTCTCAAATTTTAATTGTCTGTTAAAATTTAGAAGAAAATTTTCTAATTTTAATTAAGACTATTTTTCTTACACGATATTTACCTTTTTTTATTTTTTAATATTTGTTAAATTGTAGCCACACATTCCTGTACTGATGATGGTCATAGTTCGAATCCATGTTATATAGGTTGGCTCTTATGTTTTGACTTATTCATCAATAAAAGGATATCAAAATTAAACAAATAAATGTATTGTTTTGGCGTAATTGATAAATGTATATCTATAAAAAAAATAATAAAAAAAAAAATTCAATTGCCATCTATCGATAAAATTAGTAACAATTATTTTTTGTCAATGTGTTTCTTTTTATATGAATCATAAAATATTATCTGAACAGACCTTACTGCAATGATAAAAGTTATTGAATGAGAAGACTTGGTTCATCAGTGGTGAACCCTCTAAGCGCTTTCGCCAAATTAATCTCCAGACCGCTCTACTATTGTTTTGGATTGGTTTTCTTATATACGCTGCATTTACTATGGAAGTCAGCTTAGGGGTGTTTAGTAAACCTATATACATAAGCTTATAGATCTGTGGAGGTACATACTGTTGTAAAAAAAAGAAGAATAGTAAATCAATGATCTTGAACGAGAACAAAGGAGAGTGTTTTGTTTTGTTTTTACAAAATTAGTAATTGTAATGTAAATTGTTAAATGTTCTTTTCTCTCTCTCTTTGAAAATAATAAATTTAAAATACTTTCTTGAAAGGTAAAATTGCCTAATTCTTTAAAACCACTTCAGCTGTAAGTAAACTTGTTATTTGTTGTTTCATTGTCTGAACCATAAGAGATTCCCAACACATACATATAATTTCAAGAAATTGAATCGAGCAAAGCTTTTCCGCAAATATGGTTTCGTATCAAAGCTATTCTATATACAGTTACGAGCGTCGTGGCCTCTGTCACGGTTTGCTGGCGCCCTCCTATTGGTCGGCTACGATCACGCCACCTAAGGAAAAAGAAAAGAGAGAAGAAAGAAAAAAAAAAGAAATATAGCCATATATACAAAAATAAACATACAGAGCAAAAGGAACCATGCATGATTAAATATTTAAATTAAAGTACCAATGTTTAGAGTATGTCAAAGTTAGGATATCATTGAGAGGGCTAGTGTGGAATCAGCCGCATTCAATCTTCGCTTTCTTCCTCCAAGCAAACCACGACATTCGGCGAATCCATTATTCTCCAACGGACATTGATTCTACAATGAAAAACCAATTGCGACAGCTTCAGAACTTTTGAATTCAGTTCACAAATCGAATGAATGTGTATTTTGTGGTAAAGACAGCCATGGAAGCCATAAGTGTGACTTTGCAGCTAATATGAGTTTAAACGAAAAGAGATCACTCATGAGGAAAAAAGGCGTTTGTTATAAATGTCTTCGGCCTTCTCATTTAAGTAAATTTTGCAGAAATGTAGTCCGTTGTTCGATCTGCAACATGCCTTCCCACCTGGATGTCATGTGCACAAACGGATTTTAGATCGAGGTCGATCTTCTAAGGCTCCAACGGTGCAAGATGAAACTTTCGCCAACTTATCAACCTCCCCAGACGTCTTGTTACCTACTTTGAGAGTGACCCTCAAAGGGAACAGAACGGAGAAGACGGTACGAGCTATAATAGACACCGGATCCCAAAGATCATATATTTTACATAGCACAGCAATGGAAATGGAATACGAACAATCTAGGAGAGAGTTCTTCCGGCATTCCTTGTTTGGAGGATCGAGTACCGACGTAGTTGAACATGAGGTCTATACCATTCATTTATCTGACATCAATAATTCCTATCGCTGTGAGTTTGAAGCACTAGGTCAACCCCTTATCTGTGGAAGCATACCTCCGGTGTGTCCAAGATCATTTTTAGAAGGGAGTGAAGAACTCGACCTGTCTGATTTGAGGAGAGACCGTATAGAAGTTCTTATAGGGGCGGACATCGCCGGGAGATTGCTAACCGATGCTCAGAGAAGAATCTCATCTGGACTGGTGGCAATCCGTACCAAACTAGGATGGACTGTGATGGGAAAGATTCCTCCAATGGAGGTGAGAGATGACACCAGCTCCCTTTGCGTGACCACACTTTTATCTTTGGATCTAGAAAACTTGTGGAAATTAGATGCAATTGGAGTCTCTGACGCGGAAGTTGAGAAGAAGAATCAGTCGTTACAAGCTGAAATGGAGGAACATTTCGCCCACACCACGACGCGAGATATTGAGGAGCGCTATGAGGTAGCTCTACCCTGGGTGCAAGACAAGGAAAGGATTCCTACGAATAGAGACCTTGCCGAAAACCAACTAAGTTCTGTAAGAAGAAAACTTGAAGAAGTTGGAGACATGAAAGAGTATGGACAAATCTTTGAAGAATGGATGAATCAGGGGATAATCGAGTATGCCAGAGAGGATAAACTAGATGGTGTACACTACCTGCCATATTGACCAGTGTATAAAAGGAACAGTCAAACTTCTGATGGGACACCTCGTGACCATAATATGCCAAAGTAACCCAGAACCCCACCTAACCTTGTTGGGGCACGTTTTTGTAACCATACCCCAACAGAAGGCGTATGTATAATCAAATCAAATGGATACATGGCTTCCCTCCCACATAGACTTACAGACCATTCTTTTTGCCCAGAAACCTAGACAACAGATGACACCAGACTTCCATGCCGAAAGCTGATGCCTGGTAAAGAAGAAGACATCCAGAGACATCCGAGCTGGAAACTGTTGTTTCATATGTACATATATTCCCCTCACCAAAAATTTAGGTAAAGGTGACCAGAAAAAAAAAAAAGGGAGAAAAATGGAGAAGGAAGATCTCTAAAGACTGAAACTTATAAAATATCCTTCCAGAGAAAGGAAAGCATCACATTACAGTCCAGGTAAAAAGGGCCTGGGTCAATTTTAGCCAAGACGGGGGGGGCGATATATATACCATCCCGAGAAAAAGGGAGGATCGTATTTCAACCCATGTGGAAAGACGGGGGGCTGGAGTCTGAAATCTTACACTACCGCAGGGGTTGTTTCTCTCTTTAGATTTTTTTGTTTTGGTAATACTATATGTTCTATTTTGAAGGGGAGAGGCCTGGGGCGTCTATGAAATTGATACTGGAGCCGTTGGCCATTTTGATTGGTGTTTCTTTCGGCGAATGAAAATGGAGAATGAGATGATATAAAAGAAGGTTCTTTGCCAAAAGGCAGGATTCGATAGGAGTCGCTCAGTGAAAGGACAGTCTGTAGACAGGAGACCTTTGCCGGCACTTTCGAGAAAGGTAAGCCATTTGTCATTATGACTTAGCGCCCCCCCCCCCCTTTTTTGTGTAGTAGCCAACCTAGATTTCGCATGGGCCCTAACGGGCTATAAAGTAACTTCAGGTCACCTCTATCTAAATTTTACTATGTAAATAGCATATCTCGTCAGTATAGACATGTTCCCAAATTTTAAGATATTTAAATAAATATCTAGAGAAATTTCCTTGTCTCCTCTGTTACCTATTTCATACATAATTTGTCTTAGGGTGCTATTCCAACTGTTTAAATAAAATGTTGTATATTTATTACCTATTTGAAGGGAATGTTACTAATAATCAAGTCTCCCATAAATTACCGGCCACATACATTGCCGCGAGTGTCTGTGTTTCAGTGTTTTATAGATTGCCCAATTTAATAACGATTTCGTGGGTTGTCAGATGAAGTTGTATAATAGTGTCGCGGTTGTTTCCATCTTTAGACCACTGTACTGACAATATTATATGCTCAATCCTTGCTTTAGCTCAACTCTTAATCAATTACAGAGTTTTTTTTCCCTTTTTCTTTTTTATTTATTTTATTTATCCTATTTGCACAAATTGTATTACATGTGATGATGTAAAGACATATGCCGATAGTGCATCACTGACAGCTGTGCTGCTATTATACAACATTAAGGTCTTGCTGCGGGTTATATACATAGGGTTGTTGGCCTAAATTGCTATATATATATATATATACTTAAGTAAGGAGACTTTAATAAGTCACATCGTGTACCCTCCCTTTTCAACTATCCAAACCTGGGGAACCCATCAATGTCGCCCGCCGCGGGGCTCGAATTTAGTATATGTTTCTTCCCCTATACTTTAGAAATATATACCTAATGAAAAGCCATACTATTTTTAAGTATTGGTGAAGTAGTCCACGCATCCTGAGATTAACAGTCTATTATAAATCGTGAATTTTAATTTATGCTTTCCGTTTCACGGGCATTTTATCAGGCAATGAAAGTTATGTTGAGGCGGTGTATACCGCATCTCTCGCCGCTGTCTTTTACGATTCACATTGTTTGTGGCAAAACCTTAATATTATCATTGATTTCTGATATCAAAGTAAAACGTCTATGGGGATGAGTATCTTTTATTCTGGTCTTCTCGAGCTTTCGAGCTTGTCCGCCCTTCTACAGGAGAAACATATACAATATATCAAGAAAATATGACGTCGCCTGATGCTAAAACTATTATGATTCTATGTACATATATATATATACATTAGAAAGTTTTGCATATTATTTGTTTTCTTAAGACATATTTTTTTGGATTAAGGTATTACACATATTCTACTATTGTTTGCTATATTCTATGAATTATCTTATAGGTTAGAAATTCTATTATTTAAGTAGTTTTATAATAGTTATTGGCTATTACATATAAGTTACTTATATTATTGTTGATATTATTAGCTGGTACTAGGATATATTGTGTTATATGTTTCGGGCAAATCTATTTCTATTAATGCTATTGTGTTTTCTGAATAATAGAGAATCAATTATAAGCCTTTGATATTTGCTGTTTATGTTATTGTAATGTATTCTAGGTTCTCCTAATGCGAAAGTGTGACCTGTTCCTTTGCAGTATTGGAAAATTAGAGACCTATTGTCTTGATTAATAACGTTGCGTCTATTGCAACCGATCTTTTTTTTTTTCATGATGCCGCCAACTGCATATGATCTTAAATATCCTATATACACTCTGACAAGAGAAGGTTATCCTGAATTGACAAATGTACAATTTTTGTCTATAGTAGAGATTTCCAAGATTCTATTTCTGAAACATTTTTTTTTGGATGAAGACAAATAAAACCATCTTGATAGTATTGAATTTTACAGTAAATACATTTGCCAGCAGAAGGCATGATGAGATTACATGAAATTTAAACCAGTTATATGCTTAGTATGTTCCTTCAGTTGTAATTTGACACCGTCTTGAAATAAAGAAATTGGACGGTGCGCTATATCTTGATGCTGGATATTTCTGTGTCAGAAAGGTGTAGTTATTCTGTTTAATGAGAATTCCAATAATTATCGAAATTTAGCAGATTATCATTGGGGATTTGAACAACTGTCTTGAAAATTTTTGAACAGCCCGAGTAGATAAAGGAGTCCTGGAGTTAGAGTGGAGAATTAGTAGTACAGACTGACCACTCGACGCAGATAACTCTAGAGAACAATTATTGTGTTAATCCGCCGTAGACAAGAAGAACATTGATCCTCAGGATATTCGATAGGCAGAATTTTGAGAATTGATAAGGTCATGGTTAAAGTTAACACAGGCATATGGGAGTAAAGACAGTGATTTAAATAAGATAAGAGGCAGCCTTGTGTCTTAAAAACTTTCAGTGGAAGCAGATGCCACTGCAAATATTCAGGTCTAATAATTTCCAAATTTGAAGTCATGCATGACGGGTTAGCACGGGATTGACGCCTGGACGGGCTTTTTCACTGGGATTAATCGAGCTTGCGAAAGAACTAGAAGAAGTGTGACATGTCACGCCACTGTACTAAGATAATAATTGAGAAGATTTATGTTGAGCCAACTGAAATTAGTAAAGAATTAAGAGATTAAGGTCTTATTCTTTGAGTTTTACACTAATTTCAATTACGCGATATGGACGGCGTTATAAGTTGGGTGGAAATGGTTCGGCCGCAATGGGATGGTCTCCTGGAGATGGTACGATCAAATAATACTTATTGAATGCCGGGCGGGATCGCATAAAGCATTAAACGATATCAAGAAATGCTTAAAGAAACACCCTAGAAGATTGGGGATCGACAAAATGACGACATGGAAAATGCTCAACATTGTACATTGGCAGCAAAATGATATCTTGCTATTGTATGGACGACCACTCCTTCCTGAAATGTGCAGCGGATGTTAGTCCCAGAATTAGGTCCTTTGAGGCGACACTTTCCTTAGCAGATGACATAAAGACGCATGACAAAACAGCACATGAGCCTTTAAACTAACTTCAATTTCTGCCACCAATTAATTTAGTTGACCAATAGCTATAGAACCACTGGAGACCTCCATACCTGTGTGAATATTTTAGTGAGAAATGAGCGATTCAATTCTATGAGCCATGAGGTATCCTGTAAGATCGGAGTTGTACCCCATTCAATTGTTTTAATAGTAGCCAGTACGAGATATTTCCAGGATTTTTTTTTTCCTAACTGTCATATAATTCGAAAACTAGAAAACTACACCATTTTAATACAGTTTACGTTTAGCATCCATGTGAACTCAATATGACTATTGAACGTAAATTGAAGATTAATGAGCGAGCCAACCTAGAGAGAACGAGTTTAATAGGCTTACAATCAATAGTTGAAGCAAACTATTCGCACAAATTTGTTATGTTCTCTCTCTAAATGATCTATGACATTATAGGTTTTCTTAACAAGGTAACTACCCCGCCGAGTGTATATGGAGTTATAAAGCTTAAGGGTCATAGGCTGTTGGAATAGAGTAGTTCAAAATTAAGAGTGATAATAGATCGGGATCCAGATCCCGATGACGGGTTTCGAGGAAACACCAGAGGGATGAAAAGGCAGTGAAATGTGTAGAAAATGATGGAAGAGAGATGAGAGAGAGGTGATGAAAGAGGTGTTGAAAGTAATGGAAGGGCGATGAAATATGAAGAAAAAGGCGTTGAACTGTGTTATAAGGTGATGAATAAGAGATGAAATGTGTTGAAGGCGTTGAAGAGAGATGCGATGGAAGTAAGTTGAAAGGCGTTGAGGATGATGAAGGATGATGAAAGAGTGAGAAAGCGTTGAATGTTGATGAGGAAGAGATAGAAAGATGCAGAAAGATGTTGAAAGAGAAAGAATTGGAAAGGGTTGGATAAAGAGTTTTGTAAATAGTAGATAAAGGTTGATAGAAGAAAGTACATTTAATGTATAAAGCATAGCTGTCGACCGCAGTATCGCCTCGATAGAACTATTTCTTTTAAAATAAGACATATTATGCACTGGGGGTTTGTGTAAGCTGATTTACATAAGTTTCAGCGATTGTATACACTATTTAATATAGATAGGTCTTTATTAATTACAATATTAGGTTATATATTAAATAGCAAATAGGTCTTAGTGTTATGGTGAACTTTAAACAGTTTGCAGTTTTTTTTTTTTAAACATGTGTTCTAGTGCTAAGTGTTGAAAGGAGCTTTAACACCATGTTTCAGGGTTTGTGTGTTATTTGTCTCAACCTTGTCTTTGTGCAGAATACCGTCTCACAACCTTACTGTAGTGTTTGTTGCCACCTTTAAAGATCTTCACAATTTGTTTTAATATTAGTGTGTCATTTAGAGAAAATTGTCACAACCTTATCCTTGTATAGAACACCATTTTACACCGTTTTATTTAATAAGTTATATGAGAGATTTTAGATATAGTATAAGAGTTACTATTTACATGAGCCAAATCGACCCAACAGTTAGAGCAAGAGGGGGGAACCCAGATATTTCCTCCTTTCACGTGACGCGACTGTTCACCCCGACCGGTCGTGCCAGATAAGAGGGAAATTGACAGAGTTAGTGTGAACAGTTTAACTTTACGCAGGTCTACAAGGGTAAAAAGGCCCACACAGTGTAAATTCTGCTTAGACTGTCGCCACTAACTAGAATTTTGGAGTGTGTACGGAGAATCAGCTCGATAGAATGAGAAGTTTAGAGATTTCAACCTTTTTTTTTTTTCATTTAAAAACCATTTTTTTTTAAAGTAGAACTTCATTAGGATTCCTTTCTTTTTCTATACAAACTGTTTCTTGTTAAAACCCGAGTTTCAAAGACCAATGAGAATAATGTATACCATTGTGAATTAATTATTTAGTATAAATCTGAATTTTTGGTTATTATCGGGAGTAATAGATGAAGGAAGGTGTAGGAAATCACAACTTAGAGGGGGGCTATGTCTAAAACAACAAACCTAATAGGCATCCTATGGCTTGTGTTGGGTAATTCAGAAACCCTATAATCCCTGGCCTTCAGGTAGTAGCTTTGAAATAGGTTTCTAATGAGGACATGAAAGGTCAATCTTTCAGAGAAAAGTTATGAAGTATAGGGACCCTAAGCCAGGGGTAGAAGTTAAGTAGGCCCAGACCGTAGTCGATCCTTGGAAAGCACTTGAGAATGTTAGTGTTGGGTAGTGAATCGTAAACCCTATAAATCCATCTTTCAATAGAGTGCTGAGGTCGGACTACTGCAAAGGGGGCAGACGCACGAGGAAGAAAGTGACTTCACCCACGGTGGCTAGGGGAGTGACTCAATTCCGCTTTTATGAGGTGTCACGCTTAATGGTCCTTTGTTCGCCATTATAATTAGTGTATGTCTTTATATAGAATTGTCGTGAAAAGTCGCTTGGTGTCAAGGCAAGGGCAGTTTTTGAAGTTACACTGATTTTTTTTTAGTAGGTTAGCTTCCAGATTACTTAGAATTGTTAACAACTATTGTTAACAATCATTTATCGAGTATAAAGTATTAATATATATAGAGCTTGTACAGAGGCATTTTCTTTTGAGTAACTTAGGGCTTTAGTTCCCAATTTGTTTGAATTTTATTATTTTATTTGATTTCACATTTTGTCCTGGAAGATTTTCATTATTGTTAAGGCCTATTAATAATGATATTATAGTATTTTGGTTTTTATGATAGAGTCTAACTCTAGTTTGAATGCGATCGTGAATGAGAGAGTGAATGTAATGATCAATGAATGCGACCACAAAGTTAAAGTCTAACATACTGTTAATCCAAAAATACATTAGAATAGGGTTAAGGATTTTAATAGGTTCGATTTTTTAAATTTGATTTCTTTATTTGTTAGGAACGATAGCCTCACAGGGCTGTGCAACTCTATTGTTAGGAAAGGTATTCGCTCCATTTTGTTAGGTCTCCCCTTTCGGGAGTATAAAATTTTAATTTCTATTACTAGGGTAATCAAGTACTCTTTGTTATTTATATCAACTTGAATTTTAAGAGTCGTAGATAATGATCATATCTTGATTCTCAGACTGGAAGGTTGTGGGAGGTTATGATCAGGCCAGGAAACCCACAAAACTTCTCCTCATTAGAGGAAACGAAGAGGTATAGATTGAATTTTATGCAGGATGGGGGATTTGTTTTAGCCATGCCGTATAGCCTGGGGTATAACGGCGCGACCTTGGGTAACCGATCTGACACCGTAGTTTCGACGTTTTTAGCGTGGCTGGAGCGAGGGTGTTGCAGACGGGAGGTCCTGTAAGATTGGCAAGTAGGCAGAGATTGCCCAGTTATTCTAGACGAAGTGTTTCCGTCTATTGAATTTTTTTGGTACCAGTTTGATCCCCCATAGCTAGCGGAAGTTTCTTCTAATAAAGGATTCGCCCTGCCATACGTTTTGTTGGAATGAATTCGAGCATAAGACCGACTCGAGAGACAGAATAAGTAATTATTAGGACCTTCAACGAGTTTAGACTCGTTCCATGTTAGGATAAGATTTTAAAGTATTAGTTAACTATAAGGACCGCGAACGAGACACCAGAACGAGCCAATGAGTCAAAGTTTTAGAAGTGTTGTATTGAAGACAGTAGAATTAAGAGCAGTTATACAGGGAGTAGAATTCTGAAGGAATTTGTAAAAGAACCAAAATTTCAGATTGATAAAATTCAAATTTATAAGATGTAGATTTGTAGGATTCAGGTCAATGAATAGAGGGTATATTAGTAGATGAAAGTAATATGAATTTCTTGGAAGGGGGAGGTAGCTGAACTGTACACACCCCAGAGACAAGGTAAACGGAGTCACAAACAAAATAGTAGAAATTGATTAGTCGCTCTGCCAAAACAGAAAAATTCTCTTCATACGGTTGTCACCCTAGATTTAAATGGACTGTGTAGTTTAATAGAGGTCTGGGATATATTCCATTTGACCAAGATTCCAAATGACGTACCCATCTGAGTTGAGAGTTTGTAACAGAGGAATCTAACACATAAGAGAAAACCCACCCTCCAGTAGGATCGGGATAGACGAATATTACCCAGTGACCAACTCGTGATTCCAGACTGAATAAGATTGAAAAACTTAACTGAGATACTAAACCTTGAACCTTCAGCGCACAAATATATATAATGTGTTTTCATTTTCTAATTGAATATGTTATTATTTTATATCATATATATTATATTATAATCATATGCTATTCATTTCAACAATTTTATTTCCTTTGATATTCATGATATTAGTAATATTTACCGGCCATGTTGCGATTTTTTTTAACATGTTGTCATGGCTTATTCTTCCCTTAAGGCATGATCTATTTTATCCTTATTGTCTTTTATCCGCCTTACTTGTATAAGTATATATATTTTGTCATCATATATAATTTTGTAGTAGTTTTCTTTATCATCTATCATGGGATGATTTTTTTTATCATATTTAATCACTATCTGCATGATACGTGTTTTCTTCAATATATATATTATACCCATCATATAACATGGAAGGATTCATTTTATCATTACATATTCGTGCCTTAATTAATAATTACTTACATAATTTGTTTTCTGTAATTTTTATTTAGCAAAAGTCATCATGTCATAGGCTAATCATTATATACCAAGATATTTCTTTCAGCTAACTATAATTATCCTTTCCTTTGATTGTATATATATATAACTATACCACACGAATGTCTTGATTGGTACGAAAATAAAGATGCTGGCATGTTTTAGGAGTTGGACTAGTCAGTTATTTCTAAACGACTTCTTGGCGCCCAATTTTTTATATATAATATGTAATAGGGAAATGTCCTAACTGTATTGTTAGCAGAAAGAAGGTAGCAATGAATCCAGTACCCCAAGAGGCAAGGATGGGGTTGAGAGGACTTAGCACTAGGAAGGCCTACTCCTCAAGACCAAAGAAGAAAGTGGAAGGGTGGTATATATACCCATGAATGGTAAGACAGATGACCTTGCTTACTTCCATACATATGATATGACTGTCCCCCATAACCTATGTTGATAACAGTATGCTGACAGAATAATAACACATAAAAACCCCTTTGCCAGGATGCACAATGCCCACTAATGTTCGGAATAATAAACATCTAGAATAGCATACCATCATTTTGATTAGCCTTATCTTCCCTATAGGTTTCGGTACACCTGGCTTCACCTAGTAATGGAAAATGCATTTTGCTAGAAATGGGCCTGCTTTCATAGTAACTGATGAAAGGCAGATGAATAATGAATAGCACAAACGCATTTGTCCATTACTTGGCAGGGGGAGGATTGTTGGGGCACGTTTTTGTAACCATACCCCAACAGAAGGCGTATGTATAATCAAATCAAATGGATACATGGCTTCCCTCCCACATAGACTTACAGACCATTCTTTTTGCCCAGAAACCTAGACAACAGATGACACCAGACTTCCATGCCGAAAGCTGATGCCTGGTAAAGAAGAAGACATCCAGAGACATCCGAGCTGGAAACTGTTGTTTCATATGTACATATATTCCCCTCACCAAAAATTTAGGTAAAGGTGACCAGAAAAAAAAAAAAGGGAGAAAAATGGAGAAGGAAGATCTCTAAAGACTGAAACTTATAAAATATCCTTCCAGAGAAAGGAAAGCATCACATTACAGTCCAGGTAAAAAGGGCCTGGGTCAATTTTAGCCAAGACGGGGGGGGCGATATATATACCATCCCGAGAAAAAGGGAGGATCGTATTTCAACCCATGTGGAAAGACGGGGGGCTGGAGTCTGAAATCTTACACTACCGCAGGGGTTGTTTCTCTCTTTAGATTTTTTTGTTTTGGTAATACTATATGTTCTATTTTGAAGGGGAGAGGCCTGGGGCGTCTATGAAATTGATACTGGAGCCGTTGGCCATTTTGATTGGTGTTTCTTTCGGCGAATGAAAATGGAGAATGAGATGATATAAAAGAAGGTTCTTTGCCAAAAGGCAGGATTCGATAGGAGTCGCTCAGTGAAAGGACAGTCTGTAGACAGGAGACCTTTGCCGGCACTTTCGAGAAAGGTAAGCCATTTGTCATTATGACTTAGCGCCCCCCCCCCTTTTTGTGTAGTAGCCAACCTAGATTTCGCATGGGCCCTAACGGGCTATAAAGTAACTTCAGGTCACCTCTATCTAAATTTTACTATGTAAATAGCATATCTCGTCAGTATAGACATGTTCCCAAATTTTAAGATATTTAAATAAATATCTAGAGAAATTTCCTTGTCTCCTCTGTTACCTATTTCATACATAATTTGTCTTAGGGTGCTATTCCAACTGTTTAAA
This sequence comes from Cordylochernes scorpioides, assembly GCA_030710605.1. Classification (NCBI taxonomy): domain Eukaryota; kingdom Metazoa; phylum Arthropoda; class Arachnida; order Pseudoscorpiones; family Chernetidae; genus Cordylochernes; species Cordylochernes scorpioides. The sequence goes on from CP092864.1 coordinate 19,587,876, forward strand.
TAAAATGTTGTATATTTATTACCTATTTGAAGGGAATGTTACTAATAATCAAGTCTCCCATAAATTACCGGCCACATACATTGCCGCGAGTGTCTGTGTTTCAGTGTTTTATAGATTGCCCAATTTAATAACGATTTCGTGGGTTGTCAGATGAAGTTGTATAATAGTGTCGCGGTTGTTTCCATCTTTAGACCACTGTACTGACAATATTATATGCTCAATCCTTGCTTTAGCTCAACTCTTAATCAATTACAGAGTTTTTTTTCCCTTTTTCTTTTTTATTTATTTTATTTATCCTATTTGCACAAATTGTATTACATGTGATGATGTAAAGACATATGCCGATAGTGCATCACTGACAGCTGTGCTGCTATTATACAACATTAAGGTCTTGCTGCGGGTTATATACATAGGGTTGTTGGCCTAAATTGCTATATATATATATATATACTTAAGTAAGGAGACTTTAATAAGTCACATCGTGTACCCTCCCTTTTCAACTATCCAAACCTGGGGAACCCATCAACCTAACCATATCCCACCTTTGTCCATCTAAGCCACAAACCTCTGGTGATTGCGAGGTATCGAGATGGAGCCTGAAGCCACCTTTAGCCTTGGCAGCACTGAGCCAGAGACTGATATCCCCTTCCTGTAGTCAAGCCACCTGACCTGTGGTGGATGACCTGGCCCCACCAACATCAAGCTAGTCTGAGATGGACTCAGACACCCCTTCCTGGTGGTCGAGCCACATGTCCGATGGTGGCTGACTTGACCACAAGCCAGTCCAAGATGGACTCAGACACCCCTTCCCTGTAGTCAAGCCACCGACCTATGGTGCTTGACCTGACTCCACCATCTTCATGCAGAACACCAGCTCCACCACGAGCCCTGAACCTTTCCCAAGCTGACCCCAAGATGCCCAGAATCAACAATTGTTGAAGTTTGAGATTGAATCAAGGAATAAAAGGATTATTTATTAAACAAAGAAACTTAAAACAAGATGTTAAAGTAGCAAAATTTTAAAGGCAAGTATATGTAGGAAGGCGAGAGACAAAGACTATATATATTGACGTCGACCGCAGCGCCGCCGCGGCCGTTGATTGGTCGATCTCCCAATGCTCCACGCCAATTTTGATCGCTATTCCAACACTCCCTCTCGATCCAAAATGTTCAGTAGACCTCTTAAGTAGTGGAATTTGTTTCGTGGAAGAGGTTTAGTCATTATATCAGCTAGCTGTTCTGAGCTGCAAACATGATGCACTTTAAGTTCACCTTCTTCATGTTTGGATCTAATGAAGTGGTAGCGAACATCAATATGTTTCGTTCGTTTGTGGAATACTGGATTTTCAACAAGTTTTATTGCTGCTTGGTTGTCGATATAAAGTTCAGTTTCTTTAGTAATATCACAGCCGATGCCCTGTAGAAGTCTTCTGATCCAAATCAATTCCTTGGCAGCACTGCAGGCAGCGATGTATTCACTTTCGGTGGTTGAAAGTGCGATAATTGGTTGTCGTTGGCTTGCCCAAGAAACAGTTCCTCCGTTCATCATGAAGGCATAACCAGTCGTACTTTTTCTGGAGTCAACATCACGAGCAAAATCACTATCAGAGTGGCCAACAAGTTGGTCTTGTCCAGTGAAGAGAATTCCCATGTGTGGAGTGCCTTTCAGATAACGGAAAATATTCTTCACTGTTGTACAATGTGCAGGTCCTGGATATTCTATGAATTTACTCACTTGTGAAACTGCATAAGTGATATCTGGACGTGAAACACATGATGCAAACATAAGGGATCCAACAGCTTCTCGAAAAGGGAATTTAGGCATCTCTTCCTTTTGTTCTGGAGTAGGACAGTCCTGCTTTGTTAAGATGACAGAAGGATACATAGGCACCGAAGCAGGAATACAGTCAGCCATATTAAATTTACTCAAAATTTTGTCAATATATGATGACTGGTGAATGAAAATACTTGCCCTATCTTCTGACTGCTCTATTTGTAGCCCAACAAAAAAGTTAACACTTCCAGATGTAATATCAAATGCGTGTTCTAACTCATCCATTATAATAGCTATTGCCTCTTTATCTTTAGATAGAATAATTCCATCATCAACATAGAGAGCTAAGATAACATTTGAATCATTGTGTGTTCCAATGAAAATGCACGGGTCGGCGTCTGATGTTTTGAAATTATGGCTATACAAAAAATTGGTAAATTTCTTATTCCAATTTCTAGAAGATTGTCTCAGACCATACAGACTTTTATGTAATCTATAGCAGCTATTATCATCTCTCTTGTAGCCTTCTGGTTGTTAAAGATAAACAAGTTCCTCTAATTCGCCATTGAGAAAAGCTGTCTTTACATTGAATTGCTTAAGAAACATCCTTTCAGAAGCAGCGTGTGATAAAAGAATGCGTAACGAATCATACCTGACTACTGGGCTAAACGTATCGAAATAGTCAACATTTTTGATTTGAGAATAGCCTTTTACAACTAATCTGGCTTTGAACCGTTGAATTGTACCATCGGACTCCGTTTTAATTTTATAAACCCATTTACAACCGATAGGTTTATGACCATCTGCCAGACGTTCTAAAGTCCATGTTTTATTTTTATTTAATGCATCAATCTCTTCATCCATGGCTAATTTCCATCTTTCTGAATCTGAACTTGTTATTGCATCTATATAGTTACTGGGTTCATCAGCGAGCGCAAAGTTACATTGGCTATCCGAAACTTTAGAGCGTGTTATCATTGGATGCGAACTGATATCGGATACTGGCAGCATTTCCTGCACTGGGAAGTTTGTTGTTGCAACTGGTGATTCATCCGGAGCGCTGTTAATCTGAAATAGTATTTCTTTCGGTTTGGTAGATTCTCTATCTGAATGTGGAGTAGCTTTCTCATCGAATGTGACATCTTTAGAAATTCTTATTTTCTAGTTTTCCAATCCCATAATCTAAAATTTTTGCTTGTATTCTCATAACCTAAAAACATAAGTTTTATCGATTTATTATCCCACTTTTTACGGTTTTCTTTGGGAATATGCATATAAGCATTACAGCCAAATATTTTATAGTTAGCTACATTAGGCTTTGTGCCAAAGAAAAGTTCATAAGGTGTCGTTCCAGGGGTTTGCTTAGTCGCACTTCTATTTAGAATATAAGTTGCTGTGTTACATGCCTCAGCCCAAAAAAATCCTGGAAGATTTCGTGAATTTAGCATGGACCTGGCTGCTTCCACAATCGTACGATTGTCTCTTTCTATACGTCCTATCTGTTCGTGCACATAAGGTGCAGTGAACTCGTGAATTATCCCAAATCTTTTACATAAATCTGCAAAATTATCGCTTTTGAATTCTAGCGCATTATCAGTCCTAAGAACTTTTATCTTATTTTCAGTTTGAGTATAGATTAGAGTAGCATATTCTTTGAATATATCTAGCACATCTGATTTGTTTTTAATAAAATAAATATGGCGATAACCACTAAAGTAATCTTTAAATAAGCAGAAATACAGATATTTACTTAATGATTGAGTCTGCATTGGGCCACAAATATCAGCATAAATAAACTCACCTAGCTGGTAGTTTTTGCCATCTGAGGGATAGCACGACTTTCTATGGGCTTTTCCAAGTTGGCATCCTTCACAGAAGAAAAATTCTCCCTCTAAATCTTGAGGCTGCAGACCATCCACCAATCCTTTGGTCGCCATCTCTCGAAGTGTAGCAACTGGAAGATGCGCAAGTCTCTCGTGCCACAACTGAAGCTTGTTCTCGCTGGTGATGTATCCTTGTGATTATGATGACGTAACCTTGAAGAGCATCCTGTAGAGGCCGTCATGACGCACTCCTACGGCTTTTAGGTCATTATCCATGAAGATCTGTAGCTTGTCATGTTTGATAATGACGTTGAATCCTCTTCTTGTGGACGTAGAAAGGCTATACAATTTTTTCTTTAGTTGCGGCGAGTAGAGCACATTTCTTATGTACGTATTGTACCATCCACCGTCGACGTAGGCTTGAATCTCGATGTCTCCCATGCCTTCTGCAAGTAGTGTCGAGTTGTCTCCCAAGTAGATTGGATGATCACTGGTGAACGGCGTGTAGGTCTTGAACCACTCTCGTCGAAATGTCATGCTGCAGCTTGCACCGCTGTCAGCATACCAAATATCATTGGGCTCTACTTGATTATCGCACAAAATAAGTCCATAATCACTTGAACTTCCTTTTGAATCATGAAGATTTTTGGATTTATTTTTCTCATTAGCTAATCTTTTTCTACATTCGCGGCTCCAATGTCCAATTTTGTGACAATAGTGGCATTTAGTGTTCTTCTTGGCATCTTGAAAAGAACGTTGTGTATCTTTAGGCTTCGTTCGTGCTTGCCTGTGTAATAAGGCCTCATCTTGTTTAGAAGAACCGCTTTGTTGATTCCTTGTTTCTTCAATCAAAAGTCTTGCAGTTAAATTGTTAAGAGTTTGAGCTTTCGGATCTAACGATTCCCACGCTATAACAAAGTAGCGCATACTCGAAGGCAAAGTATTTAAAATTTTTGCTACCTTTTGATCTTCCGTTATGGTTCCGCCCATTTGTGAAATTTGTGCAGAAATATTTTCAATTTTTGCTATGTAATCACTTATTGTTTCCGATGTCAATCGTGCATCGAAGAATTGTTGCCAAAGTAGGCCAATAGTAAATTCGGATTTTTGTTCATGAATAGCAAGTAATTTCTGCCACATTTGTGAAGCGGAAGTACAGTTCATCAGGGGCTGAAGAAACCTTAATTCGATTGCCTGTGATAACAACATCCTTGCCTTAACGTCCTTTGATTTCCAATTCTGTAGTGAACTTTCAGAGTTACTGTCGGAGGAAACAACATTCGGCTTTATTTCTAAGCCTTCCAATAATTCTAGTAATTTTTGTTGTTCCAAAAGAAGCCTGAATTGGAATTTCCATAGTGAAAAGTTTTCACCATTAAAAACTTTAATCCTTGAAAGACAATCTTCGCTCATCTTCTTTGTCTTGGAATCGGCCAACGACAAAAAGAAACTAGGGTTATGGTTGGCGGTTGACGCCTAAACTTCAAGCAAAACAAAGGCTTACTCACTGCTGGCGGTTAATCCTTTTAGGCGCAGTGGAAGCGTGCTGGGCCCATAACCTGTTGAAGTTTGAGATTGAATCAAGGAATAAAAGGATTATTTATTAAACAAAGTAACTTAAAACAAGATGTTAAAGTAGCAAAATTTTAAAGGCAAGTATATGTAGGAAGGCGAGAGACAAAGACTATATATATTGACGTCGACCGCAGCGCCACCGCGGCCGTTGATTGGTCGATCCCCCAATGCTCCACGCCAATTTTGATCGCTATTCCAACAACAATAATAATTATATTTTAAAAATTATTTTTAAATTAAATTTTATTGCCCTCTATCGTTAAAATTTTACACAAATAAATTTACTGGCAATGCGTTTCTTTTTTTTTTAAATCTCTACAGACCTTACTGCAATGATATGATTTAATGAATGAGAGGGCTTGGCTCAACAGTAAATCATTAAGTAAATCATTGCAGTAAGGTCTGTAGAGATTTAAAAAAAAGAAACGCATTGCCAGTAAATTTATTTGTGTAAAATTATTTTTAATTCAATATTTTTGTATTTTTTTTGTGAATATTTCTTTAATAATTTTATATTTAATTTATTTTTATCATTTTTTTTTAGGATGCCATTTTTTTAATTTTTTATTTTCATAGAGAAAGAGGGATGATAGCCTTGGGGGGTGAGGCCAGCAACACTGGGGCAAGGGAAGCGGGATATTTACATCCTTGGATTTTTGACATTTTTTTTTATATTTACATTCGGATATTTACTTTTTTTTTTTCTTAACAAAAATTTGATTTTTTTTTTTTCTGAGAAGCAAAAAAGACCTGGAGTTGCGGAGGCCGCTGGCTGCGGCCTTAGCAGCCCCTTTTTCCGAATCGTGGACCTGGATGGCTAGATGACGAGGTAGGTTGGGGATAATCTGGGACTTTGGCATAATAGGCCTTTTGTATAAAGTTTAAAACTCCTCCCTTTTAACCTTATTTACAGTTTTTTTTTTAATATATATTTTTAAATCTTATATATATGTGTGTGATTCCATTAAATAATTTTTCTTTGTTTTAAAAAAATATATACCTGATGTATATTGAAAGATTATTTTATTGGTCTAAATAAAAATTTGTTTAGCCAAAAAAATGATTGGTTAATTTCCCCATCAACATTATTGCTAGCCGGCACAGCTTTAGGTCTCTACATGTGCCATAGATGAATAAATTTGTGGTCTGGTTTTCTGCAGCCACTGGCGCCCTAATATTTGGACATGTAGAGATCTGGAAATAGTTAGTAAAAGTATAAAATCTCACGATTTTAACACTTCTAGAATACGGCCAGTATTCAATGCGTCGGCCCGGAAGAGGGGTAAACTTTCCCTGAATGACTGTCTGGATAAGGGACCCAATTTGATAGAAATTATAACAAGACTTTTAAATAAATTCCGGAAATATGAAGTAGGTGTCTCTTCCGATATTGAAAAAGCATTTTTACAAATTGGAATAAAGGAAGAAAACCGAGATACTGCAGTTTTCGAAATAGCAGGAGTTTATCTAACTGGGCATCTTATCTTAAAGAATAAGAAGAAATCATGGATTGTCATCTTCACATGCGCAGGGTATAGAGGAGTTCATCTGGAACTTGTGACATCTTTGTCTATGGAAGCCTTCCTCCAAGCTTTCCGCCGATTTATTGCTCGAAGAGGCCGCCCATTGATTGTGTATTTGGATAACGGGACTAATTTCCGAGGCATGACTAATACGTTAAAGAAGATTGATTTTTTCAAGATTAAAATGTGATCCCACATTGAAAAACATCACCTGGAAATTCATACCGCCTGGTGCTCCTTGGTGGGGTGGATGGTGGGAGCGTTTGATAGGAATGATGAAACAATTGCTTTTTAGAATTCTCGGTCAAACCTCCTTGGGATATGAAGAACTGTCCACGGTAATGTATGACGTCGAAAGCTTGATGAACACACGCCCTCTGACCTACCTAACTGACGAAAGTGAGGATCCATTGACACCTTCGTTGTTCTTACATGAGGTCAGAGAGGTTGGTGTTCCAGACCTGGACTTGATTGATAACCAGACCCTCTCCCGCAAATATCAATATATCAAACGTGTACGAGAAGATCTTAGAGAACGTTTTCGTATCGAATATTTTGGATTCCTGAGACAAACGAGATGCCTGAAGACTACCATACCATTCAAGGTGGGAGATATGGTGCTCATTGGACAAGAGAGTTTAAAGAGACCACACTGGCCGTTAGACAGAATAATCCAACTCTATCCAGGAAAAGATGGACTTGTGAGGGTTGCGAAAGTGAAAACTTCATCAAGTGATAAAATACGACCTATTCAAAAACTCTACAATTTAGAGATAACGCCCGAGATAAGATATCGAGACCCTCTAACGGAGCGATCTCCCACACAAGAAGTTCGATTGACAACTGAAGAGGACCCTTTGACTTCACAACAAGAGCAACATCACATTGAAACCCCGAATGTTGTCAAGTTACGGACGGCCCATCAAGAGACCGAACCGATTAGATCTACTGAACTTTTCCTTTCCATGTTTGAGTCGTCGAGGCGCCAACTCAAAGGTGGGAGAAATGTTGGAAAAGAAGGAGTTCGAAGCAGCCAATGGGAGGCCGACGGAAGCGGCTACGGGGATGCAGCGGCTAAAATGAGAAAACAAATACAGAAGAACTTGTAAACAACTTTCGAACGCTAGAATTTGCCCTGATCCCCGATTCTTTTAGTGTAAATATTTAAATATATAATTAATTGAATAATACTTTACTTATTTTCTTAATTTATAATAAATATAATTTTCCCTCCTGTTTTCGTCTAATATTTTAATAGTGCTATAAGCAGCGACACCTTAATTTTGAACCTTCAACCCCGCCGACCAAGAATAGAGGTGATCGACTACCTCTATAGAACTTAGATCGTCGTCACAACACAGAGTGGCGGTGAAAACGCAATAAAGACTATTAGAAAATATCTACGATAAATATAAATAATAAGCAAAACGGCTTCTGAGGGTAAGTTTCTTGTTTTATTTTATATTTATCTCAAGCTTTCAGGTATCACAAATGATAACCAGATACTCCTGTAGAAGGGTCTGTGATACCCGAAAGCTTGAGATGAATATAAAGTAAAACCATAAACTCACCCTCCGAGCTGTATCCACAAGGGATCAAATGAAATCGTCACAATCAGACAAACTGGCAAAGTGATTAGGCCAAATCTATGATCAAAATATAGATGGAAATTTTGTTTGCAGCGAAGGTCAATAGATGCCGTTTAGTTTTGATGTCTATTTTGATTAGAGAAGCGACCTTTATTTTTATAAACCATGAAATTTGTCCCATAAAAATGACTCATATCTCATGTGTCCTCTGTAATTGTTAAATTTTAGATGGCCAACCGTGAATTAATTTTTACATATGATTGTGCAACTTGAAGTTGCTGATGGCTTGAGCCATCTGTAGGAAAAACTATCATCTAATTGTTTATTTTTAATTATTCCAGAATATTAGACAAATGCCTTTCTTTATTAATTGAAGAGTTTGGACAATATTATGTAATAATTAAAAAGTTAAAATTATAAATTGATATTTATTCCTGCAGATGGCGCAACCCATCAGCAAATTTTAGTTACATGCTCACCAACCTGATCCCAGAACAATTTTGTACCATTTGTACATAATGACAGGTGAGGTAACCTTCATTTTTTATACATCAATATGTCATCTGGCAAAATTTCCATCTATATTTTGGCCATAGAATTGGCCTAGCCACTTTGCTAGCTAAACACTTCTTTGTCAGATTGTGAAGATTCCATTTGACCCCTTGTGAATCTCATGGAATAAAGTTCGTCTTGGACTAACAAGGGCCATAGCCTGAACCATGGGTTCCAGGTGAGTAATTCTGTTTCCCAAAGCTGGTGTTATGGCTTTGTCATCAAGCCAAGGCCGCTAGTTAGCAGTGACGGTCAATAGATGGTGTCTACACTCATGAACAAAACTTGGATTATAGATTAGAACGACAATAAGACCAAATCCGAGTAAATAGTGTATGATGTTTCGGTAACAGTGTTGTTATCATGAAAATGGCATCTCCTTATCGTGCAACTGAAAGTTGCTGATGGCTTGCGCCATCTATTGGAATAAATATCAACTATTCTCGTTGATTTTTAATTATTCCAGAATTGGCCAAATACCCATTCTTGATTAATCAAGAAAAGTTAACCGCGGACGCATTTCGGGCTGTTGGCCCTCCTCAGCGTGGTGCAAGCTGTAACTCAAAGACCATAAAACTGGTCATTCAGACATCCTGAAAATCATGAAACGGGTAGTTAAGGCCAGAATTGTGTGAGAGCGCGACACAATGTGAAAAAATAGTACAAATGTGATATTGTACTGGGATAAGGTGCATAAATTATGAAAAAGGCATCTCCTTATCGTTCAACTGAAAGTTGCTGATGGCTTGCGCCATCTCTCGGAATAAATATCAACTATTCTCGTTGATTTTTAATTATTCCAGAATTGGCCAAATACCCATTCTCACGCAATTCTGGCCTTAACTACCCGTTTCATGATTTTTCAGGATGCGTGAATGACCAGTTTTTTGGTCGTTGAGGTACAGCTTGCACCACATTGATGAGGGCCAACAGCCCGAAACACGTCCGTGGTTAGCTTTTCTTGATTAATCAAGAATGGGTATTTGGCCAATTCTGGAATAATTAAAAACCAACGAGAATAGTTGATATTTATTCCGATAGATGAAGCAAGCCATCAGCAACTTTCAGTTGCACGATAAGGAGATGCCTTTTTCTTAATTTATGCACCTTATCCCAGTACAATATCACATGTGTACTATTTTTTCACAGTGTTGTTATCATCATACTAAATTTTAAAAAATATCACAGCATGTTCTTAAATAGTTACTGTTATCAAGTGTGTAAATAAGATAGCAGGTAGATAGATTCTTAGAAAATCTGCTGAAAATCTTGTTTACATACTTGATAACTACCATTTAAGAACATGCCAAGATATATTTCTGTCTGTTGATGGTAACAACGCTGTTACCAAAATGTCACACACAGTTTATTTATCTGAATTTGGTCTTATTTCCTTGTTGATCCCATTGTAAAGTTATACAAGGCTAGGGAGACCAAATTCCAGGATTAAATTGACAATCTAGATAGGGTTGTTGCATAGGTTGTTGTTGTTGTTTCTTATCCCCTTGTATAAAGATTACACGAATTCCATGAGTTCATGCTCCTCGAGCTGTTTTATGATGAGCAGCGGCCTCTCCCAAAGGTCCTGTTTAGTGCATCTAATGCAAGCCAAAATGTGTTCTGGAGCTGCAGGTACCAAACTACATTTTGGGCAAGTGGGATAAATTTTGTTATTATTTTCTATCTTCAATGGCTTGAGATGGCCTGTTCTAAATCTTGTTAGTGTTGTTTGATGCTGTCTATTTCTGATGTTCAGAGCTCCTCCAGAGTTGTATAGGTGCTGACTTGAGGCTTCCATACATTCCAGGAGATGGTCCAGCGAGGCCTCTGTGATCCTGCAGATGGTGCACTGTGGGAAGAAGACACTATCCTGGAAAAAGCAGCCGCCATGTATGGCTGCCAGATTTAAACTTTGAAATATAGGTTGCTGCCTTTTGGTCCATCCCACATTTCAGAATTGTCCTAGGCTTCTGGTTTAAGTACAAAAATGAGATATCAACTTTCTTCATGTTTCTTTTTTTGTAGAAATTTACAAAAAGCCAAAATCAAGGTCTGATTATTACAAGAATTGCTGTGTCATTGTCCTTCGATCTTATGTATCCAGTGGAAGGTGACTGTGTGAAGTTTGTCTTAATTCAGAACAACTTCCTTCAAGTGAGCATAACTGATGGCATCAACCACAGATGTACCACTTGACGCTGTCTGTAGGCAGCAGTATTCCAAGGTTCAAATCCCTGGAAACAGCTATTTACCCAATTCACAAATATGTCCTAATAAAATAATATTTACTTCATGTTTACATATAATTTGTTTCAATCTCTTAACATCTTATTTATTATTGTCTTAAATATAGGTCTATATGGGGAAGAGAGTTTTGCTGTAATTATTATTTACAAAAAAACATGGTAGGTATTTATAAAAATTGGAGAGAAGATTTGAGAGAGAAAAAAAAAACACACACACCTTATTTATATATATAAAAACTTTTATTACAAATAAATTATTATTTGCATAAACTGAGGTCAATCAAAGTGTATTGCTGAGTAGACAATGGTCCAAGTAACCTGTAACAACAACTTTGTTACTTACATAGCTTTAGTAGACAGTTCATCAAGGTACAATAAAAAGCCTCCCAACCATCTATTTCTGTAAAATCAAAAATGATCCAAACTCCACACCATCTATCATTGGGAGAAGTATCGATATTTTTAAGGCAGTCCTCTTGTGACAGGCCCTATAATCTTTTTCCTTCTATCCATTTATATAGGAAATGGAAGCCAATTAGTAAATTTTGGGGTTTGTTTGATGGACGAGTGGAATAAACCGTTGCCGCTATAGAAACCTAGACTATAACTTGCAGCAGTCTAATCTGTGGTCTATTCTATCCTACAAAGCAACAATTAATCATTGAATACAACAATGACACTATAGAAACCTGGAATATAAATGGTAACAGTCAGTTCTATGGTCTATTCCCCCCACCTTACAATGCAACAATGAATCATTGAATACAACAATGACGCTATAGACACCTACACTATAACTGGCAACACTCGGATCTGTGGTCTATTCCACCTTATTTTTTGGCAATGTTTCTTTATCTTTACTCAACAATCATATTAGGTATCGAGCCTGTAGAGCTTGAGATGGTGTCTTCTGGCTCATCAATGGATGAGCCAATACAGTCAATGATTTGGTTTGAGATTGCAGGTTGAGAATTGCACTTAGTACATAATAGAGAAATATTGCAACTATTCTGGAAAGACATTGTCCGTAGATGATCAGACTTAAGTGAGCTGACAGATCTAAAAAGCAAAGCACTCTTGACATTTTTTGCAAGCTTAAATAAATACTAAAACAATCAGAGAACTTCTGGTTTGAATTATGGATAACAAAGAGGAAGAAACAATTTAGGATGGCACAATAACAGGTAACAAAGTATTTTAAAACATGAAACTCCACAACTCCACTCCACTTTTGTGCAGCATTGCTGTCCTCTCAGTGGAGTCTGATAAAAGTATCAAATACTGCTATCAAATAGCTACCTTATTTGCATAGTC
>CP092864.1:19600371-19645506 GCA_030710605.1 Cordylochernes scorpioides
GATCTACCAGTAGTGATGTAGAGAACAAGGCTGACTAAGCAGGAGGCCTAATGGCACTTCAGCTTAAAGGGTAACAAGGTGCAGCATGGATATGACAAGAGACTAAAATAAATAAAATTTTTAAGAGGCTATTATACTTTCTTTTTTTTTTAATATATACAGTAGAACCTCCCAGTAAAGGACACCAAAATGCAGAGTCAAAGTGTCCTTTAGGGAGAGGTGTTCTCTTCCCGGAGAGTTGCTAAATAGTAAAAATGGTAATTTTGCAAATGAAAACTGTCCTTTATAGAGAGGTGTCCGCTAAAGGGAGGTTCTACTCTACCTTATATTCTAACTTTGTTGTAACAATATCACTCGGGAGATTGTTGTACTAACCAGAGTTAAAACAATTAAAACATTATGTTTAGAGTTATGGAAAAATACCTCCTCCATACCATCAAAACCCAATGCCAGCAAGAATGGAATCTACAGCCGCCCATGACTGATACAGAGCAGGAGGTATAAGCATCAATTCTGTCCTCCCAAGGAAACAGCAATCCTTGATTTCCAGAATAGTTTCAATATTTCCCCACTATGTACTAAGTGCAATTCTCAATCTGTACCCCAAACCAAATCATTGACTGTATTGGTTCATCCATTGATGAACTCTACTCATCCCCAGCAGACACCATCTCAAGCTCTACAGGATTTATACACTAATATTATTGTTAAGTAAAGATAAAGAAACATTGCCAAAAAATAAAAATTATAAATTTTATGATGACATTTGAATTTATAGTTGTTATATATATATATATATATACAGTAAAACCCCTCTATAGTGAACCCCAATGGGACAGAGCTTTTGGTTCACTATAGCCACGGTTCACTATAGCCACGGTTTGGCCTTTTTTTTTTACTTTCCAAAATTTTTAGACCGTATAATTAAAGGACAGCCATACACACAGCAAGAGGCTTCCTCTTAATAGTGGTCACTTTGTTTTAATCCCCTTAATTGACCAATTTCCTTACATTAATACTGAATAACAATAGAAATCATTAGATGATAGGTTCTTCTTATCATATGTACCTGTATGTCAAATTAAAAATCATGACAAATCCTAGGCAAAGTTTTATTAAATATATATTCAAAGATATAAAAACAACTTTATCACATTATATAATACAATGTTTACTTGGAAAAATTACTCTAATACCTTGTTGCTTCAAAGCACTCTTCAAGCATTGCACCATTCAAATAAAGTTAGTGTTTTTCTTCCATTTCATGTTTCCACATATTCTTCAAGGTCTAGATTTCGTTTTTAACCTGTCATGCAAAACATTGCTGACTTTAAAATCACCATAGTTAATGGCATAAAAATAAATTTTGTTTCATCACGGGACGTTTATTTGGACTTTTTTTTTTTTTTAGCCCTAAAACGTACAATCGCGATCGCGGCAAAAGTTGAGGTTGATTCCTCTTGTAACAATTTTTAATAGCTTTATATTTTATCTTTTATAATAGAAAAGTTATATTCTCTTATTTTAATATGTTCTTAACATTTTGCCTGTGTTGTTTCACTTTGATAAGTTCTGAAAATGGCTTTTTTTTTAGAGAAATAACGTTTTTGTTTTTAAAATGACTTTGTTTTCTTCATTTTTTTTGGAAGCCATTTGCATTTTTTATATTTCAAATTTAATGGATGCAAAGATATTCTATTTAATAAAAAGTATAATGTGTAAAAATTTATACAACATACAGCAAAAAATAAAGTGCAAAAATCAAAACAAACAATGCCGCTAAATTCATTGTTTTGAAATCGCGATCCGCGAGCTGAAACATGCTTAAAATTTTGTTGTTTTAGTTTTTTTTTTTAAATTACAATTCTAAGTTCGTTATAAGCATAGTATTTTTAATAGATTTTATTATTTTGGGACCGAAAATAGGTTCGTTATAGGGGTAGTTCGTTATTCTAAAAATCGCAAAGTTCGTTATAACGATGGTATTTTTAATGGAATGGAATTGGGAATCAGCGTGGGTTCGTTATAAGGGAAGGTTCGTTATATCCAGGGTTCGTATTAGCGGGGTTTTACTGTAGTATTGTTCAAAAATTTAATCAATATCTAACGATAGATGGGGGTCAAGATGATGGCAATATTATATGATTTGTTAAACGTAAAGACCAAGAGTTAAAGAGCTGATAGGGGGGTGGGGTAACCAGTAACCAGCAAGGATAGAACAGAGACTATCAGTATATCTCAAAGAACAAATGGCTAAGTGGGTGTAAATGGTTCATTAGAGGTAGGGGAGGAATCAGAGAGGCACACGGGAACACAGACACAATAGAAGGGAAGGACTACTGACCAGGAATCCTGCTAGAGCAGTCATCAAGCCCTCCTTGATCAAGTCCCATATTCCACCAAAGTCATCCATGTCCACGCCTTGGAATACTGCTGAGTAGAGGTACGCCAAGATGGCGTTGATCACGAAATATCTGAAACATACATTCTCACATCAGATCATGTACTTATAATGAGACAGCTTCTTACACAAAAAAAAAACCATCTACAATCCAAACTTTGGGTGGTGCACCAAATTTTCACTCCACCCAATACTGCAGAGAAGAAACAAACAAAAAAAAAAGACAATGGAACTCTGGAAACTCACAGTTTCAGCAAATGGCTGGGAGCAGTCTAAGGACAGGGAAGAGTGGAGCACCTAGAAGGAGACAATATTACAATTGTGGAAGTTTTTTTTTGTTTGTTTTTAAAATTAAAAACTTTTTTTTTTATTTCTTAAAAATAAAGATACTTCGGCCAGTAAATCTTTTTATTACCTCGACATTTGACAAAAATCTTTTGTCCTCGTCAGGAACAAAAAGGTGTTAAAAATTATTCTAAGGCTCCAAGGGCGTTCTCACACCATATTTCAAATTTTGTACAACATCTAAAGCATGAGTCAAAAATAAATATTTAACTCACAAAAGACTATGATCTTTGAAATAAATTATAATATACATATATAATGAGAAATTATAAACAACAAAAAAATTCAAATAATAATAACATTTACAAAGATTTCACTTTTTTTTTTTTTAGTGTAGAAAAAAGGTTATAATTTAATAGCCATATTTCAAACACCAATTGAGAAACTCAAATAGGAAGATAGGACACAGCGTGTGTGCAGGATCTCTGCAACAAAACATATTTTGATATACTGTGAGTTTGCATATTCAAGTTTAAAATCTTCTACATTAAACCCCATTCACTCATCTTTATAATTTCAAAAATGACTTGAGACCAGACAGTACCCAAACTCCAATGAAAGAAAAACAGAAATTAGAAACACAAAGTATTAAGAACAAATCAAATTGATGATAAATCAAAATTTGAATTATATATATTATAATACAAGAAAATTAAGACCTAATCCAAATAATTTAATAGTGCGTGACGTTTCGGCAAATTATATTCGGAAAATTATTCTTTTGTCTGATGATAGTGACAATGCTGTTGCCGAAACGTCACACACTATTAAATTATTTGGATTAGGTCTTATTTTCTTGTATTAAAATCAAAATGATAAATAGTATGTAACATTTTGGTAACAAAACTGTTACTGAAACGACACACACTATTTATTAATTTGGATTTGGTTTTATTATACCCTGTGTTTCTAATCTATAATCCAAAATCTACCATATCATAATCTATAAATTGAAAGGAAGGAGCAAAATCCCATCAAATATATATTTTACAACGGACCCTTGTTGATTTTTTTGTTGCTGTTGAAGATTCGCAAACAGTATTTTTATGCAATTTTCAGAGATTTTCTCTCCAAATAATAAATGCCTTCCAAAATGAGAATTTTTTTTTTAGTTTGTTCAAAATATGACAATTAAATATGGTTTAGTGTGTTTGTGCTAAGAAAACAGATAAGTTACAATACTTTCATGTATAAGTTGGTCTCATATATATTTTGCTATAGTCGTAAAACCATTTCAGGTATAAAGGGAAAACCCTAATAGATAGAAATGAAGGAAGATAGAGGACAAGTCAGAGAAAGTACTGGAGTTGGAAACTAGAGAGATCCAAAGCTAACAGCACAATACACTTCTTATAGCCAGCCTCCTAAGTGAGACACAGTAGGTGCTCCAGATTCAATGCACAAGAATAAAAAGCAGCAAATACTTCAATTATCATCATGATAAGGCACAATTTGGAGTCTAGATTATAAACACAAGGTAATAAGACTGGATCCAAATAAATATCTATTTATTTATTTGGATTTGGTCTTATTACCTTGTGTTTATAATCTATTATCCAAATTGTGCCTTATCATAATGTGTAAAGACTTTCCCACAAAGCACCATCTGCAGGACCAGAGAGGCCTCACCAGACCACCTCTTGGAATGTATGGAAGCCTCAAGACACATTTCAACCTTAACAAGATTGTAAATTTAATCCATGAATTCAGTCTCCAAGACCTTGTATAATTATACAATGGGATAATTAACAAAAATGCCATCATTGGAGTGGTTGGCTATCATCGGGGGATACGAAGTCCACTAAGACATTGTGAATTAGACAAGTGCTCCTAGAACCAAATACAGTTTTGTTATAGCAGTTGTCTTTTTCAGATAAGTTGTTGATTGAGACTATTAAGAATTCTCCCATCTATCCTTGGTTTAAATTAGTTTTTCTTTTTCTCTATATGAGCTGCAAAAATAGCTTTTTCTTCATTTCCTAAAATAAATTAATGCTTATTTTATGAGATCATTAGTTTTCAGCAGCTCTAACACTGTGGAAATATCTTTATTTATGGGGCTGCTAACCAGAATGGATGATTTTCGAGCCCCAAAAATTGAGTCACTAACACTGTTGTATTGATCACAAAGTAACAAAACCAAATAGGTAAATTATAGGTGTTGTTTCTACGAGGGTGAGTAGAAAAGTAAGGTCTCCTATTTTTTTTTTTCATAGAAAAACACATTTAATCACAACTTTTTATACATCATTGGAAAGGTTGGACACTTTGCTATTTTTCTACATAGTCTCCTTGATGCTCAATCACTTTTTTCATACTCTCAACCAACTTTGTAATTCCAGTGTTGTACCCCTCTCCCGCCGCCTCTTTGAGCCACTTGTCGACCCACCTGGCGGACACCTTTCTGTAGCCGAGGGTCTCAGACACAATCTTGTGCACGGAGAAGTGGCTGCAATCTTCATTCAGGCCATCCTCGATCTCTTCAAGGGTTATCTGCCGGTTTGCGCGCACCATTTCGTCGATTCGAGCCACGGTTGATTCCGGCAAACTCGGCCGCCCAGACCGCTGTTCATCGTGGACGTTTATCCGCCCCTCGTTAAACTCCCGGCACCATTTCCGCACATTTTTGATGTCCATGCACTTCTCACCATACACTTCCACTAACTGACGGTGAATTTCGACCAGAGAATTATTTTTCGCATTTAAAAAGCGTATAACTGAGCGCAACTCGCACTTGGCGGGAGAGTGGTACAACACCGGAATTACAAAGTTGGTTGACAGGATGAAAAAAGTGATTGAGCATCAAGGCGACTATGTAGAAAAATAGCAAAGTGTCCAACCTTTCCAATGATGTATAAAAAGTTGTGATTAAATGTGTTTTTCTATGAAAAAAAAAATAGGAGACCTTACTTTTCTACTCACCCTCGTATAACAACGCTGTTACTGAACCTATAGGTTAACCATTTGGATTTAGTCTTTTTAGCTTGTGATTCTTATCTGTAATCCAAACTGTAAGTGTGGTATTTAGTAGACATATACAGTGGTCAGGCGTGTTTATCCCTTAGATTAGAATCGCGGCCTAAGAAATTTGATGTAGAAAGCCAGGTAGAAGCCTATTCTCACAAATATATACTGACAGATCCTAGATTGGAATTCTATTGAAGACATCAAAGATGGAGAGATGAATCCTCCCAGATAACTTTGGTAGGGAAACAACCAACATTTAGCAGCAAATATCTAATAAGCACACACAGTGTTCCGGGTTATTCTACAATAAGTCATTAAAACTAAACGACAATACTAGGTTATGGCAAAATTCCAGCCACTCTTAAAAAGTAATGACTACCAACCAATACCTGAATTTGTGTCAGGGTCGGCAGCTATGGTGTCGTCCTCTATATTAGGAGTGACTTCATCTGAAGCTAAGTTAAACTATCACAGTATGTGTGTTCGGATTCCCTTGATTAAATGGCAGACCTACCCATCAAATGAGATCAAGTGAGAACTTGGAGAAAAACACACGGGACAGAGGAAGAAGGAGTCAATACTTACATTGCTATACCCAACACCCCCTTGAGGGGCACCAGGCCCCATGCTAACCCCAACAAAAGGCCAACAATCTGTTTCAGCCAGTACACCACGTCCAGAAACTCATCCTGCCAACACACACAAGCCATCTTGGATTAGACAGGAAGGACGAATTCCAAACACCAACATTCCAGTAGGCTTACAATGCTACCATCATGCTAGAGCATTTAGCAAATAACAAAGAACACAATGCTGCAGAGCACATCACCTAGAAAATTTACATAATTGGAATTTGAAAAGCGTGAAATGGGGAGACCATGTGTTAAACTCTATTTTACATGAGAAGACACTTCCACACTAGAGGACATTACACTCTACAAAAGACAATTTTCAACACCAATATTACCATTTTTACCAATAAGCTGCTCCCCAGTAAAAGAAGACCTCTCTCTAAAGGACACTTTGGCTCTATGACTAGTTATTGTCCTTTAGAGAGAGGTAGTTCTACAGTACATTATAATAACACAAAACAATCAATCATCAAAAAGGGCAGGTTATGGTATGAGACCAATGATAATGTTGGACAAAACAGCCAGAATTCTAAGAGAAATGGGAAATAATGAACATGTGCTCTGGAAAGGGGATAATATTGAAAACTCTAAGCTTATAGAATATGGAAAAAATACCTTATTGACAAGACAAAATCTAAATAAATATGCACAATTTATAAATTTTGGATTTGCTCTTGCTATCTTGTATTTCTTATATATATAATCCAAATAGTACCTCAAAATAAAAGCATGAGATTATGAGAAAAATGTTTTAAGAAAGTTTAAAGAAGTCTTTCAAAGAAATGTGCTCCAATCAACAGGATGAGAAAGAGGCATATATTAATGACACCTACAGATATGTGCCTTTAAATAAATACATTTCCCCCCCCCTCTCACTTCTACTTTTTACAAACAGTTTTTGGGGTCTTTATAAATTATTTTTCTTGTTTTTACTTCCTTATGTAAGTGTTATTTTTCGAGTTTATTCAACTAAAAACAGTGCCAACTACGAGGGTGAGTAGTAAAGTAAGGTCTTCTACGAAATAATTTCCGAACGCGCGTTGCTAGGTGAAATCCGACAACACCGCTGCCTTCCTTGGTTCCCCCTCTACCGTCTAGAACCTTCCCGGTGATCTTGGGATGCTCAGTCGCTGTCTGGCAGCCGTTCGCGATGGAGCTTCCCCTTAGCTCTCCCGCCAAGTGCGAGTTGCGCTCAGTTATACGCTTTTTTAAATGCGAAAAATAATTCTCCGGTTGAAATTCACTGTCAGTTAGTGGAAGTGTATGGTGAGAAGTGCATGGACATCAAAAATGTGCGGAAATGGTGCCGGGAGTTTAACGAGGGGCGGATAAACATCCACGATGAACAGCGGTCTGGGCGGCCGAGTTTGCCGGAATCAACCGTGGCTCGAATCGACGAAATGGTGCGCGCAAACCGGCGGATAACCCTTGAAGAGATCGAGGATGGCCTGAATGAAGATTGCAGCCACTTCTCCGTGCACAAGATTGTGTCTGAGACCCTCAGCTACAGAAAGGTGTCCGCCAGGTGGGTCGACAAGTGGCTCAAAGAGGCGGCGGGAGAGTGGTACAACACCGGAATTACAAAGTTAGTTGACAGGATGAAAAAAGTGATTGAGCATCAAGGCGACTATGTAGAAAAATAGCAAAGTGTCCAACCTTTCCAATGATGTATAAAAAGTTGTGATTAAATGTGTTTTTCTATGAAAAAAAAAAAAATAGGAGATCTTACTTTTCTACTCACCCTCGTAGTTAAAACATGCTGTGATATTTTCCTCATTCAGAAATTTTTGCTTGAGAAAAAAAGAAAAACACAGATACATGTGTTGTATAATTATTTAGATTTAGTCTCAATATACCTCACAATTCATATCTATAAATCCAAATATTATTGTTGATAGTGTCCTTCAAGATGAGTTTGACTTTTGGTCACTATAGGGTCAAATATTCTCAGAATTGATCAGTAAATGATCATCACTGCAGCTCATCTAGTGACATTCCAGTAGTTTTCTTGACCCATTTTAGCCAGCTCATTGCAGGTCTTCCTTCAATTTTTCCCAACAGATCAACATCCCTTTGTACCTTACCATCCCTTATAATTAAAAGGTAGATATCTGCTCAAGGTAATAAGACCAAATCCAAATAAATAAATAGTGTGTGACGTTTCGGTAACATCATTGTTACCATCTTCAGACAAAAGTACTGAATAAGTACTTATAACAACGCTGTTACTGATAAGTCACACACTATTTATTTATTTGGATTTGGATAACTCCGCCTTTGCCGGTCCCAAGCCCGGATAAAAAAGGAGGAGGGGGAGCAGTAACAAGCTCACTAAAAAACCTGGGCTCAGCTGGCCTGGCTGATAGTACCCTGTAAGGGCTCCTAATCCAGGGATACAGGATGAGCAGTGTTTGTACTCCATGTTAGGAGCAGCTGCACATGGCGTCTGTTCCTCATGTAAGAGGCGACCATTTCTTTTGGAGCTAAGTCGGCCTGCCACTGAGTAGTGTTCCCAGTCTTAATTACAAAGGCAGACGCATTCTATTCTACCCAGTCCTAATCTCAAGCTTTACAAGCTTGATACCCTAATATGATTGAGTGGAGATAAGAAAGAAGAAGAAGACCTTCTGTTTATAATCTATAATCCAAATTGTGACTTATCGTTTATTATTGAGGTTGCAATAGTCTTTTTATAATGCCTATGCACTAAAATAGAATTCAAGATACAATTAAACACAAGGTAATAAGATCAAATCCAAATAAATAAATAGTGTGTGACATTTCGGTAACTGTGTTGTTACCATCTTCAGACAAAAGTACTGAATGTATATTTGGATATATTTACTATTTATTTATTTGGATTTGGTTTTATTACCTTGTGTTTAACTATTTATTTATTTGGGTTTGGTCTTATTACCTTGTGTTTATAATCTATAATCCAAATTGTGCCTTATCAAGATACAAATAAATTCCTGGAACAATTAAAAATAGTGCACAGAAAGGTATGGAAAGTTCCATGGACAGAAAAATGATAAGTTATCTAGTATTTGTTCCTAATTCAGATCCATAATTCATTACAACACCAACTTGGGCTAATTCAGGAAAAACCAATCTATATACAGGCTTTCGCTACAGGAATATCTACAGCTCCTATACAACTCTCTCTCATTGGTAGTAGATTCAAGTCAATTTTATGACATTAATAGATATCTACCTTTAAATACTATTTAGAAAATCTCTTTTCGACTTTTTGGCAGGTATTTTTAATAGGATTGTTTATATTTAGCTAAAAAAAAATGTTAAAATTTAGCAATTTAAATTTTTTTTAATGTCTTATTCTTTAAAACAACTTTTGCTTTTATTATTGTTTTGATATGTTCTTACTAATCGGTATTTTGTGAGGCTATTTAAATTTTGATTGAATATTAAGAAGATAGCATCATTTTTGAATACTTTTTGTTTGCAGTTTTACTGGAGACTTTGACATTTTAATTGTCTTATATATTTATGTTTGATAATATAAACACTTAAA
Source organism: Cordylochernes scorpioides (assembly GCA_030710605.1). Lineage (NCBI taxonomy): Eukaryota > Metazoa > Arthropoda > Arachnida > Pseudoscorpiones > Chernetidae > Cordylochernes > Cordylochernes scorpioides. The sequence goes on from CP092864.1 coordinate 19,610,249, forward strand.
ACTAAAAGTAGCTTGTGAAAAAATAGTTCACAAATTTATAATTAACAAACTTAACCTCAAGTCATTACGTCAAAGTCTAAATTTCTATCTTATGCTAAATTATATCGAATGAAAACTTCATTATTTTATTTATTGTTATTTAATAAGTAAATATATTTACTTTATCGGGCCATTTTGACGATGGTGTAAATGTACGTAGCCACACAGATGGCAAAACTTCCGTGTGGGTGCCATTCCTCTCTAAACCCTTTTTTCGGATACTCATTATTTTTTAACAATATTAATGTGTCTAAAAATGTAAAAATAAATATAAAAATTAATCACAAATTTTGCATCATTTAAAAATATAACTTCAATATTATTATGTCCCTTTTATCGGTAGAGCTCGGTAATTGACCTTGTTTATTTATTTTATAAAATAATATAAAATGTATAAAATAAATTCTAGTTATAATTTTAAAACATATTTTGTTTAAAAGATAGAATCATTCATACTAATTTAGTATAATTAAATAATTCTAAATGCAAGCATTCTCAGGTTACGAATTTAAAAACAAAAATATATTTACAGAACTCTGGGTATTTTATGTTCTTTCTTTAAATTGTAAAAATACTTGTCATACATACATTATTGATGATTTATAAAAGCTTTAATTTTTTGATAAAATAAATTGGTGAATTTTTTAAAACCTTTTTGTTTTATATGCAAATTTACATATTAATTTTTGTGGCAATCATTTTAATTAAAAAAAACCTTATTATTAATTCAAAATGAAACGGTATATACTTTTTAAAAATAAAGGTAATTTTAACTCAATTTTATATTGTATAAATTTTGAAAATAGCTTATCTTCGATTTTAACATGTGTTCTGTTATGTCCAGAGGGAAAAATCGCTATGTCATTAAGTCACGAATTTTTAGGATTTTTTTATTTCTTGACAATTGAGTGATACCAATAAAATTATTTTCCATTCCCTACAATATACATATTTTTAAAGCCTGCCCGCGACTGAAATCTTATCTGTAACCAGAAGCGTTATTTTTTCTAGCATTATGTTCTAAATTTCTCAAACGACCCCCAATAAATTTATCATATATTTATATTTGTTAATATAGGGCTGTGGCGACCACACTTTGCTTCAGCGAGCGAGAACTGAGACAAAGCTTCACTAAACATATGGGCAGTAGTGTGACGGCCTCGGAAACCGCGAGCTGAGAGAATACCTCACCACGCATGCGCGGGCGGCATCCGCGCGTCGTTCAACAGCAAGGCTTGCTTCAAACGGCCATTACTTCTTTTCTCTTTATATATTTCTGGCTTTAAATGAATTAATTTATTTTATAGAAAAATAATTATCATTTTATCAGCGGCCTTTCCGCAAGCCACACCAACACACACGCAACCATCCCACAGGGCAATAATTAAGCATGAATGTTTCTTTTGCACACAAATAAATTTTATTGTCCTTTCTGCAATGAAAGAATATTGGAATGGCTTTTGCCTAAAGATAGAAAAAAAATAGCCATTGAAAGAATGATTTCTTGTTCAAAGCGCGCGCGCCCATATTTCAGGCTGTTGCTGCTGGTCGCTCATAGCGAGGTGTTCTCCCAGCTAGTGCTGGCTGGCTGAGGGGTAATGTGACCACGCCACTAAACAAACGCCGCTTATACTTACTAAGAGATAATAGGATTTAAATATTTTAAGCACAATATGCTTTCACATTTAATTATATATCTCTCATAATATATTTGAGAATTTTTTGAGTTTTCTTGGATTAAAAAAAATCAGTAAACATGCGTTACCACAAACGGAGAGCTTATAAAATATTAGGAGTTTCATTATTGATTTTGGTAAAGTTTTTTAATGTTTTAAAATACACATTATATATACCACAATATATAAAAATATAATTTTTATCTCAAAAAAAAAATTTTGGAAAAGTGTCTCATGGTAACAAACTTCTTGATATAATAAACTGATATCGCATATCTCTAGTTATAACTAATGGATTATCTCAAGAATCTCTCTCACAATTGTGAAACTATCCAATTAAAAATGAAGAGATACATTCTCACTTCCACTATCTCCATACATTAAAAATATATATATATTTTTCCCTTTACATTAAGGTATGAAGTTTATAACTGTGGTAAATAGTTATGTGATATCCATTATTTAGCAAACAATTGCTCTCCCCAGACAAAAAGAAAAACAGTCAAAATGGGAAACAACTGTCCAACTTATAAAAGAAGGCAAAGAAACGACCACAACATTGAAGAGGCCTAAGATTATGCTTCAATAATCTCCAAATATTTCCAAGAGGAGATGAAGATTATGGCATATAAAGCAAGAGGATATGAGCCTCCACATCAGGCCAAGAGAGTAACCTTTGGGAAGCAGATTCTTTTCAAAGAATTTGAAGATACAGAAGAGCTGGAGCTTCTCAATTCAAAGACTTGGAAGAAGATTGATGAAGGCTCTTTCTTCATAAAGGACAGTAAACACTAGCACATTCACACTTTTTCTCCTCCATCACCAAAGAACTGCCAGACCTCCAGTAAGAAACCTCCTTATGAGGCGAAAAAGATTATTCAGGAGGTAGCTATTTGGATGGAAGACCACCAAAAAATCCAGGCCAGAAAGTTGGCTGACAAGCAGGCCCAAAAAAGAAGAATCAGTAAGATTTGCGAGGAACAGATTTCTTTCATCAGCATTGGTGTTGAAACTTCTTAAATAGGAGGAGTAGGTCAAGTGGCTACGAGGTAAGTCATACACAAGTTAGCACAATAATTATCTAATCTATTCTGTACAGGAGCGTTCATGCCGGCCCAACCACCATCTTTCAGGAGTACCCCGCCACTCTGCCACTCCCCTGGTGGTACAACGCTCCTCGTAGTGACAGACCATCAACCACCGCCACTTAACCTACCCTCTTCTGCCTCCACCTCTCAGTTTTAGAGCTGATTCCTAAAATCAGTGATCGAAACTATCATTACTTCCAGGCCAAGCTCTATATCTTGGTAAAATATACATAAATTATTTTAACATTAAAATATCGAATATTTCTTTTCATTTGTATGAATAGAAACATAAATATAAAATCAAAATCATTAAAAACAATTCTGGAATCATTGTTGAAATGCAATATAAGTGAAATGGTATCATATATGGAAAAAATCAATAAAAATATAATCAATGGGACCAGAAAATTGAGGAATGAGTGAATTGCTTAAATAAGTTTTCAAAATAATATATATGTTGTAATATATTTCAATATATACTCAATATCCCCATATGTAACATAGCTATAGTGTAACAACAAAAACTGTAGGCACAATCCAACTCGCCAATTTGGTCATCATGTAATACAAAACCGAAATAATACAAATAGATTGAGTGACAGCCGGCGCCCAGACAGGAGAAAGGTCTCCGATTACACCTACACCTTCAGTCCGAAAAGCATAGCTTACTAGTCCCCCTCTGACACTGAATAGATCAGACGCTCTTCGAGCGGCGTCGGCTTCTTGCTCTCTCCCTCTCTGAGGTGACATCCAACATGCTTCTTTCTTTAGTGCCATCCCATTCACGCCTGATACCACTCTGACCATTGTGGCCCCAAGATTGCATCTAACCAACCTGCCACACTACATCACCTCAGACAGTCAACAGGATCATTTGCATCAACACATATTTTAATTCATCCATATATTAATTAGCTATAAGCTTTTAAAAATACTTTTTATAATAGGAATATTCGCAATAAAATCATTGTGTAGTAAAATGGGCTCTGTATATATTATATGTGATATAGTCTATTGTAACATGCATCTATTTAAAGAAAATATATTTTTTCTTCACGATTTCCGTCATTTTTGAAATAATATCTTTAAAATGCCCTAATATATTTTTTTTCTTCTCTAATTACAAGTACATTGAGATGTCATGAGGGATCATTTTATTAAATCCTACAAAGGGGTTTGTGTGATGACTCATTATTACTCAATTGGATACGACCCATTTATATATATGAAACACAGCACCCCCCCCCCCCTCAAAATGGGAAATTACTGTGCAACTTGTACAAGAAGAAACAAAAGACCTCTAGACATTACAGAATCCTATAACTATGAAGAGGTAGTTTCTAAATATTTTCAAGAAGAAATGCAAATTCTTGAATTTAGAAATAGAAATCAAGAGCCTTTCCATCAGGCAAAAAAGGTTACTTTCAGCACAGAAATTCTTTATAAAGAATTTAGATATTCAGAAATGCCTGAACTCTTGGAATTTCGCGACTGGAAGAGAATGGCGGAGGACTCGTTTTTCTCAAAGAACACCAAAGAGAGGGAAATCCCTGCCTGTCCTCGTACAACACCCAGGAGGTATTTCTTCCAGAGGTCAGGTACAAGGCCACCATACAATGTGGCGAAATTTCTTCAAGAAGTAGCCAACTTGCTTGAAGAATGCAAGCATGAACAAACTGCCAAGATGGCCGCTCGAGTGGCAAGGAAGGCGAGAATTCGCGAAATGCGTATGGAGCGCGTCCGCGTTTCAGAACTGGAGCTGAGGCAGCTTGAGAAGGAGGAGTAGGTCAAGTGGCTGCGAGGTAAGTCCTGCACTAGTTATCACGATAAAAATATAAACTAATGTGTACAGGAGCGTTCCTGCCCGCCCAACCACCATCTTCCAGGAGTACCCCGAGTGGACCGCCACTCCCCCGGTGGTACAACGCTCCTCGCGGTGGCAGACCATCAGCACCGACACTTGACCTCTCCTCTTCTGTCTCCACGACGCCACCTCTTCCAATCCTGTCACCAGTCTGCCCCTGATACCACCCCACTGCCCCAGTTGGTTACTTGGATATCAACGTCTTGGCTCTTCTTTTTTTCTGAAAGCCTTCTGATTGCCCATTAAATCCCAGTCCATGACCATATCTACACCACTTTAGCTCTTCTGACATTTCTCAATTTGACCCATGGGATTTGAATCAAGCATATTTACTGAGTACTATTTGGCTTAATAAAGGAGGTGGAGATGTTCTAATTAACCTAAAACGAACGATTCTCCTTATGACAATATTATTTTGGTATTGCTGAAGAAGCGTCAATTAGTCTATAATCCACATCAATCTAATTGAGAGGAATATGTTAAAATGCTAATATAATTCTAAATTACATGGCTTGATCATCATCCCGATCTTTGTGAAAGTGTAAATGAATATATTTGTGAAATTTATTGCAGCATCCTACCATTACATTGGTTTCCATAGCGCCAATATTGGCCGTTTCCAATGTGGAAAGATGCAAAATACCAGAGGGCGCTTCAAATTCTTTGAATAACAATAGTGCTATTTCATTGCCAAGACTCCAACCTCAGATACTACCTGATATCCATAGAAGATCATATATTTCCCCTGAAGATCTTTACATACACCAAAAAATTTCGGTCAGAAAATGGGTTTTCAAGCCATGCTACTCGACTCTATTATCAGAGAGTTTCTTTGGGCAGAGCTCATCAAAATAACAAGATAACTACAATCATATTCGAGTGATAATATTGAAGAAACCATATATTGGGGTTACCATACAATTCCAAGAATCATATCTTAGAAATAATTCCCCAAGTCTAGTGGCATGGAGAAGGTGATCAACTTTCTCTTTTAGGCTTTGTACGAGGCAAAAAGAAAATGTTTAATTCCTTCACCAATAATCTCCTCAAGTTTGATTAGTTCTTGCTTGATCTCATTAAACAAGCGGTCATCGGCAGAAGAATTAATGAATTCCATTCCAACACATTTCATATCAATTATATTTTAAAGAAAAACTATTGTACTCTGAGATCCCCAGTAGTTTAGCAGAGTTTAATTAATCAAAAACGACAAAAGGATCAAGATTATAATATTCATTTCCAATTAGGCTTATTTCAACATTGAGGAATACATGTCAAGGTTCTAAGATGACTTTCACTAAAAAGGAATTCATCTTAAGAGACCTACCAGATGATTATGGTTTTCAAAATATTGCTGTTGGTTCTTCACAGGGCCAATAAAGTGAGGCCTCTTTTCAAGACCAATATTTTATCAAATATCTCTATACTCCTGCTTGTATCAAGAAACTAGTTTTGATTGCATAATAAAACAAGAAAATATACCGAGCTATAAAATTAAAGTACTCTTTATATCTTCAAAAATGCCTTTAATATTTAGAATTTGTTCAAAGGAAATATCATCACAAAAAGTATATATATAATTTAGATACAGCTACAATTTTTTTTATGGCAACAATGAATGCTCTCTATACAATCAATCAATCAATCAAATCAAATACAAATTATCAAATCATCAAATTAAATCAAATACAACCAATCGAAATTTATAAATTATATTATCCCTAATTAAAAAGCTCTTTATATCTAAGTTATAGTGAAAGAGGTACATCAAATTTATTATAAACTAGACGAATGACCCGGCTTCGCCCGGGAATTCCCCCGAGTGCAATTTCCTTCATACTGAAAGAACATTACTAATAAATAGTATTAGAGCCATAGAATAGCAACACTGAAGTAATACATTATCACAGGCAAAAAGTATGTGTGATGTCAAAAAATGCAATATATTAGTATTTAGGTATTTTATTTATTTATTTTTCAATCCATTTAGGTGTTTTAAATATAGTTCAAATAGTTGGCAGATTTTCCACCCAACCTCCGTGGTACCCGCTCCAGCGTGTTAACTCTTATATATAGTGGTGCATCCTCTGTAGGTCTATTACTGTCGTATTTTATTTTTGAATACTCTGTGTGAAAGCTAGATTTGGAATAGGAACTAACCTATAAGTTTTTTTTTTTTGGCATTCCGTGTTTGTTAGTTTTCTTTTCTTGTCTTGCTAAATGCAATAAATAATTCTTTTGTTGCTTTAAAGAGAGTTGTAATTATTTAAAATACTACAATTTATGGTAGCAGAGCGCGGTTCAATTTAAAACTTGAGAAAAAGCGAAAATATTCTATCAGAAGTTTGATACGTTTAAACAAAGATCTCTTCTGCATCAAGGTATGTAAATTTTGAAATATGTTTCAATAGAATTTGAATTATATTGATAAAAGAAAGTTTTAAATATAAGGATTGAAAAAAAAAACATTTTTTGAATTATAAACTACCTTTAAACTATATTGTTTAATTTTAAAAAGTTGAAAACAAGGCTAAAATGGATTGCAATTTTTCGCCAACGACAAAAATTGAAGTCGGAGCACTTTTACGTGGAAAGAAATTATTTAAATGCGTAATTTCGGATCCCGAGCCTGATATAAAAGATGAAGTCGCTTGGCAAATATGGAGTGAAAAGAATGACGAAGCCTTTGGAATTATAGTTACAACTCTATCAGATGAACAAGCAGGAATGTTTCTAGATGAAACTAAAGCAAAGAAAGTATGGGATGAATTAAAGAAAATCTACACAGGCAACCTAGAAGATAAGATCATTGATATTGGACTTGAACTTAAGAATATCAAGATGAAAAATAATGAATCCATAAATGAATATATGGCTAGGCCAAAAATATTGTCTCTCAAAGTTCTTCACTCGGACACCAAATATCCCAAAGAGAACTAGCGTTTCATGTTGTGCGAGGTATCCATCCAAGATTGGAAAAGATCGCTGTTGTACTGAGAACTAGAAGAGACTTAACTCTTGATGAAATTCGGCAGTCACTTAGAGAGGAAGAGAATCGAATGAATTCTAAGATGAATGGGAGTCATTCTGATGAAAATGAACAGGCTTACAGAAGTAAAGACAGAAGAAATCACTATCAACAGAATCGACAAAAGGAGTGTTTTGTTTGCCATAAAAAAGGACATTTAGCTAAAGATTGCTGGTTCAAAAATAAGCGAACTCAAGAACAACATGGGAAAAGAAATGCAAATTCAAATACGAACTATAACAAACAAAATTTCAGAAATAATGCGAATACCGTCTCAAGCAAGCCTGCGGAACAAACTTTCAATACCAGCACAGATCGAGTTTTTGAAAACTCCTCAAATAATTATAGTCAGATACAAACCTGGTGTCTTGACTCAGGGTGTACTACGCACTTATCTCCACACTTGGACTGGATGGAAAATGTAATGTCTTATGAAAGTGAGATAAATTTGGCAGAAGTAGGTAAAGTTACACATGCTACAGCTAAAGGTGATATCAAGGTTTATACTTGTACCGAAAACGGAATTGAGAATGTTCAAATTAAAGGAGTTCTGCATGTACCTAACTTAAGGTCTAATCTTTTATCAATATACGAATTAACTAACAAAGGAAATACTGTAATTTTCAATAGAGATGGAGCAAAGATTTACAATGAACAGGATGATTTAATTGCAGAGGCTCAAATCCAGGATAGGATGTATGTAATGGAAACAAGGTCCAGAGATGAATACTCGGAAAAGACGGAGAATGTCATGACCACAAAAGATGATTTCTCAAATGACAATATCAGCTTGTGGCATAGAAGACTGAATCATTTGAACGAAGCGTACATGAAAGAGATAATTCAACGGAATGTGGTATTGGGGGTTAATGTTAAATTTAAGAACTTGCCAGAATGTGAAGCTTGTATAATGGGGAAATTGACTCGACAACCTTACCATTCCGTTACCACCAACTGTACAACCAAGCCCCTTGAATTGGTGCATATGGATTTGTGTGGTCCAATGCCATACCAATCTCTAGGTGGATCAAAATACTTTTTTGTTCTGGTTGATGACTTCAGCCGAAGAACCTTTGTCTACTCTCTGAAAAACAAAGATGAAACTTTGGGGAAGTTTGAAGAATTTAAGGCAAGAGTGGAAAATGAGCTAAACCTGAAAATAAAGGATGTGCGAACTGATAATGGCACAGAGTTCACTAATCACAGATTCAAGAATCTCTTAATTAAAAGTGGAATACACCATCAACTCTCCACCACCTACTCGCCACAAAGTAACGGAGTTGCGGAGAGAGTAAACCGAACCCTAATTGAAACAGCAAGGACATTATTGTTTGATTCAGGATTACCCATGGCTTTCTGGGCGGAGGCAGTCGCTACTGCATCATATGTCAAAAACTGTACTCCACATAGGTCAATCAAGCTTGCTACACCAATGGAGAAATGGAAAGGAAGAAAACCCTCCATTCGACATTTCAGAATATTCGGTTGTTTGGCGTTTTGGCCCATTACACAACAACATAGAAGTAAATTTATGCCTAAAAGTCGAAAAGGTATTTTTGTAGGCTATTCTCTGAAAAGAAAGGCTTATCGAGTGTATGACATAATCACTAAGAAAATAGAAGAAGTAAGATCAGTAAAATTTGTCGAAAATGAGAAAGGAATTGATTATGAAAAAATCTTCAAGAAGACACAAATTACGACCATTTTGCATATAAAAAGGAAGAAGAAAATGATAATGAAATCGACCTTCAGACGCGTCCAGAAACCTCAGAACTAAATGAAGAAACGATTCCCACGCTAGACGAACCTAACGAGGAAAGAATTGTAAGGTCAGGTCGCAAAAAGGGAGATACTCAAAAAGTTTTAGAGGAAAAACACAGAGCAAAACTGAGAGAAGAAGAAATGAAATTGCTTGAACAAGGCGTTCGACGTTCGCAAAGAATAAAAGAAAGAAATAATGTGAATTTTATTTTAGAACCAGAAGAAAGTATTCCCGAAAATTATGAGGAGGCGATTAACTGCGAGAATAAATATGAATGGCTCGAAGCAATGAAAGAAGAACTTTACTCTATTGACAAGCATAAGGTATGGACTCTCGTTCAAAGAGAAAAGAATATGAAGATCATAAACTGCAAATGGATCTTTAGCATAAAGAGTACGCCTGGTGAGGGTGTTTATAGAAGAAAAGCTAGATTAGTTGCTATAGGTTGTAATCAAAAATATGGCGTGGAATATGAGGAATCTTTTTCACCAGTGATCAGAAAAGAAAGTCTTCGTGCAATTGTAGCCCTAGCAGCTCAGTTGAATTTGGTTATAACATCATATGATGTGAAGACCGCCTACCTTTACGGAGAATTGAAAGAAACTATTTTTATGAAACAGCCGGAAGGATTTGTTGAAAAAGGTGAAGAAGACAAAGTTTGCAAATTGTTAAAAAGTATATATGGACTTCCACAATCGGGACATTGTTGGAATAAAAAGATCACACAACGAGATACTGATACAACTGGGAATGGAAAGATCGCAATATGATCCATGTGTGTACACTTTTAGAAAAGGAAAGGAATATGGAATATTGGGTTTATACGTGGATGATCTAATAATAGCCGGAACGGATAAAACCTTTAATGAAAAACTAGCATCAGAGATAGGAAAATTTGTTGCCTTAAAAGAAAAAGGGAGATACTCAAAAAGTTTTAGAGGAAAAACACAGAGCAAAACTGAGAGAAGAAGAAATGAAATTGCTTGAACAAGGCGTCTGGACATCTCGTAGTAGAGCATAATTCTTCGGGAATTGGAGGAACCTCACGATATTCATTCCCAATCAGGATTGCTTCAGAATTGACGTCGAAGTTCTAATCGGGAATTTACCATCGCAAGAAATTCTGCCCAAAGTCATTATCAACTTGGTGTCGTTTCTTCTCATGAACATAAAGGAGAGGCCCCATTTCAATACCGATACTATATCAACTCTCCCTCTATCAGCTCTTGCTTGTATCAAGACATCAATATTTTATTTCATAATAAAACGAGAAAAATTACAAGCGGAAAAATAGAAGTAGTCTTTATATATATTCAGAGAAGCCAATTAATTTCATAATTTGTTCTAAAGAAAACATAACAAAAAATACATTATATTTATAGCTTTGATGAATTATTTCTTTTACAACAATGAATATCAACAAGATCTCTCTCTATATAAAAATGAATGTTTGTATGTCTGTGTGTATGTCCGGTATACAAATTCGCAGTAGTTCACTAATTCAAACCAAAATTTCCATACATAGGTAAAAAAAATACGGGGAAGACGATAGGCTATTTTAAAAAATATATAAATCAATTATTAAAACTATATATTTTTATTCAGAAAATGATGACGATATTGCTGTATCATGTTTGATTATCAGATACAAAATTATATCGGGAAAAATTCCAAAAAGCAGAGACCACGGGTGAAACCAGTTCATTATTTTGTACGCAGGAACAAATTTCTAACAGAAAAACATTCATTCGAGCAGAAAACAAAAGCTAGATCATCTTTCTATAAAAATATCGCTTCTCAGACACAAAGTTTGGAGCGGGACGTTTCACAAGAGTGACATCCACGGCGCCAATTTATAATTGTAACGAATAGTATTTGAATAAAAACATTTAATCGGGTAAAACCCGGGCGTTGCCCGGGTCATTCGGCTAGTATAAAATAAAAAATCATTCATAAAATTAACAAATCTTAACAAATATTCCTAATTAAAAAGCTCTTCTTATCTAAGTTATAAAGTTGAATATGTCTTTAATATTATAAAGTTGTTTTATTGTAGTGAATGAGGTACTCCTACTTTATTTTAATTATCTGCAGATAAGCCACCAGACTGTCTGTTTACCCCCACTACCTTTCTCTTCATCAGCTGACCCCTTCTTGATCCGCCATCCTCCTGGGCCAGTAGTACTTCCTTGACTACCACTCACGTCATCTTGGCTCTTGTGAAGAGAGGAGCAAGATGCCACAATATGCTTAGAGAGCGTTTAAAATTCCTAATTTGGTACACTTGTTCAATCCTGATGACAATGCAAGTAGACAAAATTTCAGAATTCTGGGAGGACGGAAATAAACTATTTTCTATATTTCCTATTACAAATTTGTGGGTGTACCATGTCTATTAGTATGAAACGCGAAAATTTTCAGTGGTATGGTATTTTCAGGTATGTGATATTAACTTTTAATACATGCTTCCAGGTGACGTCTAAATCGGATATTCTAGACTTGTTCAATCCTACTATCATTGCAAGTATGCAAAATATCAGACTTATATGTGTCTTTGGTCGTTGGGAATAGACTAAAGTAATGAACTTGTATATTTCTTCTCATACAAAGAAAGAAGGTGCAGCTGTTTTTGTGGAAAATGAGCGATTAGTATTCCATAAAAATGTGGTCGAGGTGGCCAGGAATGGATTAATTTCTAAATTTCAATTCAATTTTATGATCAATTCTTAAAATACTTCCAGACCAATCAGAATTCTAAAATTTTGTATACTCGCTCAATCCTTCAAACAATGAAAATTAACAAAATTTCAGACGTCTGTGTGGTAGGAGAAATGGATTAATTTAATATGTCCTTTAAAATTTTGTGATCAATTTTTAAAGTAATTTCATACCACGGAGAAGTCTGAAATGTATGTCACTTGGATAATTGTTCCATGCCCATAACTTAAGAAATTGAGCTAATCGAAAAATTAATAATGATGCTACAATAATTATTATAATCAGCACAAAATTTAACCTAGGAAATGTTTTTTATTTGAATGTTTTTTTAAATTTTGTGTACCAGTGTTATTGATACCACGATGCTATAAAAAATCGATGATAAAAATTTATTTTATTCTATTTAAATTGAGGTTTCAGATGGAATCATTTTGTTAATACTACAAAGAGGCTTGTGGGATGCAACATTATTACTCTAACAATTAGTTATTACCCATAATCACACAAGAGAAAAATCTCAGAATGGGCAATTACATTCCACATTGTGCAAAAAGAAACAGAACATCTCAGGCCAACACAGAAGCCTTTAATTATGAGGAGGTAGTCTCCCAATATTTCAAAGAAGAAATGGACAATTTATAATTTAAAAACAGAAAACAGGAGCCATACCATCAGGCAAAAAAGTTACATTTGGCCCAGAGATTATTTACAAAGAATTCAGAGAATCAGAAATACCAGTATTGCTAGAATACCGTTCCTGGAAGAAAATGGCAGAAGATTCGTTCTTCATAAAAAACACAAAAGAGAGAGAAATTCCTGCCTGCCCTCCAACAACACCCAGGAGGTTTTTCTTCCAGGGGTCGGGTACAAAGCCACCTTATAAAGTGGCTAAAATGCTTCAAGAGGTAGCCGACATGCTTGAAGAATACAAACATGATCAAACCGCCAAGATGGCCGCAAGAATAGCAAGGAAGGTCAGAATTCGCGAGATGCGAATGGAACGCGTTCGGCTTTCAGAACTGGAGCTGAGGCAGCTTGAGGAGGAGGAGTAGGTCAAGTGGCTGCGAGGTAAGTCCTGCACTAGTTATCACGATAAAAATATAAACTAATGTGTACAGGAGCGTTCCTGCCCGCCTAACCACCATCTTCCAGGAGTACTCCGGGTGGACCGCCACTCCCCCGATGGTACAACGATCCTCGCGGTGGCAGACCATCAGCCACCGCCACTTGACCTCTCTTCTTCTGCCTCCATGTCTCTATAACATCCTACCATCCTGTCTCTAGGCTATTCTGCTTCCCCACCACATGTTAGCCTAGTTACTAGGAGATCAACATATTGGCCTTTTGTCAAAAAGCATTCTAGCTTCAAATTCTTTGAATCCCCTGAGAGCTATATCAAGATCAGGCCTCATACACCAGGCTTTTCTCATATCGATAGAAGATCGTTTCTTTTGAAGCCCCAAGCGAGCTATGAAACATGTCAAGAAAATGAGTGTTCAAATTCTATCATCATAAATTTTAGGCTAGCGCTCATCAAAAGCACAAGAAAAGACAATCGTTCTAAAATGATTATCTCTCACTATAGAAGAAACTTCCATATCCTGGTTTCACCATATAATTACAATAATCTTGCCTTGCATTCATTCACGTGGTAAAGATGATCTAAATCGCCCTTTTAAGCTTTGAAAAAAGCAAGAATACAATATTGCATTCCTTCACCAATAATGTCTTCTGCCTCGATCATCTCATGCTTGACCAGATTGAAAGCTATCGTCGGTAGAAGAATCGATTAATTCCCCCCATTCAAACACTTTCAGCAATAATGATCAAGCACATACATTTCTAATTGAAGCTTATCTATTCTTTGAAACAGTAATGTATCAATGCTCAGATCCTCAAGAACTGGAAGATCATTGTATTTATTCCCAATTGGGCGTGCTCCAACATTAAGTAAAACATGTCAAACTTCTAAAGTGGGAATTAATCGCAAGGAATTCGTCTTGAAAAAAGCGTGCCCAGAATCGTGTTCAACTTTGATGATGGTGGTCAACAAATTGCTGTTGTTTCTTCAAAGGGGCATCAAGGCGAGGCTTCGCTTCAAGACCGATACTATCTCAACTCTCCCTCTAGCTCCTGCTTGTATCAAGACACAGCAGTATTTGACTTCATAATTAAACGCGAAAAATTGCGAGACAATAAAATAGTAGCAATCATATCATATATTCACACACACAGAGATAATTATTATAATTAAAATTTATTCTAAAGAAATCATCTTAAATATATTTATACTATCAATAACTTCAATTGATTATTTCTATGACAACAATGAATTCCAACTAATCATGAAACAACACAATCATTTATGATTTATAAATCTTAGCATCCCTAATTAAAAAGCCTCTATTATTCTGATTATAAATTCAAAGTTGTTTTATTTTAAATTAATGAAGATACTACAAATTTGCTTTAAATATGGATGGTTGAATAGAAATTATGTCTTAAAAGCAAGAAACTTAATTAATAAATCAATAATTCAATTAAAAAGAAAAGTAATAGTTAGGTATTATATTGAAATATATTAAGAAAAAGGCATCTCCTTATCGTGCAACTGAAAGTTGCTGATGGCTGACGCCATCTATCGGAATAAATATCAACTATTCTCGTTGATTTTTAATTATTCCAGAATTGGCCAAATACCCATTCTTGACTAATCAAGAAAAGCTAACCACGGACGCGTTTCGGGCTGTTGGCCCTCATCAGCGTGGTGCAAGCTGTACCTCAACGACCAAAAAATTGGTCATTAAGGCATCCTGAAAAATCATGGAACGGGTAGTTAAGGCCAGAATTGCGTGAGGACGCTACACAATGTGAAAAAATAGTACAAATGTAACATTGTACTGGGATAAGGTGCATAAATTAAGAAAAAGGCATCTCCTTATCGTGCAACTGAAAGTTGCTGATGGCTGACGCCATCTATCGGAATAAATATCAACTATTCTCGTTGATTTTTAATTATTCCAGAATTGGCCAAATACCCATTCTTGACTAATCAAGAAAAGCTAACCACGGACGCGTTTCGGGCTGTTGGCCCTCATCAGCGTGGTGCAAGCTGTACCTCAACGACCAAAAAATTGGTCATTAAGGCATCCTGAAAAATCATGGAACGGGTAGTTAAGGCCAGAATTGCGTGAGGACGCTACACAATGTGAAAAAAATAGTACAAATGTAACATTGTACTGGGATAAGGTGCATAAATTAAGAAAAAGGCATCTCCTTATCGTGCAACTGAAAGTTGCTGATGGCTGACGCCATCTATCGGAATAAATATCAACTATTCTCGTTGATTTTTAATTATTCCAGAATTGGCCAAATACCCATTCTTGACTAATCAAGAAAAGCTAACCACGGACGCGTTTCGGGCTGTTGGCCCTCATCAGCGTGGTGCAAGCTGTACCTCAACGACCAAAAAATTGGTCATTAAGGCATCCTGAAAAATCATGGAACGGGTAGTTAAGGCCAGAATTGCGTGAGGACGCTACACAATGTGAAAAAATAGTACAAATGTAACATTGTACTGGGATAAGGTGCATAAATTAAGAAAAAGGCATCTCCTTATCGTGCAACTGAAAGTTGCTGATGGCTGACGCCATCTATCGGAATAAATATCAACTATTCTCGTTGATTTTTAATTATTCCAGAATTGGCCAACAAGAATGGGTATTTGGCCAATTCTGGAATAATTAAAAATCAACGAGAATAGTTGATATTTATTCCGATAGATGGCGTCAGCCATCAGCAACTTTCAGTTGCACGATAAGGAGATGCCTTTTTCTTAATTTATGCACCTTATCCCAGTACAATGTTACATTTGTACTATTTTTTCACATTGAAATATATGCTTTAAAAATTCTGTATATCTCTATATTAGGTTTTTTTACAAGATAAAAGGACATCATCTGAGGTCACAGTCTTAACAAAGGAATTCTGTTAATCTATAAAAAGTGCAATCATATAACCTAAGTATAACATCATCCCATTGACTTTGAATTTTTAAAATGTATTATATTAAAATTATTCCAACAGAGAGAGAGATCTATAATTATTGTTTTTATAATTTTATTTTGGCCCCTATAAATTATATTTTGCTAAATATACTTTCTGAATATAGAGCAATCCATAATATACACTGCGTAACATTGAAAATGGAGCACCAAGAAATAGTGGCCAGAAAGTGATGAAACTCGGCAGACAGAGAGAGACAGGGACGAACAATAAGTGATCTTTATTTCAAAATGATAGTCATAATACAGAGCGAGAACGGCGTCGGCTTAGTAGCAAGTAGGACCACCGCGGACGGCGATGCACGCAGCAACACGTCTAGGTAGTCAATCAGAGTACGGATGGCGTCCTGAGGGATGGCTCTCCATTCCCTCTCAACCATTTGCCACAGTTCGTCTTCTGAACGCGGCTGTGGCAAGGCATATGCAAACGGCGTCCAATGATGTCCCAGACGTGCTCGATTGGTGAGAGATCAGGAGAGTACGGTGGCCAGGGAAGCATCTGTACATCTTGCAGAGCTTGTTGGCTAATGCGAGCAGTGTGCGGTCGGGCGTTATCCTGCTGATAAAGGGCATTGGGTGCCCCCTGAAGGTAGGGGAGTGTCACCGGTCGCAGCACATCATCAACGTATCGTTGGGCCGTCATAGTGCCCTGAATACGAATTAAAGGTGACCTGGAATCATACGCGATTGCGCCCCAAACCATGATTCCACGTTGTCGCACGGTGGGGCGTTCCACAATTGCTGCCGGATTGGACCTTTCTCCACGTCGACGCCACACGCGTACACGGCGACTATCACTGGACAAGCAGAAACGCGACTCATCTGAGAACACGACCCTGTGCCATTCCGTCATCCACGTCGATCTAGCCCGGCACCATTCCAAACGTTGGCGCCTATTCGGTGGGGTCAATGGCAGTCTTCTTAGCGGACGGCATGAGTGCAAGCCATTAGCAACCAATCGACGGGAAATGGTTCTGGTCGAGATGGAATGATCTAGGGTGTCTTGCACATGCAGGATGGCGGTACAAGTGGCTTGTGGGGCCGCCACTGCTTGTCGAAGGATACGCCGATCCACACGTGCTGACGTCACTCTGGTTGCACCGACATTCCTATAAATTGCCACATTTCCTTGTTCCAACCATCTTCTCCACAGTCGGTGCATCGTGGACGCACCAAGGTGTGTATCAGCTGCGATTTGACGTATGGACCAACCTGCCCTTTTCAGTCCGATCACCATGCCCCTCGTAAAAGCGTCTGTCTGCTTGAACTGCCTCCGTTTATGATGACCTGGCATTCGCTGTTATTGCACGTGTCTTTTGACACAAGAACAAAATTTCTACAATGATTTTCCTTGAAGAAATAACGACACGAATACTGTCCTTTCTGCAAGTTCCTTCCCTTATATCTTACTCCATGTGCGCACGAGAGCTGCGCATTTTACATCATTTGCAAAACTCGGTTAGGCGCGTCTACCCTGAAATTTGCATAATTTTCTGGCCACTATTTCTTGGTGTTCCATTTTCAATGTCACGCAGTGTATATATTTTAAAAATAGGTCTTATTTTGGATCTTATTACAATCCAAAATAATTCCTATTTTTAAAATAAATATACTTTGTATAATATATATTTTGAATAGGAAAACATATATTAGATATTTCAAATATTTATTGTTGAAACCAATAAAAGCAAGGTAAAATAAATTTCTAAAGGCTTTCAAAGAAAGAAAATTTGATAAAGAACAAATAATATTTTCTCATTCAAATGATTTGTGTGCGAAAAAAAAAATATCAACATGTATAGTCACGACCGTCTTTCCTCCTCAATCAATTCCTCATATCACGGATGCGCGCGCATCATCATTATGATCATTATCATTATATAATGATATTATCAACATATATAGTCACGTAAGTAATAGATTTAAAGCGACCGAGGATGCGTGTCTTATACTATAAGACACGCATCCTCGGTCGCTTTAAATCTATTACTTACATTCTTCAGAGGATTTCAACCTTCTTTATATATAGTCACGACCGTCTTTCCTCAATTCCTCAATTCCTCATCGGCCGCTGTCACGGATGCGGGGGCACAGGGAGGTCACGTGCTCGCCGGCAGCCAACGGGCGCGCGCCGCCGGCATTACGTCATAGATTATAAACACAAGGTAATAAGGCCAAATAAAAAAATAGTGTGTGATAAGGCACAATTTGGATTATCTACTTATATAATTGCCTTATTCTGTCTGTGTGAAGTTCACGGATAGATTTTGGTCAGAATGGATAAAATAAAAAAAGTGTCAAGGGATGGGAATCGAACCCACGACCTTCCGCTTACCTGGCAGATGCCATGACCACTAGGCTACCCTGGACATATTTTTCCGTTCACATTTTTATTTTTATATTTTCAAGACACACACAGTTTGGGGCGGGACGTTTCACAAAAGAGACATCCAAGGCGCCAATTTATAATTGTAACGAATAGTATTTTAATTAAAACATTTTTAAAATATATACGCACCCGGGTAAAACCCGGGCGTTGCCCGGGCCATTCGTCTAGTATATATATATATGTCGTGATCTCGAAAATCCACTAATAAGGGATAAATATATCCCTCCCAACTAGACGATCAATCAGGACCTACTACCTGGTTTTTGCCGATAGCCAAGCAGCTTCTCCTTTGTTAAAAAAGACAAGACACACGATGGATTAGGGAAACAAGAAGCTCCCAAACAAAAATAAAATATGTAAATAAGCTGGTTATTAAACCAAGAGATATTTGAGTTGTGCTTTGACAGGAAGTCTTGAAGAAGTAGAATTGCATTATTAATGGAAAATCAATATGGAGAATTGTAATAGGGTAAGAAAATATAACAGAAAAGTGGGGATGCTATAGGTAATTATATTATATAATATATTTTTATATTGAGACGTTACAAAAACAATTTTCAATTGTACATAATTTCCTTTAAAATGTTATTTTAATTTTTCATGTGTTTATTTTCATTTTTATTTTCCATTCATTAAAAGTCAATGATGTACATACTAAATTAGTAAAAACTCAATAAAAACGATATGTAAAATATACATAAACAAATGGCTTGTAAAAGGAAGCAGCAATAAATGAGTTTAGGCAAAATGTATATTTCATTAACAAACATTTCACTTTTAAAATAATAAACTTTAAAAATAAAGTTTTACTAAACTAAAATTAGCGTTTTAAAAATAAAAACGTGGCATTTGGCGCAGTCGAAAAGGATACGGGAAAAAAAATGGCGGAAAATCCAAACAACCGGTTGCAAAAATTCAAAGGCTCGAAGTCGGCAATTAGGCCTGAGTCATGGATCAAATTATATGATTTTGAAAATAATTCTTTAAAAGAAGATGAAAAAATCAAAAATCTTATGTACTACTTGACAGATTCAGCACTTGAATGGTATGCAGACGAGATTATTTCAAATCCTGCAATAAAAAGATGGGAAGTTGTAAAGGAAAAGTTGATTCAAAGATTTGGTTCATACAACGCAAATCCAATTGTCTCAGCATCACATCGAAGATTAAAACGAGAAAAGAATCAATAGAAAATTATTTTCAAGATAAAATTCGCCTGTTAAATCAAACCCATCTAACGAAGGAGGAAAAAATTCATTTATTAACAGACGGACTTCCAAATGATTGGAAAGATTTAATTGTGGCTGCACAGCCAACTGACACCACGAAATGGTTCCATATCGCAGCTTCAATTGAACAAAATAGGGCTTCAATTCAGTTTAAGCCTAAAAACAAAATACATCTCGCGACAAAAAATAATGATAATAGAAAAAATGTTTGCCCATTCTGGTGTCCAATATGTTCGAAAAAGGGAATAAAAATTAAACATTGGGTCACAGATTGTGAGGATTATGATCCTAATTATAAAAAGGATAGGCCTAATCAAAACACTTCAGTGAAACAAGTATGCAGAGCCCCGGAATTGTTGAATGTAAGTACTTTGACAAATACCCCTACACAAGGAGCTTTCAAGCTTATCAACATAAGTGTTGAAGTAAATGGAATTCCTGCGCAAGCATTTGTGGATACTGGAGCAACAGTATCAATAATCAATTGGCGATTATTCAAGCGAACCCGTCTTCAACTTCAACCAAATTCAGACATTCACATCAGCCAAGCGGATGGTGTTACCAGGACATGTGGAAGCCTTCAGACCAAGGTAAGAATAGATAAACTAATTAAACCTGTAACTCTCCATGTAATGAAGAACTTTAAATATCCACTCTTGATCGGATTAGATGTTGCATCTCTTTTTAATCTTTTAATAGATGTCAGAGACAAAACAATTTACACCAAATTTGATGGATTACAAAATCCAATTCTTGTAAATCATCTAGAAGATATAAGAGAACATGAATTAAAAGAATTACTTGAACACAATAGGAATGTATTTTCTCAGCATGCTATTGATTTGGGAAAAGTAGCTATACAACATAAGATCATCACGAAAAGTGAACAACCAATTTCTCTTAGACCCTATCGTCGTCCTCTAAAAGAGTATGAAGAGATAGCTGAACAAGTTAAAGAACTTCTCGAACACAAGTTAATAAGAATTTCAGATTCTCCTTGGGCATTTCCTGTTGTTATGGTTCCCAAGAAGGATGAAAATAAAAGGATGTGCATTGATTACAGACGTCTTAATGAGATCACACTGGATGACAGGCAACCCCTACCTCACATACAGGACATGTTTGATCGATTGCATGGATCCAGATTCTTCTCTACCCTTGATGTTGCATGGGGTTATTGGCAGATCGAAATGGACCCGCAATCTATTCAAAAAACTGCATTCGTCACAAACGATGGTCATTATGAGTTTTTAGTGATGCCCTTTGGTTTAAAAAATGCTGCTTCAACGTTTCAAAGGATAATCCAACATATTCTAGGTGAATTATTATGGAAAGGAACTTGCTCTTTCCAAGATGACATATTGGTGTACACGAAAACATGGCAAGAGCACATAGAACTTCTTAGTAAAGTTTTTGACAAATTAAGACAGTACAACATGAAATTAAAATTGTCGAAATGTATTTTTGGAAGAACTGAAGTAAAATACCTCGGACATATCATCAGTCACAATCAATTAAAACCTGATCCAGGAAAAGTAAAATCTATTCAAGACTTTCCAAGACCTGATACTGTAAAGAAAGTTCGTCAGTTCATGGGATTGGCAAATTATTACAGAAAATTTGTGAAGGACTTTTCTAAAATTTCATTCCCCTTGGTTCGACTCACTCGGAAGAATCAGCCCTTCATCTGGAATGAGGAAGTAGAGGAGTCATTCGCTAAACTTAAAATGGCACTATCTACAAAACCTGTCCTTGCTATTTACAACCCGGACTACCCCTCTAAAGTTTATACAGATGCCTCCAAATATGGAATTGGAGCAATCCTAACACAAATTGGTCCAGACAATGAGGAACATGTAATTGCTTATTACTCCAAAACACTGCAACCACACCAAGAGAATTATTCTGCTTATGAGATGGAATGCCTAGCCGTAATACAAGCAACTGATCACTTTCATGTATACATAGAAAACCAACCATTTGAAATCATCACTGATCATGCGGCGCTCCAATGGCTTTTCACCATGAAGAAACCGAAACCAAAGTATTTTAGATGGATTCTTAGTTTATCCTCGAAATCATGTAACATCGTTCATCGTTCTGGAAAGCAACAAACTCATGTTGACGCCTTATCAAGACTCCCAGTTGTTAACATTGCAACTCAAGAACTTCAAGAACACCAACAAAATTCAGATTTGAGTTTCTTGAAAAATTCCCACACTCACGACGGTGTGGTAATGATC
This sequence comes from Cordylochernes scorpioides, assembly GCA_030710605.1. Classification (NCBI taxonomy): domain Eukaryota; kingdom Metazoa; phylum Arthropoda; class Arachnida; order Pseudoscorpiones; family Chernetidae; genus Cordylochernes; species Cordylochernes scorpioides. Next base: position 19,632,349 of record CP092864.1, read on the forward strand.
AAACAAAAAGGAGTTTTTAAAGCAGTTGTCCCAAACTCGCTTACCAAAAAAATATTGGAAGAATATCACGATTCATTGAGTCACCCATCAATAACCAAAACATGCAAACTTATAACTAAATGTTATTGGTGGAAAGGAATAACAACTGATATCAAGAATTATGTTCGATCTTGTAAATCTTGTCAACTAGTGAAGGTCAGACATGAACCAACTTTAGGAGAAATGATCACTCCAACGTCAAATATCCAACCATTACAAATGATCGGTTGTGACACTATTGTACTGGGAACAGCAGCAGCTAACACAAAGCATAAATTCATTCAAGTTTTTGTTGATCACGCAACTCGTTATCTATGGGCATATCCCACAATAACAAACACTGCTCAAGCTGTCACTCAATGTCTTGATAAGATAATCAAATCTGTTAATTCGATCAATACTATCTTAACAGATAATGGCAAAAATTTTATATCAAAAGAGTTCAACAAATTTCTTTCTTTACAAGGAATTAAACACACATATACTTCGCCTTATCATCCTCAGTGCAATGGCATTTGTGAGAAATTAAATGATACGATAATGACAAAACTGAGAATAGCTGTTCTAGAGAAACCTAGATGTAAATGGAGCTCATTGTTACCGCAAGTTGTCAAAAATTGTAATTCCACACCACATGACGTGACTGGTTTTTCACCGCTTTTCTTAATGTATGGAATCGGTAATGTACCCGAATTTGCCGACCAAACTCCAATTACAATTGAAGAAGCCAGGAAGAAAGCTAGCCTGCGGACAGAACAATTTAGAAGTAAGTGGAAGATTAAACACGATAGCCATCACCCCAAGTATGTCTTTAAAGAAGGAGACTTAGTCATAAGAAAAATTGCCTTCAACGACCCTCGTCTCATCAAGACATCACCAAAATATGAAGGACCATTTGTCATTCAAAAAAAGATATCTGATGTAACCTACGATATCTCTCTGAAAGACCAAAAGCAAGCAAGACGCGTTCACATATCTCAACTTCGACCATTTATTACCCGAGAATAAATGCTTCAAGAAGGGGAATATGAGACGTTACAAAAACAATTTTCAATTGTACATAATTTCCTTTAAAATGTTATTTTAATTTTTCATGTGTTTATTTTCATTTTTATTTTCCATTCATTAAAAGTCAATGATGTACATACTAAATTAGTAAAAACTCAATAAAAACGATATGTAAAAATATACATAAACAAATGGCTTGTAAAAGAAAGCAGCAATAAATGAGTTTAGGCAAAATGTATATTTCATTAACAAACATTTCACTTTTAAAATAATAAACTTTAAAAATAAAGTTTTACTAAACTAAAATTAGCGTTTTAAAAATAAAAACGTGGCAATATATTCATGTGTGTCTATATTTTTGAAAGAATTATGGCTTCTTTTGAAAAAATGTTAATAGAAATATTCGCGAAAAATAACCACTTTGTTGTAAACTTTATTGTGTATATAATTTTTTGTAACACATGAATCTAATTAAGAGAAAGGAATCTATTCAAAATTATATCAAGACCTCATATTGCAGTAATATAAAAATTTCCCTTATGATTCATAATTTTCTTATATTTACATTGAGGTATGAGGTGTGAAATTTTAAGAAATGCTAAAAACGGTATAAGTGTTGCCCATTATTACTCAAACAATAAGATCATTTTGTTATACACACAAGAGACACAGCAGAACAAAATGGGAAATTACTGTACACATTGTGCAAATAGAAAACGAACTCCTCCAGCAATGAAAAAATCCTATGATTATGAGAAGGCTGTGTCCAAATATTTCCAAGAAGAAATGGAAATATTAGAATATAAAAACAGAACCCAGGTGCCTTACCATCAGGCAAAGAAAGTAACCTTTGGGAAAGAGTTTTTTTTTCAAAGAATTTAGAGAGACCGAAATGCCAATATTGCTAGAGTATCGTGCCTGTAAAAAAATGGCAGAGGACTCCTTTTTTGTTAAGAACATCAAAGAGAAAGAAATTCCTGACTGTCCTCGCACAACACCCAAAAGATATTTTTTCCAAAGGTCAGGTACTAAGCCACCCTACAAAGTGGCGAAATTGCTTCAAGAAGCAGCCGACTTGCTTGAAGTCTACAAGCAAGAAAAAGCTTCCAGAATGGCCTTCCGCATAGCAAGGAAGGCTAGAATTAGGGAAATGCGGATGGAACGCGTTCGCGTCTCAGAATTGGAGCTGAGACAGCTTGAAGAGGAGGAGTAGGTCAAGTGGCTGCGAGGTAAGTCCTACACTAGTTATCACAATATGAAGCAAACCTATTATGTACAGGAGCCTTCCTGCCCGCATTACCATCTTCCAGGAGTACCCCGGGTGGACCGCCACTCCCCCGGTGGCACAACGCTCCTCGCGGTGGCAGACCATCAGCCACCGCCACTTGACCTTCCCTCCTCTGCCTCCACGACGCCATAATATCTTCCCATCATGCCATCAGCCTGCCCCTGCTACCACCCCATGGCTTCACTTGGTTGCTAGGATATTAACTTCTTGCCATCTTTTTTCTGGAAGCAGCATTCTGGTCACCTTCTAATTGTCCATCAATGTTCATAACTACATCATAAAAGTTAATCTGACCATATATTTGACACATAGAATATAATTTAAGCCTATTTCCTGAAGTTTCTAGAGTTCTTGAAGCATGGATTTAATCTAATTATCTTAAACACGCACATTCTTTAACGCAAAGTTATTTTGAAATTGCACAAGAAGTATGAATTAGAGTCTGTAACTCATTTAATTGAAAGAACAATGTAAAAATAATTAAGAAATTCTAAATATGATAGGTTGCTACAATTTCGCGATCTTTGCGAAAGTGGAAGCAAAAACATTTGTGGGATGTAATGCAGCATCTAGCTGACATATTGGTTTCCATAGCATCATAATTGGCGATTTCCAATGTGGTTCAACGTATAATACCAGAGTGCACTTCAAATTCTGGAGTGACTTGAGTCCTATATCAAGATCAAGCCTCAAACACCGGGTCCTAGTCATATCCATAGAAGATCATACCTATTCACGAGAATTCATTTCAAGAAAATGAGTAGTCAAGCCACACTGCCCAACTCTATCATCGAAGACTTTTCGGGTAGAGCTCATAAATACAACAGGAAAATGAGAATCGTTCTATAAGGATAATATTCCTCAATTTTAAAAAAAAATCATATGCTGGTTTTGCCAAACAGTTCCAAAAATCATGCTTTAGGAATCATACCCAAGTTTAGTTGCTTGGTGAAGGTGATCAACATCTTCCTTTTAGGATCTATATAAGGCAAGAAGAAAAGGTTTTTCATTCTTTCAATAATAAAGTCTTCTGTTTTAATCAGCGCTTACTCTAACCTAGATAGCAAGCTATCATCAGCAGAAGAATCAATGAATTACCTTCCAACAATCTTTATTGGTGATTTTACAGAAAATAAATTTTCAAGCGAAGCTATTGTACTCTACCATGTATATCTGATCTCAAGTCCTCAAAAAGTGGAAGAAGAGTACAGTATTTTTTCCAATTCTGGCGTGCTCCAGCATTGAAAAAACACGTCAAACTGTGACATTCAATCGTAAGGAATTCGTCTTATGATACATGTCCAGAATCATGTTCAACTGTGATGATGACTGCTAACAACTTACTGATGGTTATTCACAAGACCATAAAGGAGAGGCCTCGCTTCAAGACCGATTCTATTTCAACTCTATCTCCTGCTTGCATTAAGACAGCAGTAGTTGTTATTTTATAATAAAATGAGAAGAAAATTAAGAGAGATAAAATAAAAGAGGCATTTATAACTTCATAGAAATATATATTATTTTTAAATTTATGTTTTTCTGAGAGAGAGAAGAAATCAACTCAAATATTTACATATATTTTATATTTATAAAGTTTTAAAAAACTTTTTCGGAGACACCAACGAATTTCTACTCAACATAAGTCATCATTCATTCATGATTGATAATTTTAATATCCCTAAAAGCTCTTCTTCTCTTATAAAAATTTTAAAATTGCGGATTTTTTAATATTAAAAGTTGTTTTATTTATTCGATGTGGTATCACCAATTTATTTTAATCACGGGTTGTGGAATAGAAAAATATGTGTGTTATGCAAGATGTTTATTTAGGACTGAATAATTATTTTAAAAGAAGAAAAAATATTGGGAATTACCATTTATTAATTACCAGTTAAACCTGTCTATAGCGCTCCCTTTTGGGCCTCACCAAAATAGGATGCTATAGAAAGGGGGTGCCATAGACAGGTCACTTTTAATGTAAATCGCATCGTACTAGATTACTTTATTAACATCATGAAACGCGATATCCCAAACTCAGGGATATTTGCGTCGAGACCTCTATCTACATCACAACAAATCGGCTATATACAATCCTGTTCAATTCACTATTTTACATAATTAACAAAGAAAATTGTCCGAAAAGAAAACAAACAACAAAGCAAAACACACAAAGCAAGCATCGCAATTCTTTTCCTTCTAATTTTCCCTCTCCCTTTTCCAATTTAAAAGAAAGTTGTAAATAAATTTGCAAAATTGATCAAAACTTTTGCACCTCTCTTTATTGCCTACAAATTCATCAAGCCGTCCAATACGACCAAATTTGTCTTCTCTATAAACCCGGAAAATTGGGCAATTCATAAGTAGATGTTTCGAGTCCTGAATTTCACCTCCGCAGAAGCATCCTGGTTCCTTCACCGCGCCGATAGTTGCCAAAAATTTCCCAAAATTACCATGATCTGTAATGAATTGGATATTATAAAAATTTGGACGGAAAAATCTTGGGATTCCAGACACGAAAAAGCTTCTGAAAATTTCATTAGTATTGTCAAAATTTTCCTTCATTTTTGCGTGTAAGAATGATTTGACTATACTTGGAGCATGGGGTTCATAAGTAATTATATCTTCAGTGGACAGATGAGTTAGATCATATTTGATTATTCTAGATTCTATATAGTCTATTAGGAGTGGAATTTTTGCCAAACTATGCACACAGTTAGATGATGTGGTTTTATAAGCTCTAACTGCCCATAAAATGATCTGGTACTGCATGGAATTCAGTTTTTGTTTAGAACGATTGTTTAAATATTTAAGCCAAATTTCTGATCCGTATGTAAGTACAGGCCTTATTATAGTTTTATATAAAGTTAACCTCTTTTGTGTATCTAAACCCCACACGTTGCCGCTTAGTGAACATAATAAATTTTTCATACGCCCTGCCTTACACAGAATATAATTTACATGTGGAGAAAAGTTAACTTTATTTTTCCATTTGTGATTTGAAAATTTCATTCCCAGAATTTTTACTTGCTTGACCGGCCTGATTATATTGTTATTAACCTCGATAGGTATTTTTTCTCTGTTATGCAGGTATAGCAAATTAGTTTTCTCTGTACTGATCGTTAATTTATTTCTATTACACCATTGGATCACATAATTTAAGGTGTGTTCACTTGCGGTTTTTAGTCCTTCAATAGTCTTATTCCAGCAAATTATTGTAGCATCGTCTGCATAACATATAATATCTGCATTAATTGATTCGAAATTTATCAACAAATCATTTAGCAAAATATTCCACAGAAGTGGTGATAAAGGTCCACCCTGTGGACATCCTTTAGTTATTTTCTTATAAAAAGTTTCTGATTCGTATGTAAATTTCACCTCCCTTTCTTTATTCAAATAAGATTTTATGATCCGTATTAAATCTGAGGGAACGTTGTCATTATCCATTCGTTTTATAATCGCAGGCCACCATGCATTGTCGAATGCACCAGCTATATCTATAGCTATCAAGGAAGTCAATTCTTTTTGTTTATGTTTCAATATAGTTTCTATAATTTTTTCCATTCCAGTAATAGTTGATCTAGATTTCATAAAGCCATGCTGCCTTGAGCTCATTAGATTATTTTCTAAATAATAGTTACTTAATTTATTTTTTATTATATTCTCAAATGTTTTAGAGAGATTAGATGTCAATGATATAGGTCTATAACTTTTATTTACTTCATAACTCGTTTTGCCTGGTTTTGGAATTATTTTTAAGAATGATTTTTTCCATTCATCCGGATAGTATCCCATTTCTATACATTTATTGAATAATTGATGCAGAATTGGGATTATTTTTATTTTAGCTTGTCTGATCATATTGTTACTAATGTAATCAGGGCCCGGTGCTTTTTTAATATTAGTTTTTAAAATTGTTTCCTCTATTTCCTTAGATTCGATATGAACACTACTTTTATTTTTATATTTAGGAGTATAATTTCTAATCAAAATATGATCATCTTTATCCAAACCTACAATATCATCCGGAAATAGATCGTTCATTAAACTTTTTATTTTGTCGATCTTTAAATGATCTGGTAAATTATCAATTAGAGGTAATCCTAAATTTCTATTTTTTGATCTCAATGACTTGTAAATCCTATAAGCATTACCAAATGCGTTAGTTGAATGACTTTCTTCTATAAAATTTCTCCAACTCGCTCTTTTTGCCTTTTTAATTTTATTTAAATATTTATTTCTCATTGATTTATAGGTCTTTTCATAGATCGCTCCATGCCGATGGTACAAATTTCTAATATAGTGGAAATCGTTTTTCAATTTCTCCAACTTCCCATCCCACCAGTATGTATTTGTTTTATGATTTCCGCTTCTTGTCTTGACATTTAGGGACAGATAAGCTGCCTCTCTAATTATTTGTGTGAGAGTCTTTACAATGTTGTCAATATCTTCGATGGTTGACGCGTGGTTTATCTTGGTGATAATGTTATCTACATCTTGTATTGAAATTTTTTCGGTAAATGTTTTCCAATCAGCATCTTTCTCTATAAATTTCCATGTTGAGTTTTGAACTGTCCTTTGCCTGTTAAAATTATGATAAATGTCAAAGGTTATTGCAACGTGATCTGAAATGCTCGTCAAAATAGTCGTCTTCCAGTTTTGTACAAAACTTATTGATTTTTTGTTTGAAATCGCAAGATCTATAATGCTTGAATTTCGGCAGGTGGGTATCTTAAGATTATGGATAAATAGGCTATGTTCATCTATGATGGAGTAGAATTTGAAACCATTGGAATTAGTCGTCGGATCAAACCAGACTGGGTGTCTAGAATTGAAGTCGCCACATAGTATAATAGGTTGTTGATTGTAGGTATCTAGAAGCTCCTTGATAAATTTTTGATGAGTGTCATTAAATCTATGTGGATGAATATAAAAGTTAGCAATAACAGTATTTGATTCCGCTGAATTTATAGAGGTGGTTGTACAAAAGGAGTTTGTGAATTTATTGATTTTATTGTATTTTAAGCACTTATTCATAAAGATCGTTGCAGTGTATATTTGTTCACCTGTTGTTGAATGCACTATTTGAGATTCTAAATCGAAAATTACATCTCTATCAATCAGATAAGGTTCCTGTATTAGGATGATATCTGGTGGGTTGTCTTTTATAGAAGCTTGAAGCTCATTCAGTGCCAAGATACTTTTTCTTACATTTTGTTGTAAACATTTAATTCCTTTTCCCTGCATGATATTCAAACTAAATAAACAATAATCTCAGCTGCGAAATTTGCCTAATTGTCGGTTGGATGATATCTCGTTCGTTGGATAATTCTATCTATCTGTATTTTGTATAAAGGACAGTCCGAGGAATTAGCTCTATGATTCGGCCAGTTTCTAAATTTAGGATGTTTTAGACAGTTATAACAATTGCAAATTTTTGAACAGTCATGAATTCCTTGCGCGCCGCATAATTTGCATATCTCGACGTTAGTACAATCTGCCAATTTATGGTTGGGATTAAATTGAAGGCATCTCTGACATTGTTTTACCAGAATCTTATCTTCCACAAAACAGCGTTCAAAGTCTGTATATAATTTATTATTCATATTTTTAAGGATCTGGTAAACCTTTGGAGAAACCCTAAGAACTATGTTGTGGTGGGGCGTGTTCGATTTCATGCTAAACAGAACATGGATATCATTTTCCATTTCGTTTAATTCAGGGTTCATACTACAGATTGTTTTAGTAAAATTAGAGGTTTCTGTAAGTTTATTAACATTTTTAACTACTACTGTAGGATCTCTTGGTTTGGGGATATAAATTTTGCTAATATTAGCGAGTTCCTCTGCCCTGCCTAACTCATCATTTAGAGATTCCACGTCTGATTCTGTAGGGGTCTTTATTATTACAGATTTCCTAGCATTTATAATTTTGTTAATCTTTTTTTTTTTCCTTCGTCCCTAAGCTTTGTAACTTTGCTTGATATAGTTTGATGCATTTTTGTATTATCTTCCACATTTATAGGTGTTGCCACTATTGTGAACTCCTTATGTAAATTTTTTTTTTTTTTTATGTAATCTTGTGATGTTTCTGTACGAGCTACTTGAGCATATGTTGGAGTTGTTTTAACTAGTTCATCTTGGATCCCTTTCAGTTTTTGATCCATAACATCAGTAATTGTTGTTTTCATTAGATCCAATATATCTTGGTTATTTATTTCTTTTAAAGTTGAAATACCATCCTTGGTTTGCCTAACCATAGTTGACAAAAATGTAATATCATTTTTAGTTAGATTTTTTTGATTTTGTTGAACTTTTTTGTCAAAATAGTTATAAATTTCATCCAACTTATCATTTAAAGTTTGAATAATTATTTCCATATTCTATTTTTGCATATTTGTGCGAAAACAACAATGGAAAAGTATTTCAAAAATGACAATAAAACAAAAACAAAAAAGGGAAATCTCCTAAACTTTTGAACAGTGATTGCCAATTTAAAAGGTTAAAATATTTTTAAATTAAACAATTTATATAACTTTTATAAATTATACAATAGGTAAACTGAAAATTTAAAACAATATTTACCGGAACTATCGGAGCCTAACGTATTTAAAATCGGGCGCTATAGAGAGGGAGGCGCTATTTAGAGGGGGCGCTATAGACACGTTTAACTGTATATTGAAAATATACGCTAAATTCCATATATCTCTTAGATGTAATTGCATCATAAACATTCCTCAAAATTTCTTCAGGTAAGGTCACAATCTTAAAATATTGATTCTAGAAAACTACTGTGGAATTTTTATCATTTCTCCTAGGATAAAGTCAATCACAGCTAAATATATATATGAATTCACACAATGAAAATTTTTATTAATTCAAAATATTCAATACATCAATAATTTTAGCTTCTAATGAATTAGAATTCTTGAATGTTTATTGTTTATATATCAAAATCAAAAGGGAATAAATATCTAAACGTTTTCAATCAAAGAAGTAAAACATTGCCAAAGAAAAAAATTCTCATTTAATTTTAAATGAAAATTTTTAGTGAAAAATATATGAGAAAACGCCAAACTATATGAAAAAATATTACAATGTAAAATTTTACTGGGGGATTTAGTAACCTGATACCAGTACAATTTCACTTTTATACTTTTTTTCATATAGTTTGGCATTCAAACGCCCTTACGTCCTTAAATACCCATTCCTTGATATTTTAAGAAGCCTCCTCGAAGAAAAAAGATGTTTAGGTCATTGAGGTACAGCCAGGTGAGGGCCAACTCTGAAACGCGTATGTTGTTAACTTTTCTTGTTTATCAAGAAACGCTATTTGGTCAGTTCTGTAATAATAATAAAAATCAATGATTAGTATATATTTTATAATACAATATAATATAATGCGGCCTGTGATTGTATAACGACATTTGAAATACTATCCCGCATGTTTCTTTTCAGCGAAAATTCAAAATTTACGAATAACGATTATTTCTCCTTGAAATAAATTTTGAATTTTTGCTGAAAAGAAACATGCGGGATAGTATATATTTATTATGGCAAATAGCGCAAGCTAACAACGATTTTTTGTTGCATGATCAGGAAATTCCTTTCTCTCTTAATAAATAGCAAAATTAAAAATATGTTCATAAAATAGGAAATATTTGCTCTAATATAATATGTATATTTATATTTATCTTAATATGAAATGAATATTATATTAGTACAATTGGATATAATAGATAAATTTTGTTTTATATAATGGGTATATATTCGCAATAAAAAACCATTGCATTGAAAATAAATATTGTACATATTATATATATATATATATTACATAGGTAATAAAATACATTATAAGAGATGCACTTAATTAATAGAAAATAATATTAAAATAATTATAATCATCAAAACCTCCAGGCAATAAAATGAAAAAATTGGCTGATAAAATATATAATAATGGCATCACAAGTGGAATCTTTTATTAAATCTTACAAAGGGGTTTTTGTGAAGCCTCATTATTACTCAAACAATTAGATTCTAACCATATACTCATAAGAGACACAGCACCTTAGAATGGGTAACTACTGTACACCTTGCAAAAGAAAAAAGAGAGCTCCTAAGGCAATCACAAGCGCCAAAAATTATGAGGATATTGTGACCAAGTTTTTTCATGAAGAAATGAAAATTCTTGAATCTAAAAACAGACACCAAGAGCCATACCACCAGGCAAAGAAAGTCACATTTGACAGAGAGATTCAATATAAAGAATTCAGAGAATCAGAGATGCCTGAGTTACTTTCATTTCGCGCCTCGAAGAAGATGGCTGAGGACTCCTTCTTCACAAAGAACACCAAGGAGAAGGAAATCCCAGCCTGTCCTCCCATAACACCGAGGAGGTATTTTTTCCAGAGTTCAGGAACCAAGCCACCCTACAACGTAGGGAAAATGCTTGAACAGGTAGCAGGTCGGCTTGAAGAATGCAAGCAATTGGAAGCCGCCAAAATGGCTGCTCGAATCGCAAGAAAAGCCTAAATTCATGAGATGCGGATGGAATGGGTTCGCGTCTCTGAATTGGAATTGAGGCAGCTTGAGGAGGAGGAATAGGTTAAGTGGCTGCGATGTAAGTCCTACACTAATAATCATAATATGAAGCTAACACATTATTTACAGGAGCGTTCCTGCCCGCATTACCATCTTCCAGGAGTACCCCGGGTGAACCGCCACTCCCCTGGTGGTACAACGCTCCTCGCGGTGGCAGACCATCAGCCACCGCCACTTGACCTCCCCTCCTCTGCCTCCAGGACGCCTTAACATCCTCCCACCATGCCACCAGCCTGTCCCTTTTACCATCCCACAGCCTCATTTGGTTTCTTTGAGATCAAAGGCTCTGGAATCCACTTCAGCATCAAATAGACCACATTAGTTTCCATAGCATCATAATTGGGCATACAATGTGGGAAGAAAAAACCAGAGGGCGCTTTAAATCCTTAGAGTCACCTGAGTCCATATCAAGTCAGGCCTCATACACCAGAACCTATCTCCTATCCATAGAAGATAATTTCTTAGGAAGAAATTTAATGGCAACATGAAATTTCGACAATAAAATGAGTGTTTAAGCCACATTGTCCAGCTTTTACAAACCAGAGAGTTTCGAGCTAAAATTCATCAAAAAGTGCAAATAAATGGCAATCGTTCTAGAATGATAAGCTCTTTATATTGAAAAATAGCTACCATATGCTGGGGTTGTCATACAGTTCCAAAAAGCATGCCTTAGAAATCACAACCCAAATCCAGATGCAGGGTGAAGATAATCAACAACTCCCTTTTAGGCTCTGCATAAGGCGAGAAGTCAAGGATTCATTTCTTTTCCAATAATATCTTCGGGTTTCATCAGTTCTTGCTTAAATCCAGATAAGCAAGGAATCATCGGCAGAAGAACCATTGAATTCAATTAAAACACCCTTCTCAAATATTTATCAAGTAAATGCATTTTCAAGTGAAACTTGTTTTTTGCGATTCAGTAGTTTATCAAAGCCTAATTCCTCAAGAGCTGGAAGAAGATCACGATATTCCTTACCAATCAGGATTGCTTCAGCATTGAGGAAAACGCGTTGAAAGTTGGGATTCAATCTTAGAGAATTCGCCTTATGAGACTTGCCTAGAGTCATGTTCAACGGTGATGATGGTTGCCAACATCTTGCTGTTGGTTATTCACAAGACAATTAAGGAGAGGCCTCGCTTCAAGACTGATGCTATCTCAACCCTCTATCAGCTCTTGCTCGTATCCAAGAGAAGAGAAATCGATTTCATAATAAACGATAAAAAATTACGAGAGAAAATATAGATGTAGTCTTTATAAAAAGCCTATGTGGAAAATATCTTAATAGCCACCTTTCATTTTTTCAAAGGTTTGGCCGAGAGACTAGTTTAATGAGGCGTCTGGACCTCGTTTTTAAGAGTTGATGGGTTGAGTGTTGGTAAAGTTTGTGATGACTCAATGGGAGAAGGGTAGGATACTTTATCAGTCTTGCCCATTTAATTTGTCACATATCGGGGTGATGCCTTCACACTTTCAATTGGAGAAGTACCAGCGTTCTCAATTTCATTAAGTTATTATAGCCCATGGAAGAAATTTGAACTTCTGGCCCACCTTTGTCGTGCATTCCCCTATGTAGTATCTGTGCTCCTTCCCAGCGATGAAGCAGATTCCAAAATTGGCAAATATGATTGTTAGTATAATCATTTGGATATACGCTGAATAGCCACAGAAACAAACCCACATTTTTTTTTATATTTTTATAGATAGATATATTTGTGAAAAATGAAGATAGAATATGCAATTGAACCCGTTTTATGGAAAATATCCATATTATGTGATCGAAACAATCATGTGTACCCTGGTGAAATGTTATCCAGATATATGAAATATTGTGCATTTCTATAAACAATGCACACACAGTAAATCAAATATTTCAAATATATTTATATAGATTGATATAAGAATTAAAGTGAAATGTTATTTAAAACAGTCCCAAGACCTTTGTCAATTTACACTATAAGTACCAATAGCGGCATATATGGAAATTAAAGAGAAACATAGTGATTAGGACTAGGAAAATATATCGGAATGAAGTGGGATAGTTATAGGGAAATTTTGTCTAGTCAGGATGTACAAAGATAACACACGAGTTCAGGAAGGGATGCAACAATAACTTTATTACACTGATGCAAAAGGAAGGAGTACAATATGTGGGACTCTTGTGTTTAACCTGAGCACTCAGAAGGATCCTTTGGCATTGTAAATGTCCCTCTTGCAAAGCATTT
>CP092864.1:19645606-19761659 GCA_030710605.1 Cordylochernes scorpioides
GAATTGAACTTTTGGCGTTAAATTCGCCGAAGTATGATTGTGATATCCGAAGACGCTTCACTTAATGTCTCTATTGTGTTGCCCATACAAAATGCAAAGATTCACGAGCTGAAAGTTGGCGATTTTGAGATGCGTCAAGAATTCGCTGCATGGGTTTTCCGGCAAATTGATATTGATGAAAACTGGCTGTCGAATGTCTGTGGACAGATGATGCTCACTTTTCTCTAAACGGAGAATTTAACATTCAAAACAGCCGCATTTGGGCAACAGAAAACCCTAGGATTTTCACAGAAATGCCACTTTACCAGCCTAGAGTTACAGTTTTGTGTGGGTTCACTTCTTTTATTATTGGGTCATTTTTCTTTGAAAAATCAATGGAAGAACTTTTAAAACCGTTTTTGTAACTGGTGAACGTTATGAGAAAAGGGTATTCCCATATTGCAGGGTAAAAGCACTAAGCGAAATAATATTCATGAAAGATGGAGGACCTCCTCATATCTCCCGAGGTGCCAAACAATTGCTGAAGGATACGTTCGGTGAAAATCGTGTGATAGGTCGCCACTTTATATACCAGTGGCCTCCAAGATCAACAGACTTGACGCCTTGCGATTTTTGTTTATGGGGATACATTAAATCGTGTGTTTATCGATGCTGGCCTACCACATTGGCCATGTTGAAGGCTTCTATCAGATGGCACGCTTTATCAATTCAACAGATATGTTATTTAATGCTGTCCATTCTGTCATTTATCGTCTGCAGGCGGTGATTGAGAATGAAGGGTGCCACATTGAGCAAGGATTGTGACCTAATACAAGAGAGAAGGCAGTTACCTCATGTGTTTTATAAGTCGCCATGTATTATATTATCTATCAATATTTTGCAGCTCTTTGTGTTGGGATATGGGGATAATAAATGCTGTCCTCACATCTTGACTCTTTTTTTTGTGAACAGTAATATTTTGTTTGTCATTTGCTCACATATTATGTCGTGCAAACCAGAGTATTATAACTTCTCGAATAACACTGGTACACACAATTTTACCCCTTATGTTTAGTTTTTCGCTTTTCGCTCATTAGAAGAAATACATAGATAATAGATAACATAGAAATACATACATAAGAAATACATGTAGCATAAAGAATATTTTCTGTACACCAATAACTTTAGAAATTTTGTGAAAAAAAAATAATACAAAATGATTTTACTACCACGTTTTTTAACGCAAAAGGTCGATTTAAATTTATTTTTATTTGAGGGGACACATTTTTAAAATTGTGTACAGTATAATAAACAATGATAACATTTGACAAGCCCATAGGATATTTGGAATAAAGTACGACAAATATATTTTGTCACTCCCCTCTATATTTCATTTGCTGGATCATGACAAATATCCAGTTAAATAGTCAAGGGTCGCCAATCAGTCAAGAAACTACACATTCCTTATAGCAAGAAATCCTATTAATAGTGCCATCATAATTTTTGGTACTATATTAACATTTCAAAAATTCGTGTATTGATATCAGCAGTGTTTTTCAAACATTCAATCTATTTCACAAAACCTCATATAAAAATAAATATTTTGCTACATGTTTTAATTTGCATTTACCTATTTTACATATCTCTGATTGTATTTGAAAATCGTTAACCAATTCTTCATACTTTTGGCGAAGTGGTGTTTTATTAATTTGTTATTTGATATTATTAGGGTTCTTTCCTGGTATTCAAAAAGGAAAAATACGTGTCGATCAGTTATATTTTTCAATTTATCAAACAATTTGGCCGCTGAATCTCTGATTCTGGTAGAGCGCCATCTGGCGAATAAAATTGTAACTAAAATCAATTTCGAATTTTTCATTATTTGCCATAAAAAATCCCATTGCATCCTGAATACAATGGTGTTTACCGCATTGCTCTAGCGCAAATATTCGCGGAGTTATTAATTTTTAAATAGTGCGGGACTTTTGGATCACCCTGTATATATCGCCCCCCCCCCCCCCCCCCCTCCGTCTTAGCTAAAATTGACACAGGCCCCTTTTCACTTGAACTGTAATATAACGCTTTCCTTTCTCGGGAAGAATTTTTTTATAAGGTTCAGTCTTTTAGAGATCTTCCTTCTCCATTTTTTTTTTTTTTTTTTTTTCTTGTCACCTTTACCTAAATTTTTGGTGAGGGGAATATATGTACATATGAAACAACAGTTTCCAGCTCGGATGTCTCTGGATGTCTTCTTCTTTACCAGGCATCAGCTTTCGGCATGGAAGTCTGGTGTCATCTGTTGTCTAGGTTTCTGGGCAAAAAGAATGGTCTGTAAGTCTATGTGGGAGGGAAGCCATGTATCCATTTGATTTGATTATACATACGCCTTCTGTTGGGGTATGGTTACAAAAAACGTGCCCCAACAATGGCTTGAGCCATCTGTAGGAAAAGATATCATCTAATTGTTGATTTTTAATTATTCCAGAATTAGCTAAATGCCTTTTCTTTATTAATCAAGAGTTTGGACAATATTCTGTAATAATTAAAAAGCAACAATTATAAATTGATATTTATTCCTGCAGATGGCACAACTCATCAGCAACTTGCATGATCACAGGAAAAGTTTTTCCTTAATTAACCAACCTGATCCCAGAGCACTTTTGTACCATTTGTACATAATGACAGGTGAGGTAACCTTCATTTTTTATACATCAATATGTCATCTGGCAAAATTTCCATCTATATTTTGGCCATAGAATTGGCCTAGCCACTTTGCTAACTAAACACTTCTTTGTCAGATTGTAAAGATTCCATTTGATCCCTTGTGAATCTCATGGAATAAAGCTCGTCTTGGACTAACAAGGGCCATAGCCTGAACCATGGGTTCCAGGTGAGTAATTCTGTTTTCCAAAGCTGGTGTTATGGCTTTGTTACCAAGCCAAGGCCGCTAGTTAGCAGTGACGGTCAATAGATGGCGTCTACACTCATGAACAAAACTTGGATTATAGATTAGAACGACAATAAGACCAAATCCAAGTAAATAGTGCATGATGTTTCGGTAACAGTGTTGTTATCATGAAAATGGCATCTCCTTATCGTGCAACTGAAAGTTGCTGATGGCTTGCGCCATCTATTGGAATAAATATCAACTATTCTCGTTGATTTTTAATTATTCCAGAATTGGCCAAATACCCATTCTTGATTAATCAAGAAAAGCTAACCATGGACAAGTTTTGGGCTGTTGGTCCTCATCAGCGTGGTGCAAGCTGTACCTCAACGACCAAAAAACTGGTCATTCAGGCATCCTGAAAAATCATGAAACGGGTAGTTAAGGCCAGAATTGTGCGAGACCGCGACACAATGTGAAAAAAATAGTACAAATGTGATATTGTACTGGGATAAGGTGCATATATTATGAAAAAGGCATCTCCTTATCCTGCAACTGGAAGTTGCTGTTGGCTTGCGCCATCTCTCTGAATAAATATCAACTATTCTCGTTGATTTTTAATTATTCCAGAATTGGCCGAATACCCATTCTTGATTAATCAAGAAAAGCTAACCACGGACATTCTGGCCTTAACTACCCATTTCATGATTTTTCAGGATGCCTGAATGACCAGTTTTTTGGTCGTTGAGGTACAGCTTGCACCACGCTGATGAGGGCCAACAGCCCGAAACACGTCTGTGGTTAGCTTTTTTTGATTAATCAAGAATGGGTATTTGGCCAATTCTGGAATAATTAAAAATCAACGAGAATAGTTGATATTTATTCCGATAGATGACGCAAGCCATCAGCAACTTTCAGTTGCATAATATTCAGTTGCATTGGCTATCTCCAAAAACTCTCAAAAACCTCAAAAATTCACCTTCAATGGATACCCTCACATGTTGGAATTGAAGGCAATGAAGCTGCTGATGTGCTAGCGAAAAAAGGCACAAAAGAACCCTTGCCACAGAAAAATAAACTTACTTTTAAAGAAATAGAGACAGTAGCCAAAACAAAAATAAATAAGAACTGGAGGATCCCACCTAAGCACAGTTGGTACAGTGGAGTGAACCCAGGAGGAGCTCTGAACATCAGAAATAGACAGCATCAAACAACACTAACAAGATTTAGAACAGGCCATCTCAAGCCATTGAAGATAGAAAATAATAACAAAATCTACCCCACTTGCCCAAAATGTAGCTTGGCACCTGCAGCTCCAGAACACATTTTAGCTTGCATTAAATGCACTAAACAGGACCTTTGGGAGAGGCCGCTGCTCATCATAAAACAGCTCGAGGAGCATGAACTCATGGAATTCGTGTAATCTTTACACAAGGGGATAAGAAACAACAACAACAACAACAATATCACATTTTTACTATTTTTTCACAGTGTTGTTATCATCATACTAAATAAGAAAAAATATCACAGCATGTTCTTAAATAGTTACTGTTATCAAGTGTGTAAATAAGATAGCAGGTAGATAGATTCTTAGAAAATCTGCTGAAAATCTTGTTTACATACTTGATAACTACTATTTAAGAACATGCCAAGATATATTTCTGTCTGTTGATGGTAACAACGCTGTTACCAAAATGTCACACACAGTTTATTTATCCGAATTTGGTCTTATTTCCTTGTTGATCCCATTGTAAAGTTATACAATGCCAGGGAGACCAAATTCCAGGATTAAATTGACAATCTAGATAGGGTTGTTGTTTCTTATCCCCTTGTGTAAAGATTACACGAATTCCATGAGTTCATGCTCCTCGAGCTGTTTTATGATGAGCAGCGGCCTCTCCCAAAGGTCCTGTTTAGTGCATCTAATGCAAGCCAAAATATGTTCTGGAGCTGCAGGTACCAAACTACATTTTGGGCAAGTGGGATAAATTTTGTTATTTTCTATCTTCAATGGCTTGAGATGGCCTGTTCTAAATCTTGTTAGTGTTGTTTGATGCTGTCTATTTCTGCTGTTCAGAGCTCCTCCAGAGTTGTATAGGTGCTGACTTGAGGCTCCCATACATTCCAGGACCAGTGAGGCCTCTGTGATCCAGTAAGATGGTGCACTGTGGGAAGAAGACACTATCCTGGAAAAAGGAGCTGTCATGTATGGCTGCCAGATTTAAACTTTGAAATATAGGTTGCTGCCTTTTGGTCCATCCACATTTCAGAATTGTCCTAGGCTTCTGGTTTAAGTACAAAAATGAGATATCAACTTTCTTCATGTTTCTTTTTTTGTAGAAATTTACAAAAAGCCAAAATCAAGGTCTGATTATTGCAAGAGTTGCTGTGTCATTGTCCTTCAATCCTATGTATCCAGTGAAAGGTGACTTGTGTGGGTCTGTATGAAGTTTGTCCAATTTCACAACTCCTTCCTTCAAGTGAGCATAACTGATAGATTCTCTACAAGTGCACCACTTGACGGTAACTGTAGGCAGCAGCGTTCCAAGGTCTAAATCCCTGGAAGCAGCTTTTTACCCAACTCTCAAATATGTCCTAATAAAATATTTTACTTCTTGTTTACAGATAATTTGTTTCAATCCTTTAACCTCTATTTATTCACTATTGTCTTAACTCCGCCCTTGCCGGTCCCAAGCCCGGATGAAAAAGGAGGAGGGGGAGCAGTAACAAGCTCACTAAAAAACCTGGGTTCAGCTGGCCCGGCTGATAGTACCCTGTAAGGGCTCCTAATCCAGGGATACAGGATGAGCAGTGTTTGTATTCCATGTTAGGAGCGTCTGCACATGGCGTCTGTTCCTCATGTCAGAGGCGGCCATTTCTTTTGGAGCTAAGTCGGCCTGCCACTGAGTAGTGCTCCCAGTCTTAATGACAAAGGCAGACGCATTCTATTTCACCCAGTCATGATCTCAAGCTTTACCAGCTTGATACCCTAAATGATTGAGTGGAGATAAGAAAGAAGACTATTGTCTTAAATGTAGGTCTATATGGGGAAGTTTTGCTGTAATTGTTATTTACAAAAAAACATGGTATTTATAAAAATTGGAGAGAAGATTTGTGAGAGAGAAACACACACACACCTTATTTATATATATAAAAACTTTTATTACAAATAAATTATTATTTGCATAAACTGAGGTCAATCAAAGTGTATTGCTGAGTAGACAATGGTCCAAGTAACCTGTAACAACAACTTTGTTACTTACATAGCTTTAGTAGACAGTTCATCAAGGTACAATAAAAAGCCTCCCAACCATCTATTTCTGTAAAATCAAAAATGATCCAAACTCCACACCATCTATCATTGGGAGAAGTATCAAAGTTTTTAAGGCAGTCCTCCTTGTGGGAGGCCGTACTCTTTCTCCTTCTATCCATTTATAAAAGAAATGGAAACCTTTTAGTACAAATTTTGGGGTTGGTTGGTGGACGAGTGTAATAAACCGTTGCCGCTATAGAAACCTAGACTATAACAGTCTGATCTGTGGTCTATTCTACCCTACAAAGCAACAATAAATCATTGAATACAACAATGACGCTATAGAAACCTGGATATAAATGGTAACAGTCAGTTCTATGGTCTATTCCACCCTACAAAGCAACAATATATCATTGAATACAACAATGACGCTATAGAAACCTGAAATATAAATGGTAACAGTCAGTTCTATGGTCTATTCCACCTTATAATGCAACAATGAATCCTTGAATACAACAATGACGCTATAGAAACCTGGAATATAACAGTCTGATCTGTGGTCTATTCTACCCTACAAAGCAACAATAAATCATTGAATACAACAATGACGCTATAGAAACCTGGGATATAAATGGTAACAGTCAGTTCTATGGTCTATTCCACCCTACAAAGCAACAATATATCATTGAATACAACAATGACGCTATAGAAACCTGAAATATAAATGGTAACAGTCAGTTCTATGATCTATTCCACCTTATAATGCAACAATGAATCATTGAATACAACAATGACGCTATAGAAACCTGGAATATAACAGTCTGATCTGTGGTCTATTCTACCCTACAAAGCAACAATAAATCATTGAATACAACAATGACGCTATAGAAACCTGGGATATAAATGGTAACAGTCAGTTCTATGGTCTATTCCACCCTACAAAGCAACAATATATCATTGAATACAACAATGACGCTATAGAAACCTGAAATATAAATGGTAACAGTCAGTTCTATGATCTATTCCACCTTATAATGCAACAATGAATCATTGAATAGAACAATGACGCTATAGAAACCTGGAATATAAATGGTAACAGTCAGTTCTATGGTCTATTCCACCTTACAATGCAACAATGAATACAACAATGATGCTATAGAAACCTGGAATATAAATGGTAACAGTCAGTTCTATGGTCTATTCCACCTTACAATGCAACAATGAATACAACAATGATGCTATAGAAACCTGGAATATAAATGGTAACAGTCAGTTCTATGGTCTATTCCACCTTACAATGCAACAATGAATACAACAATGACGCTATGGAAACCTGGAATATAAATGGTAACTGTCAGTTCTATGGTCTATTCCACCTTACAATGCAACAATGAATACAACAATGATGCTATGGAAACCTGGAATATAAATGGTAACTGTCAGTTCTATGGTCTATTCCACCTTACAATGCAACAATGAATCATTGAATACAACAATGAAACTATAGACACCTACACTATAACTGGCAACACTCGGATCTGTTGTCTATTCCACCTTACAATGCAACAATGAATCATTGAATACAACAATGAAACTATAGACACCTACACTATAACTGGCAACACTCGGATCTGTGGTCTATTCCACCTTACAATGCAACAATAAATCATTGAATACAACAATGACGCTATAGAAACCTGGAATATAACAGTCTGATCTGTGGTCTATTCTACCCTACAAAGCAACAATAAATCATTGAATACAACAATGACGCTATAGAAACCTGGGATATAAATGGTAACAGTCAGTTCTATGGTCTATTCCACCCTACAAAGCAACAATATATCATTGAATACAACAATGCAGCTATAGAAACCTGAAATATAAATGGTAACAGTCAGTTCTATGATCTATTCCACCTTATAATGCAACAATGAATCATTGAATACAACAATGACGCTATAGAAACCTGGAATATAAATGGTAACAGTCAGTTCTATGGTCTATTCCACCTTACAATGCAACAATGAATACAACAATGATGCTATAGAAACCTGGAATATAAATGGTAACTGTCAGTTCTATGGTTTATTCCACCTTACAATGCAACAATGAATACAACAATGATGCTATGGAAACCTGGAATATAAATGGTAACTGTCAGTTCTATGGTCTATTCCACCTTACAATGCAACAATGAATCATTGAATACAACAATGAAACTATAGACACCTACACTATAACTGGCAACACTCGGATCTGTTGTCTATTCCACCTTACAATGCAACAATGAATCATTGAATACAACAATGAAACTATAGACACCTACACTATAACTGGCAACACTCGGATCTGTGGTCTATTCCACCTTACAATGCAACAATAAATCATTGAATACAACAATGACGCTATAGAAACCTGGGATATAAATGGTAACAGTCAGTTCTATGGTCTATTCCACCCTACAAAGCAACAATATATCATTGAATACAACAATGACGCTATAGAAACCTGAAATATAAATGGTAACAGTCAGTTCTATGATCTATTCCACCTTATAATGCAACAATGAATCATTGAATAGAACAATGACGCTATAGAAACCTGGAATATAAATGGTAACAGTCAGTTCTATGGTCTATTCCACCTTACAATGCAACAATGAATACAACAATGATGCTATAGAAACCTGGAATATAAATGGTAACAGTCAGTTCTATGGTCTATTCCACCTTACAATGCAACAATGAATACAACAATGATGCTATAGAAACCTGGAATATAAATGGTAACAGTCAGTTCTATGGTCTATTCCACCTTACAATGCAACAATGAATACAACAATGACGCTATGGAAACCTGGAATATAAATGGTAACTGTCAGTTCTATGGTCTATTCCACCTTACAATGCAACAATGAATACAACAATGATGCTATGGAAACCTGGAATATAAATGGTAACTGTCAGTTCTATGGTCTATTCCACCTTACAATGCAACAATGAATCATTGAATACAACAATGAAACTATAGACACCTACACTATAACTGGCAACACTCGGAACTGTTGTCTATTCCACCTTACAATGCAACAATGAATCATTGAATACAACAATGAAACTATAGACACCTACACTATAACTGGCAACACTCGGATCTGTGGTCTATTCCACCTTACAATGCAACAATAAATCATTGAATACAACAATGACGCTATAGAAACCTGGAATATAACAGTCTGATCTGTGGTCTATTCTACCCTACAAAGCAACAATAAATAATTGAATACAACAATGACGCTATAGAAACCTGGGATATAAATGGTAACAGTCAGTTCTATGGTCTATTCCACCCTACAAAGCAACAATATATCATTGAATACAACAATGCAGCTATAGAAACCTGAAATATAAATGGTAACAGTCAGTTCTATGATCTATTCCACCTTATAATGCAACAATGAATCATTGAATACAACAATGACGCTATAGAAACCTGGAATATAAATGGTAACAGTCAGTTCTATGGTCTATTCCACCTTACAATGCAACAATGAATACAACAATTATGCTATAGAAACCTGGAATATAAATGGTAACAGTCAGTTCTATGGTTTATTCCACCTTACAATGCAACAATGAATACAACAATGATGCTATAGAAACTTGGAATATAAATGGTAACAGTCAGTTCTATGGTCTATTCCACCTTACAATGCAACAATGAATACAACAATGATGCTATGGAAACCTGGAATATAAATGGTAACTGTCAGTTCTATGGTCTATTCCACCTTACAATGCAACAATGAATCATTGAATACAACAATGAAACTATAGACACCTACACTATAACTGGCAACACTCGGATCTGTGGTCTATTCCACCTTACAATGCAACAATGAATCATTGAATACAACAATGACGCTATAGAAACCTGGAATATAAATGGTAACAGTCAGTTCTATGATCTATTCCACCTTACAATGCAACAATGAATCATTGAATACAACAATGACGCTATAGAAACCTGGAATATAAATGGTAACAGTCAGTTCTATGGTCTATTCCACCTTACAATGCAACAATGAATACAACAATGATGCTATAGAAACCTGGAATATAAATGATAACAGTCAGTTCTATGGTCTATTCCACCTTACAATGCAACAATGAATACAACAATGATGCTATAGAAACCTGGAATATAAATGGTAACAGTCAGTTCTATGGTCTATTCCACCTTACAATGCAACAATGAATACAACAATGACGCTATGGAAACCTGGAATATAAATGGTAACAGTCAGTTCTATGGTCTATTCCACCTTACAATGCAACAATGAATCATTGAATACAACAATGAAACTATAGACACCTACACTATAACTGGCAACACTCGGATCTGTTGTCTATTCCACCTTACAATGCAACAATGAATCATTGAATACAACAATGAAACTATAGACACCTACACTATAACTGGCAACACTCGGATCTGTGGTCTATTCCACCTTACAATGCAACAATAAATCATTGAATACAACAATGATGCTATAGAAACCTGGAATATAAATGGTAACAGTCAGTTCTATGATCTATTCCGCCTTACAATGCAACAATAAATCATTGAATACAACAATGAAACTATAGACACCTACACTATAACTGGCAACACTCGGATCTGTGGTCTATTCCACCTTACAATGCAACAATGAATCATTGAATACAACAATGACGCTATAGAAACCTGGAATATAAATGGTAAGAGTCAGTTCTATGATCTATTCCGCCTTATAATGCAACAATGAATACAACAATGACGCTATGGAAACCTGGAATATAAATGGTAACTGTCAGTTCTATGGTCTATTCCACCTTACAATGCAACAATGAATACAACAATGATGCTATGGAAACCTGGAATATAAATGGTAACTGTCAGTTCTATGGTCTATTCCACCTTACAATGCAACAATGAATCATTGAATACAACAATGAAACTATAGACACCTACACTATAACTGGCAACACTCGGATCTGTTGTCTATTCCACCTTACAATGCAACAATGAATCATTGAATACAACAATGAAACTATAGACACCTACACTATAACTGGCAACACTCGGATCTGTGGTCTATTCCACCTTACAATGCAACAATAAATCATTGAATACAACAATGACGCTATAGAAACCTGGAATATAACAGTCTGATCTGTGGTCTATTCTACCCTACAAAGCAACAATAAATCATTGAATACAACAATGACGCTATAGAAACCTGGGATATAAATGGTAACAGTCAGTTCTATGGTCTATTCCACCCTACAAAGCAACAATATATCATTGAATACAACAATGCAGCTATAGAAACCTGAAATATAAATGGTAACAGTCAGTTCTATGATCTATTCCACCTTATAATGCAACAATGAATCATTGAATACAACAATGACGCTATAGAAACCTGGAATATAAATGGTAACAGTCAGTTCTATGGTCTATTCCACCTTACAATGCAACAATGAATACAACAATGATGCTATAGAAACCTGGAATATAAATGGTAACTGTCAGTTCTATGGTTTATTCCACCTTACAATGCAACAATGAATACAACAATGATGCTATGGAAACCTGGAATATAAATGGTAACTGTCAGTTCTATGGTCTATTCCACCTTACAATGCAACAATGAATCATTGAATACAACAATGAAACTATAGACACCTACACTATAACTGGCAACACTCGGATCTGTTGTCTATTCCACCTTACAATGCAACAATGAATCATTGAATACAACAATGAAACTATAGACACCTACACTATAACTGGCAACACTCGGATCTGTGGTCTATTCCACCTTACAATGCAACAATAAATCATTGAATACAACAATGACGCTATAGAAACCTGGGATATAAATGGTAACAGTCAGTTCTATGGTCTATTCCACCCTACAAAGCAACAATATATCATTGAATACAACAATGACGCTATAGAAACCTGAAATATAAATGGTAACAGTCAGTTCTATGATCTATTCCACCTTATAATGCAACAATGAATCATTGAATAGAACAATGACGCTATAGAAACCTGGAATATAAATGGTAACAGTCAGTTCTATGGTCTATTCCACCTTACAATGCAACAATGAATACAACAATGATGCTATAGAAACCTGGAATATAAATGGTAACAGTCAGTTCTATGGTCTATTCCACCTTACAATGCAACAATGAATACAACAATGATGCTATAGAAACCTGGAATATAAATGGTAACAGTCAGTTCTATGGTCTATTCCACCTTACAATGCAACAATGAATACAACAATGACGCTATGGAAACCTGGAATATAAATGGTAACTGTCAGTTCTATGGTCTATTCCACCTTACAATGCAACAATGAATACAACAATGATGCTATGGAAACCTGGAATATAAATGGTAACTGTCAGTTCTATGGTCTATTCCACCTTACAATGCAACAATGAATCATTGAATACAACAATGAAACTATAGACACCTACACTATAACTGGCAACACTCGGAACTGTTGTCTATTCCACCTTACAATGCAACAATGAATCATTGAATACAACAATGAAACTATAGACACCTACACTATAACTGGCAACACTCGGATCTGTGGTCTATTCCACCTTACAATGCAACAATAAATCATTGAATACAACAATGACGCTATAGAAACCTGGAATATAACAGTCTGATCTGTGGTCTATTCTACCCTACAAAGCAACAATAAATAATTGAATACAACAATGACGCTATAGAAACCTGGGATATAAATGGTAACAGTCAGTTCTATGGTCTATTCCACCCTACAAAGCAACAATATATCATTGAATACAACAATGCAGCTATAGAAACCTGAAATATAAATGGTAACAGTCAGTTCTATGATCTATTCCACCTTATAATGCAACAATGAATCATTGAATACAACAATGACGCTATAGAAACCTGGAATATAAATGGTAACAGTCAGTTCTATGGTCTATTCCACCTTACAATGCAACAATGAATACAACAATTATGCTATAGAAACCTGGAATATAAATGGTAACAGTCAGTTCTATGGTTTATTCCACCTTACAATGCAACAATGAATACAACAATGATGCTATAGAAACTTGGAATATAAATGGTAACAGTCAGTTCTATGGTCTATTCCACCTTACAATGCAACAATGAATACAACAATGATGCTATGGAAACCTGGAATATAAATGGTAACTGTCAGTTCTATGGTCTATTCCACCTTACAATGCAACAATGAATCATTGAATACAACAATGAAACTATAGACACCTACACTATAACTGGCAACACTCGGATCTGTGGTCTATTCCACCTTACAATGCAACAATGAATCATTGAATACAACAATGACGCTATAGAAACCTGGAATATAAATGGTAACAGTCAGTTCTATGATCTATTCCACCTTACAATGCAACAATGAATCATTGAATACAACAATGACGCTATAGAAACCTGGAATATAAATGGTAACAGTCAGTTCTATGGTCTATTCCACCTTACAATGCAACAATGAATACAACAATGATGCTATAGAAACCTGGAATATAAATGATAACAGTCAGTTCTATGGTCTATTCCACCTTACAATGCAACAATGAATACAACAATGATGCTATAGAAACCTGGAATATAAATGGTAACAGTCAGTTCTATGGTCTATTCCACCTTACAATGCAACAATGAATACAACAATGACGCTATGGAAACCTGGAATATAAATGGTAACAGTCAGTTCTATGGTCTATTCCACCTTACAATGCAACAATGAATCATTGAATACAACAATGAAACTATAGACACCTACACTATAACTGGCAACACTCGGATCTGTTGTCTATTCCACCTTACAATGCAACAATGAATCATTGAATACAACAATGAAACTATAGACACCTACACTATAACTGGCAACACTCGGATCTGTGGTCTATTCCACCTTACAATGCAACAATAAATCATTGAATACAACAATGATGCTATAGAAACCTGGAATATAAATGGTAACAGTCAGTTCTATGATCTATTCCGCCTTACAATGCAACAATAAATCATTGAATACAACAATGAAACTATAGACACCTACACTATAACTGGCAACACTCGGATCTGTGGTCTATTCCACCTTACAATGCAACAATGAATCATTGAATACAACAATGACGCTATAGAAACCTGGAATATAAATGGTAAGAGTCAGTTCTATGATCTATTCCGCCTTACAATGCAACAATAAATCATTGAATACAACGATGAAACTATAGACACCTACACTATAACTGGCAACACTCGGATCTGTGGTCTATTCCACCTTATTTTTTGGCAATGTTTCTTTATCTTTATTCAACAATCATATTAGGTATCAAGCCTGTAGAACTTGTGTCTTCTGGGAATGAGTAGAGCTCATCAATGGATGAGCCAATACAGTCAATGATTTGGTTTGAGATTGCAGGTTGAGAATTGCACTTAGTACATAATGGAGAAATATTGCAACTATTCTGGAAAGACATTGTCCGTAGATGATCAGACTTAAGTGAGCTGATAGATCTAAAAAGCAAAGCACTCTTGACATTTTTTGCAAGCTTAAATAAATACTAAAACAATCAGAGAACTTCTGGTTTGAATTATGGATAACAAAGAGGAAGAAATAATTTAGGATGGCACAATAACAGGTAACAAAGTATTTTAAAACATGAAACTCCACAACTCCACTCCACTTTTGTGCAGCATTGCTGTCCTCTCAGTGGAGTCTGATAAAAGTATCAAATAGCTACCTTTGACTAAGCAGGAGGCCTAGTGGCTCTTCAGCTTAAAGGGTAACAAGGTGCAGCATGGATATGACAAGAGACTAAAATAAATAAAATTTTTAAAAGGCTATTATACTTTTTAAAAATATATATACAGTAGAACCTCCCAGTAAAGGACACCAAAATGCAGAGTCAAATTGTCCTTTAGGGAGAGGTGTCCTCTTACCGGAGAATTGCTAAATAGTAAAAATGGTAATTTTGCAAATGAAAACTGTCCTTTATAGAGAGGTGTCCGCTAAAGGGAGTTTCTACTGTACCTTATATTCGAACTTTGTTGTAACAACATCACTCGAGAGATTGTTGTCTTAACCAGAGTTAAAACAATTAAAACATATGGTTTAGAGTTATGGAAAAATACCTCCTCCGTACCATCAAAACCCAATGCCAGCAAGAATGGAATCTACAGCCGCACATGACTGATACAGAACAGGAGGTATAAGCATCAATTCTGTCCTCCCAAGGAAACAGCAATCCTTGATTTCCAGAATAGTTGCAATATTTCCCCACTATGTACTAAGTGAAATTCTCAACCTACAACCCCAAACCAAATCATTGACTGTATTGACTCATCCATTGATGAACTCTACTCATCCCCAGCAGACACCATCTCAAGCTCTACAGGCTTTATACACTAATATTATTGTTAAGTAAAGATAAAGAAACATTGCCAAAAATAATTATTATAAATTTTATGATGGCATTTGAATTTATAGTTGTTATATATATATATATATATATAGTATCGTTCAAAAATTGTATCAATATCTAACGATAGATGGGGGTCAAGATGATGGCAATATTATATGATTTGTTAAACGTAAAGACCAAGAGTTAAAGAGCTGATAGGGGGGTGGGGTAACCAGTAACCAGCAAGGATAGAACAGAGACTACCAGTATATCTCAAAGAACAAATGGTTAAGTGGGCGTAAATGGTTCATTAGAGGTAGGGGAGGAATCAGAGAGGCACACAGGAACACAGACACAATAGAAGGGAAGGACTACTGACCAGGAATCCTGCTAGAGCAGTCATCAAGCCCTCCTTGATCAAGTCCCATATTCCACCAAAGTCATCCATGTCCACGCCTTGGAATACTGCTGAGTAGAGGTACGCCAAGACGGCGTTGATCACGAAATATCTGAAACATACATTCTCACATCAGATCATGTACTTATAATGGGACAGCTTCTTACACACAAAAAAAACCATCTACAATCCAAACTTTGGGTGGTGCACCAAATTTTCACTCCACCCAATACTGCAGAGAAGAAACAAACAAAAAAAAGACAATGGAACTCTGGAAACTCACAGTTTCAGCAAATGGCTGGGAGCAGTCTAAGGACAGGGGAGAGTGGAGTACCTAGAAGGAGACAATATTACATTTGTGGAGTTTTTTTTTTTGTTTTGTTTTTAAAATTAAAAACTTTTTTTTTTATTTCTTGAAAATAAAGATACTTCGGCCAGTAAATATTTTTATTACCTTGACGTTTCAACAAAAAGCTTTTCTCCTCGTCAGGAGCAAACAAAAATTAAAACATTTAGCAAGGCGTTAAGGGCGTTCTCACGTGATATTTCAAATTTTGTACAACATCTAAAGCAAGAGTCAAAAATAAATATTTAACTCACAAAAGACTATGATCTTTGAAATAAATTATAATATATGTACACCTATCCCCCGATTTACATGGTAGATACGTTCCTGAGAAAAACGTGTAAATCGGAGGATAGGTGTACACAGAAATAAAAATAAAATACATTGACAGGTTAAAAATATGTAATCAGCACATAAGCTCGGGATTCCTCGTGAGATGTGTACACAGCGCATGTGTTCAATCACAGTAGCATTTAGTATAGTGCGATAAAAATAAAAAATAAACTTATTTGGAAAACCGTGTAAAAGCGAAAACGTGTAAAACAAGTACCGTGTAAATCGGGGGATAGGTGTATATAATGAGAAATTATAAACAAAAAAAAAAATTCAAATAATAATAACATTTACAAAGATTTCACTTTTTTTTTTTAGTGTAGAAAAAAGGTTATAATAGCCATATTTCAAACACCAATTGAGAAACTCAAATAGGAAGATAGGACACAGCGTGTGTGCAGGATCTCTGCAACAAAACATATTTTGATATACTGTGGATTTGCATATTCAAGTTAAAAATCTTCCACATTAAACCCCATTCACTCATCTTTATAATTTCAAAAATGACTTGAGACCAGACAGTACCCAAACTCCAATGAAAGAAAAACAGAAATTAGAAACACAAAGTATTAAGAACAAATCAAATTGATGATAAATCAAAATTTGAATTATATATATTATAATACAAGAAAATTAAGACCTAATCCAAATAATTTAATAGTGCGTGACGTTTCGGCAAATTATATTCGGAAAATTATTCTTTTGTCTGATGATAGTGACAATGCTGTTGCCGAAACGTCACACACTATTAAATTATTTGGATTAGGTCTTATTTTCTTGTATTAAAATCAAAATGATAAATAGTATGTAACATTTTGGTAACAAAACTGTTACTGAAACATGACACACACTATTTATTAATTTGGATTTAGTTTAATTATACCCTGTGTTTCTAATCTATAGTCCAAAATGTACCATCATAATTCATAAATTGAAAGGAAGGAGCAAAAAACCCATAGAAATATATATTCTACAACAGACCCTTGTTGATTTTTTTTGGTGCTGTTGAAGATTCACAAACAGTATTTTTATGCAATTTTCAGAGATTTTCTCTCTGAATACGAAATGTCTTCTAAAATGTAAATTTTTAAAAATTTGTTCAAAATATGACGAAAAATATGTGCCAAGAAAACAGATAAGTTACAATACTTGCATGTATAAGTTTGTCTCATATATATTTTGCTATAGTCGTAAAACCATTTCAGGTATAAAAGGAAAACCCAGGGGGTCGGTGGAAGGCTGGTTAAACCGTTTGGTTTACGACCACTACGACCCGGGTTCGATCCTCGCATTGGACACTTTTTTCTGTTAAAAAAAAAAATGCTCCAATGGCCCCCCGATTCTTGCAAAAGTCCACCCCACCAGCGAGTGCAAGTAACCAAACGGGGCTCTGGCACATTTGTAAGTGCAAAGTCGAACTGCTTTCACATGTGTAGACATGTGGTGCGCTTTCAGTAAAAAGCAGTCGCTAACTACCCACCATGATTATCATGGCCTGTACCACGTGTACTAGGGATAAGCAAAAAAAAAAAAAAAAAAAAGGAAAACCCTAATGGATAGAAATGAAGGAAGATAGAGGACAAGTCAGAAAAAGTACTGGAGTTGGAAACTAGAGAGATCCAAAGCTAACAGCACAATACACTTCTTATAGCCAGCCTCCTAAGTGAGACACAATAGATGCTATTGATTCAATGCACAAGAATAAAAAAAGCAAATACTTCAATTATCATCATGATAAGGCACAATTTGGATTATAGATTATAAACCCAAGGTAATTAGACCCAATCCAAATATATATCTATTTATTTATTTGGATTTGGTCTTATTACCTTGTGTTTAATTATCATCATATAATGTGTAAAGACTTTCCCACAATGCACCATCTGCAGGACCAGAGAGGCCTCACCAGACCACCTCTTGGAATGTATGGGAGCCTCAAGATATATATTTCAACCTTAACAAGATTGTAAATTTAATCCATGAATTCAGTCTCCAAGACCTTGTATAATTACACAATGGTATAATCTACTAAAAAATCATATAATGCCATCTTTGATATAAGGTGGGGTTGGCTATCATCGAGTAATACAAAGTCCACTAAGACATTGTGAATTAGAAGCTGATACTTTTACAAGTGCTCTTAGAACCAAATACTCCACGCTGATGAGCGCCAACAGTGCGAAACACGTTCGTGGATGGCTTTTCTTGATTTATCAAGAAATTGGGTTGGCCAAATATCAGGGAACAGGTTAAATCAATGAATAGTTGATTTCTGTTTCACCAGATGGTGCTCTGCCTTTTGAAAAGCACATGTGCTCCAGGTCAGGATATGCCTTTTTTATTTTTAGATACAAATTTGTGATAGCAGTCATCTCTTTCAGATAAGTTGTTGATTGAGACTATAAAGAGTTCCCCCATCTATCCTTGGTTTAAATCATTTTTTATTCTTCTGGAACTGTAAAAATAGCTCTTTCTTTATTTCCTAAAAAGAAATGTTTATTTTATGAGATTAGTTTCCAGCAGCTACTGTTGTATTGATCACAAAGTAACAAAACCAAATAGGTAAATTATAGGTGATGTTTTTGTAACAATGCTGTTACTGAACCTATAGGTTAACCATTTGGATATAGTCTTTTTAGCTTGTGATTCTGATCTGTAATCCAAACTGTAAGCCTGGTATTTAGTAGACATATACAGAGGTGAGGTGTGTTGATCCCTTAGATTAGAATGGTAGTTTAAGAACTTTGATGTAGAAAGCCAGGTAGAAGCCTAATTCTCCCAAATATATGCTGACAGATCCTAGATTGGAATTCTATTGAGGACATCAAAGATGGAGAGATGAATCCTCCCAGATAACTTTGGTAGGGAAACAACCAACAGTTAGCTGCAAATATCTAATAGGCACACAGTTCCGGATTAACCTACAATAAGTCATTAAAACTGAATGACAATATTAGATGATAAGGCACAATTTGGATTATAGATTATAAACACAAGGTAATAAGATCAAATCCAAATAAATAAATAGTGTGTGACGTTTCGGTAGCAGCATTGTTACCATCTTCAGACTTGTCTGAAGATGGTAACAATGCTGCTACCGAAACCTCACACACTATTTATTTATTTGGATTTGGTCTTATTACCTTGTGCTGACAATACTAGGTGAATGCCAAAATTCCAGCCACTCTTAAAAGTAATCACTATACCAACCAATACCTGTATTTGTGTCAGGGTCGGCAGCTATGGTGTCGTCCTCTATATTAGGAATGACTTCATCTGACTATCACAGTATGCGTATTAAGATTCCCTGAATAAATGTCAGACCTACCCATCGAGTGAGTACTTAGAGAAAAACACACGGGACAGAGGAGGAAGATGAAGTCCATACTTACATTGCTATACCCAACACCCCCTTGAGGGGCACCAGGCCCCATGCTAACCCCAACAAAAGGCCAACAATCTGTTTCAGCCAGTACACCACGTCCAGAAACTCATCCTGCCAACACACACAAGCCATCTTGGATTAGACAGGACGGACGAATTCCAAACAGCAACATTCCAAGTAGGCTTACAATGCTACCATCATGCTAGAGCATTTAGCAAATGACAAAGGACACAATGCTGTAGAGCACATCACCTAGAAAATTTACATAATTGGAATTTGAAAAGCGTGAAATGGGGAGACCATGTGTTAAACTCTATTTTACATGAGAGAACACTTCCACACTAGAGGGCACTACACTCTACAAAAGACAATTTTCAACACCAAAATTACCATTTTCACCAATAAGCTGCTCTCCAGTAAAAGAAAGCCTCTCCCTAAAGGACACTTTGGCTCTATAACTAGATTTTGTCCTTTAGAGAGAGGTAGTTCTACTGTACATTAAAATAACAAAAAACAATCATCAAAAAGGGCAGGTTATGGCGTGTGACTGATGATAATGTTGGACACAAAACAGCCAGAATTCTAAGAGAAATGGGAAATAATGAACATGCGCTCTGGAAAGGGGATAATATTGAAAACTCTAAGATTGTAGAATATGGGAAAAAATATCTTATTTATATAATAGGGTGACAAGACCGCGAATCCAAATATATTCGCACAATTTATCAATTTAGATTTACAACCTTGTATTCTTATAATCCAAATTGTACCTTATCATTTCAACCTAAAAGAAAACATTTGATTATTAGCACAAGGTAATAAGACCAAATCCAAATAAATAAATAAATAGAGTGTGACGTTTCGGTAAAAACGCTGTTACCGAAACGTCACACACTATTTATTTATTTGGATTTGGTCTAATTACCTTGTGTTTATAATCTATAATCCAAATTGTGCCTTATCATGAGATTATTAGAAAAATTATTTTAAGAAGTTAAAGAAGCCTTTAAATAAATCCAATTTTTCCCCCCTCTCTTTCTACTTTTTATTAACGGCTTTTTGTGGGGTTCTTGTGAAATTATTTTTCTTGTTTATACTTCTTTTTATCAGTATACTAGCCGAATGACCCGGGCAACGCCCGGGTTTTACCCGATTAAATGCTTTTATTCAAATACTATTCGTTACAATTATAAATTGGCGCCATGGATGTCACTCTTGTGAAACATCCCGCTTCAAACTTTGTGTCTGAGAAGCGATATTTTTATAAAGAGATGATCTGGCTTTGTGTCTTCTGCTTGAATGAATGTTTTTCTGTTAGAATTTTGTTCCTGCATACTAATAATGAACTGGCTTCACCCAGGGTCTCTGCTTTTTGGAATTTTTCCGGATATAATTTTGTATCTGATAATCAAATATGATACAGCAATATTGTCATAATCATTTTCTGACTAAAAAAAAACAACTATTTTTTTGCCCAGAACCTGTCAATTTCAATTTTTCTTGGCAAAAAATGTGACAAATATCTCTTCCATATTTTTTTCTATGTCCTGTTAAAACACGTTTTACATGTACATTAGGTCAGCTGATATTACCTCCCATCTTCACCGCTAGAGGCGCTGCTTGTAAGCGAAAGAGCAAATTTGCAACTCAAATTTGCAAATAACTCGAAGAATATTCGGGATAGAGACCTGAAATATTCAATATAAGTTTTTCCAGATTCTACTATACATACTGCTAAAATTTCAGTCATATTAGTTATGTTTTTACGTAAAAGCATTCGATTCACAAAAGCAAATGATGACAGAATTGATGACTCTGATACTTGTATATTTTAATAATAATATAAATGAGTTTTAAAAATTGTAAAAAAAAAAAAAGCATCGGCCAGGAATCGAACTCGGGCCGCCCGCGTGGCAGGCGAGCATTCTACCACTGAACCACCGATGCTTATAAAAAATGGCCATATTTGGGTATTTATTCCATTCACAAAAGCAAACGGTGACAGAATTGTTGATTGATTGTTGATGACTCTGATACTTGTATATTTTAATGTTATTTTTCGAGTGTATTCAACTGAAAACAGTTCCATCTAGTTAAAACATATGCTGTGATATTTTCCTCATCCAGAAATTTTTGCTTGAGAAAAAAAAAAAAAAAAGAAAAATACCGATACCAAAATGTTGTATATTTATTTAGATTTAGTCTCAATACACCTCACAATTCATATCTATAAATCCAAATATTTTTGTTGTTAGTGTTCTTCAAGATGAGTTTGACTTTTGGTCACTATATGGACAAATATTCTCCAAATTGTTCAGTAAATGATCACATCACTGGCAGCTCAACTAGTGACCTGGTAGCTTTCTTGACCCCTTCTAGCCAGCTCATTGCAAGTCTTTCTCTCTTTTTTCCCAACAGATCAATGTCTATAAAATAAAAGGATTTAAAAGCGCGAAGCTTATGTCCATAGTTTACTTGAAAACCATTTCTAAGATTCCATCCTTCAGTGTAGCATATAAAAGCAGAATGATCCAATACAGTATTAGAGCTCTGAGAAGCGGTCTGGTGGATTAAATTGGCGAAACCGCTGGGAGGGTTCACCACTGATGAGCCAAGCCCTCCCAATATATTTTTTCATCGCAGTAAGGACAGTAGAAGTTTGTATTATTATAAAAGAAACATTCGCGCTTTTAAATCCTTTTATTTTATATGTATAGATGGCACGTTATTGCTTTGTATTAAGATCAATGTCTGTTCATGATAAAATTGTGAAAAAAAAGTTTTAAAAGTTTTTGTAAATATTTCTTGTAAGATATAGTCGATGTTTTATTAGCCCATTGAAGAGTGATTATCGCTTGAAAGCTAGCATTTTGAAATAAAAAGAAACTCATTGTGAGAAAATCTTTTATAATTTTAAAAAATAGATCAATGTCTCTTTGTACCTTACCATCCCTTATAATTAAAAGGTAGATAGATATCTGCTGTTCATCCAATTTTATGATGATATATTATTTCACACAAAACATTACCCCATTACATAATGCGAAAGAAAAATTTGTCAAGAATAATTAAACCTCAAAATGTGTTGATATAATAAAAATCAAACTATTCTTACATTTCCCATTACAGATTACGGGGAGA
The DNA here is from genome assembly GCA_030710605.1 of Cordylochernes scorpioides. Lineage (NCBI taxonomy): Eukaryota > Metazoa > Arthropoda > Arachnida > Pseudoscorpiones > Chernetidae > Cordylochernes > Cordylochernes scorpioides. Next base: position 19,668,837 of record CP092864.1, read on the forward strand.
TCAAATATCATGATCCTTATAATACAAAGAATAAAAAAAAAGCCTAATACAGTAGAAACACCCTGTAAAGGACACCTAATTGCAGAGTCAAAGTGTCCTTTAGGGAGAGATGTCCTCTTACCGGAGAGTTGCTAAATTGTAAAAATGGTAATTTTGCAAATGAAAACCATCCTTTGTGGAGAGGTGTCCTCTTACGGGAGAGTTGCTAAATTGTAAAAATGGCAATTTTGCAAATGAAAACCGTCCTTTATGGAGAGGTGTCCTCTAAAGGGAGGTTCTACTGCATTAAAATAATTCAAATACAACTCTGAAATATACAAAAATATATTCTTAATATTAACCTCATCCCCCCAGAAAAAAATAAAAAAAAGTTTACTAGAATAAAACTCACTATCTCATATTTAATTAAACAATTTCATTGTTCAATACAACTGTGAGCTGAAGAAATTTGGGGGTCGGTGGAAAGATGGTCAGTTAGTTTTCAACCGCTACGACCCGGGTTCGATTCCCGCATTGGGCACTTTTTTTATGTTTAAAAAAAAAATGCTCCAATGGCCCACGATTCTTGCAAAAGTCCAACCCCACCAGAGAGTGCAAGTAACCAAATGAGGCTCTGGCACATTTGTAAGTGCAAAGTCAAACTGCTTTTCACATGTGGTGCATTTACAGTAAAAGCAGTCGCCTACTTCTACCCACCATGATTATCATGGCCTGTACCATGTGTACTAGGGATAAGCAAAAAAAAAGCAAACCTATGAGCTGAAGAAATGCTCCAAGCTGATTGGCTAATGAACTGAATGCTGGTTGGATGATTAAGGTCATGTGACAGTGAACAGCCAATCAGAGTGTGAATAAAACGGACATATATAAACATCAAGGTGTATATTAGAAACCTTAGTGACAAGTGCAATAGTATATGAGAATTAAACAAATGAAATCTTTATCTTGGAAACACAAGATAATAAGACCAAATCCAAATATATAAATAGCGTGTGATGTTTCTATAAAAGTTTTGTTACCGAAATATCACAAATTATTCCGGGGGTTGGTGGAAGGCTGGTTAAACCGTTTGGTTTTCGACCACTACGACCCGGGTTCGATTCCCGCATTGGGCACTTTTTTCTGTTTAAAAAAAAATATATTAAAAAAGGCTCCAATTGCCCCCCGATTCTTGCAAAAGTCCAACCCCACCAGCGAGTGCAAGTAACCAAACGGGGCTCTGGCACATTTGTAAGTGCAAAGTCGAACTGCTTTCACATGTGTAGACATGTGGTGCGCTTACAGTAAAAAAAAAAAAACAGTCGCTAACTACCCACCATGATTATCATGGCCTGTACCACGTGTACTAGGGATAAGCAAAAAAAAAAAATTATTCCATTAATTTAGATTACCTTATTATTACTTTGTGTTTCTAACCTATAATCCAAGTTGTACCTAATCTTGTCTTCTTCTTCTTCCTTATCTCCACTCAATCATATTAGGGTATCAAGTTGTGACCCTTGATGGTGTCTGTTTGACAACCATCATGACTGGGTGAAGTAGAATGCATCTGCCTTTGTCATTAAGACTGGGAGCACTACTCAGTGGCATGCCGACTTAGCTCCAAAAGAAATGGCCGCCTCTGACATGAGGAACAGATGCCATGTGCAGCTGCTCCTAACATGGAGTACAAACGCTGCTCATCCTGTATCCCTGGATCAGGAGCCCTTACAGAGTACTATCAGCTGAGCCAGCTGAACCCAGGTTTTTTAGCGAGCTTGTTACTGCTCCCCCTCCTCCTTTTTCATCCGGGCTTGGGACCGGCAAAGGTGGAGTTACCTAATCTTGTAAGCATTCTAAATGAATTCTAAAAATAATTCTCATGGCCTACATATAAGAAATGAAACCATTAAAACCTGTCTCTTTTACACATAACACAAACTTCTACCTATCCTTACTGATGAAAAAATATTGGAAGGGCAAAACCACTGGGAGGGTTCACCACTGATAACCCAAGCCTTCCCAATTTTATTTCATTGCAGTAAGGACAGTAGATTTTGATAAGGCATAATTTGGATTATAGATTTTAAAGATTATATTTTAAAGAGTTCAGGATCTGAAGCTCTCCTCTACTTCAAGAAGTTGAGAAGATTCAGTACTTTTGTCTGAAGATGGTAAAAATGTTGTTACTGAAACGTCACACACTATTTATTTATTTGGATTTGGTGTTGTTACCTTGTGTTGACAGTAGAATTTGTTTTAAGTGCAAAAGAAACCTTCGTGTTTTAATGCTTTCATTTCTTATATGAATGGTGCATTATTGCTTAATGGCCAACATCCTTTTGGAGATGGCATGACCTGATGTTATCTAAAGATGTCCTTTTAAAAAATGTTTATTATTGAGGTTGCAATATTATTTTTATAACGCCTATGCACTTAAAATAGAATTCAAGAAACAATTAAACACAAGGTAATAAGACCAAATCCAAATAAATAAATAGCGTGTGACATTCGGTAACTGCGTTGTTACCATCTTCAGACAAAAGTACTGAATGTATATTTGGATATATTTACTATTTATTTATTTGGATTTGGTCTTATTACCTTGTGTTTAACTATTTTTTATTTGGATTTGGTCTTATTACCTTGTGTTTATAATCTATAATCCAAATTGTGCCTTATCAAGATACAATTAAATTCCTGGAACAAATAGTGCACAGAAAGGTATGGAAAATTCCATGGACAGAAAAATGATAAGTTATCTAGTATTTGTTCCTAATTCAGATTCACTATTCATTACAATACCAACTTGGGCTAATTCAGGAAAAACCAATCTATATACAGGCTTTCGTTACAGGAATACCTACAGCTCCTATACAACTCTCTACTCATTGGTAGTAGATTCAAGTCAATTTTATGATATCAATAGAAATCTACCTTTAAATACTATTTTAAAAATCTCTATTCGACTTTTTGAGAGTTATTTTTAATAGGATTGTTTATATTTAGCTAAAAGAAAAATGTTAAATTTTAGCAATTCAAATTTTTTTAAATGTCTCATTCTTTAAAACAACTTTTGCTTTTATTATTGTTTTTGATATGTTCTTACTAATCGGTATTTTGTGAGGCTATTTAAATTTTGATTGAATATTAAGATGGAAGCATCATTTTTGAATACTTTTTGTTTGCAGTTTTACTGGAGTCTTTGACATTTTAATTGTCTTATATATTTATGTTTGATAATATAAACACTTAAAACTAAAAGTAGCTTGTGAAAAAATAGTTCACAAATTTATAATTAACAAACTTAACCTCAAGTCATTACGTCAAAGTCTAAATTTCTATCTTATGCTAAATTATATCGAATTAAAACTTCATTATTTTATTTATTGTTATTTAATAAGTAAATATATTTACTTTATCGGGCCATTTTGACGATGGTGTAAATGTACGTAGCCACACAGATGGCAAAACTTCCGTGTGGGTGCCATTCCTCTCTAAACCCTTTTTTCGGATACTCATTATTTTTTAACAATATTAATGTGTCTAAAAAATGTAAAAATAAATATAAAAATTAATCACAAATTTTGCATCATTTAAAAATATAACTTCAATATTATTATGTCCCTTTTATCGCTAGAGCTCAGTAATTGACCTTGTTTATTTATTTTATAAAATAATATAAAATGTATAAAATAAATTCTAGTTATAATTTTAAAACATGTTTTGTTTAAAAGATAAAATCATTCATACTAATTTAGTATAATTAAATAATTCTAAATGCAAGCATTCTCAGGTTACGAATTTAAAAACAAAAATATATTTACAGAACTCTGGGTATTTTATGTTCTTTCTTTAAATTGTAAAAATACTTGTTATACATACATTATTGATGATTTATAAAAGCTTTAATTTATTCATAAAATAAATTGGTGAATTTTCAAAACCTTTTTATTTTATATGCAAATCTACACATTAATTTTTGTAGCAATCATTTTAATTTAAAAAACATTATTATTAATTCAAAATGAAACGGTATATACTTTTTAAAAATAAAGGTAACTTTAACTCAATTTTATAATGTATAAATTTTGAAAATAGCTTATCTTCGATTTTAACATAAGTGTTTTGTGATGTCCAGAGGGAAAAATCGCTAAGTCACTAATCTTTTAGATTTTTTTATTTCTTGACAATTGAGTGATACCAATAAAATTATTTTCCATTCCCTGAAATATACATATTTTTTAAAGCCTGCCCGCAACTGAAATCTTATCTGTAACCAGGAGCGTTATTCTAGCATGAGAGAGAGAGAGAGACAATTGACAATTGAAACACTTTTATTGACGTCTAGTCAATTTTTACAAAATGATTATGATAAAAGTAATGAATAAATAATGGGAATTTACAATGATTTTAGGAGCTAGGGAGGCTCCACCACCTTGACAAGGTTCTCCTCCAGACAAGGAGGGGGTCTTCTTGGACTCCCCGCATCTCCAGGCCCAGGAAGTGCTTGTAGATGCGGGTCTTGGCGGACGCCATGATGGCCAGGGCGTCGTCCTCCAGGTCAAGCCCGAAGATCCAGCTCTGCAGGTCAGGAGGCCGTTGGATGATGGTGAAGGCCTCCAGGATGACAGGCCTGATCGACTGCAGGACCAGTAGCGGTGGGCCAGCGACAGGTCTCCGGACCCACAGCCGGATGTGCTGGATGGGGAAGGGCGTGCAGGGCCAGCCGCACGGCAACGTCAGCATTGTGCCCCGAGAAGGCGCAACGCCGGAGGGAAGACCAGCTGATGGAGATGGGGATGCTGACGTGGGGGAACCACCGTCCGAACAGCTGGGTAATGGGCAGCGCAGCCAAGCGCGGACGCTCAAGCAAGCGGCGGGCTGTGCGGGTGGTTAGGCGCTGGAAGGCGGTGGTCGTCCCGCGCCCCACGATTGCGTCCGCCAGGCTGTCGACGCGATAATGTCCCCGGGCATTCTGGGTTATCAGGCGTGTGCAGAAGCTCCCCAGAGCAGCGACGTCCGTGAGGGCGCCACGCGTAGCGATGGTGATGTTTGGAGCAGGCCCGGTCAGTTCTCCGATGCGCCAGCCCAGCCATCTTGTAGGAGCCAGGAGCTCAGGAGGCCGCAGGAAACGGCAGTCGCCCACGACCCGAAGAGCCCGGAGAAGTGCAGGTTGTAAGATCCGGTGGTTTAGATCTAGGATCTCCGCGGCAGACTCGAAGAGGTGAAGACTCCGACGACGCCGCGGGGGAAGCCAGATGCCAGGAGTGGACGCAGGAGTCAGCCACATCCCGCTCTCAGCGAGCCAAGAGTGAGCGTTACGGCCTCCACGCAGTGCTGCCTGGACACCCTTAAGGCACGACAGCCGGAGCTGAGTGCCCACGTCGAGAAGTCCCATGCCTCCCACAGAGATCGGCCGCGCCAGGATGCTACTGGGAAGCCATGAGGTTCGATCGTGCCCCCACACGAATCGAGCCAATCTTGCCTGCAGTCTTCCGATGGTGGTCTCGCTGGGAAGGTAGGCCTGGAGATGATAGTAGATGGCCGAGAGCACCAGGCTATTGGCCGCTTTTGCTCGACCAGCAAGTGAGAGACCGCGGACAAAGGGGGACCACCTAGCAATGGCTCGCTCCAGCAACTCTTGCAGGTGTTGATCTTGAGCCGAAGTTCCCATTCCAGGAGTCACTAAGGTCCCTAGAATATTGATTTTCTCCCTGTTCCAGGAGATTGCCGACGGGGAGTCAGTGCGGTTCCTCCATCTCCCGCACCAGAGACCCTGGCTCTTACCGAAGAGAGAGAGAGAGAGAGAGAGAACGCTTCACGATTTTGCGTGTCATCCTTGCGCAGGGGCCATGCTAATCTTCTCTGTATCGTTCCAATTTTAGTATATGTACCGCCGAACAAGCGTGTACGAGAGAGAGAGAGAGGCCAATTATGTTCTAAATTTTTCAAACGACCCCCAATAAATTTATCATATATTTATACTAGCGGATGTACCCAGCTTCGCCGGGTTACCCGAGTAAAGGTTTGTCTAACGAACATTTGTTAAAACAATTCTCTTTAAACTTATAAAAAAAATAATAGATATATTTTGATAATTTGAAACTCGTAAATTTGAATCTCTCGATAAAGTGAACATTTTTTCCTGGTCCCTTGAAAAATACTCGATAAGTTGAATAAAATCAATATTAATTGGTTCCCTCGGTAATTGGAAGTTAAAAAAATAGTATCTTGCCTTGGAATTGTATCATTATTCTTGTCTCAAATGAATTGCCGTGTCATCCTGAATTTTGTCTTTCCTAATTTTCTACATTACAAAATCATCATTTTATCTATTCTCCCAATATATATGTTGTAGATAAATTATAAAACTAACTTTGACTTCTGCGCAATTAATAGGTAGAAAATATTACTTTTGATAAATAATCTTTAAGATAATAAACTTATAGTGATAATAAAACTTATAGATAAAAAAAACTTGTTAACATCGTCGCAATGGGGGCGCTGCTTGCGAGTTAAATCTACAAATCTGCAAATAACTCTAAGGATATTTAAGATATTCAAGAAATTATTTTTCAAAAACCTTCCCAGGGATATACCTAATACGAGGGTCCGTTAAATAAGTTCCACGGGGCACCACTGTCATGAGGATCGCTTTTAGGCTCGAGCCGACTGCACGGGTTCGTAGCTTGTTCTCCCCACTCCAATTTCCCACCAAGGATACATCGCTGGTAAGCTTAGTCTTGGCTGAGCAGCCGTTAGTGATGGAGCTTCCCCTCGTGTCTCCCGCCAGCTGCGATTCACGGTCAGTAATTCGCTTTTTAGCCGCAAAGAAGAATTCGGCGAAGGACATTCATACTGAACTCTGTCAAGTGTATGGAGAAGGGTGTATGAGTTCCGGGATGGTGCGCAGATGGGTCAGAGAATTTAAAAACAGCCGAACAGACGTCCACGATGAACCGCGTGCTGGACGGCCATCGGATTCGTGCGAAATCATTGCCAAAGTCGAAGCGGCAATGCTTGAAGATCGACGGGTTACTGTGCGGAAGCTCTGCGATTTGGTTCCTGATATCAGTAAAACCACCATCGACAAGATTTTGCGTGAACATTTAGGGTATTCAAAGGTCTGCGCAATATTGGTTCCGAAAATGCTGACTGAAGACCATAAACGGCAGCGGGTTGAAGCGGCCCAGAAATTTCTCGATTGCCACGAAACTGACGGAGAGGAATTATTGGATTCGATCGTTACTGGTGATGTGACCTGGGTACACTACACCACACCGGAGACAAAGGAGCAATCCAAGCAGTGGAAGCACACTTCTTCTCCGAAACCTCTAAAGTTTAAACAAACACTTTCTGCCGGGAAACTTATGGCTCCGTCTTTTGGGACCGAAAGGGCCTATTGTTGTGCGACTTTATGCGTCGGGGTACAACAATGAATCCCGACCGGTACTGTGAGATCTTAAAACAACTTCGACGCGCGATTCAGAACGAGAGGAGAGGGATGTTAACCAAAGGGGTGCGGTTTCACCACGACAACGCTCGGCCGCACACCGCCCATAAAACCACTGCCTTCTTCGAAGAATTTGGATGGGAATTGGTGTCACACCCACCCTACAGCCCGAACCTAGCTTCTAGTGACTTCCATTTCCTCCCCGAGTTGAAGAAAAACCTGGGTGGAACCCAATTCCAGGACGATGACGAGTTGGAAGAAGCGGTTTTAGGCTTACTACGCGGCCAGGCGGCAGAGTTCTTTGACTCTGGGTTCCATAAGTGGGTTACCGAATGCAAAAATGCGTCGAACGAAACGGGGAATATGTAGAAAAATGAAAAAAAGTCTGATATTTTCGAAAATGTATCGTTCAGCGCAAATAAACCTGTTTTTCTGTATGAAAAACCTCTGTGGAACTTATTTAACGGACAACCCTCGTAATATACCAAAATTTCACGGCGATTGGATGTATGGTTTTTGAATCTATAGAGTACATACAGACAGACATTCAATTTATATAGAGAGAGATTTGTTAATATAGGGCTGTGGCGACCACACTTTGCTTCAGCGAGCGCGAACTGAGACAAAGCTTCACTAAACATATGGGCAGTAGTGTGACGGCCTCGGCAACCGCGAGCTGAGAGAACACCTGACTACGCATGCGCGGGCGGCATCCGCGCGTCGTTCAACAGCAAGGCTTGCTTCCAACGGCCATTACTTCTTTTCTCTTTATATATTTCTGGCTTTAAATAAATTAATTTATTTTATAAAAAATAATTATAATTTTATCAGCGGCCTTTCCGCAAGCCACACCAACACACACGCAACCATCCCACAGGGCAATAACGCATCATTTATACGAGGTGTGTTCAAAAAGTATCGCGACTTTTGAATTTTCGCGGGTTAGGTATATTCGAATTTCGATATTTTTGTGGCTTTATGTTGGTACTCATGTCTCTCACTTATGCCGACAAGCTCGGCCATTTTGAATGTTCACTTAATTGTTGACAGCTGCTTTGCTTGCAAGTGTTTTGGATCGTCTTCGATTTTTACCTATTAAAAAAATGGATCAAAGAACCTGTATCAAATTTTGTGTGAAAAACGAAATTAAGTGCGCGGATGCATTCCGAATGTTGACGGAGCTACCTTGGACCGAAGCAACGTTTATCGGTGGTACAAAATGTTCTCAGAAGGCCGAGAAGATGTGAACGACGAAGAGCGTGCCGGACGCCCGAGCACTTCAACAACAGACGAAAAAATTAATGAAGTGGAGAAAATGATATTGGCCAATCGTCGAATCACCGTTAGAGAAGTTGCTGAGGACCTAAACATATCGATTGGCTCGTGCCATTCGATTTTTATCAATGATTTGGGCATGAGACGGGTCGCCGCGAAATTCGTACCAAAATTGCTCAATTGCGACCAAAAACAGCATCGCATGAACATTGCTAATGAGATGTTGGACTCTGTCCGCGACGACCCAAATTTGCTCCAGAGGGTCATAACTGGTGACGAAGCGTGGGTTTATGGTTATGACGTGGAAACCAAAGCTCAATCATCTCAATGGAAGCTGCCGCACGAACCAAGACCGAAAAAAAACGCGCCAAGTTCGGTCGAATGTGAAAGTTTTGCTGACAGTTTTCTTCGATTGCAGGGGCGTGGTGCATCATGAGTTCTTGCCACAGAGTAGAACGGTCAATAAGGAATATTACCTGCAAGTTATTCGCCATTTGCGCGAAGCAATCCGCCAGAAACGCCCGGATTTGTGGAAGAACAAAAATTGGCTTTTGCACCACGATAACGCCCCTGCTCACACATCGTTGCTTGTGCGCGACTTTTTGGCCAAAAACAACACACTAATGATGCCGCAGCCACCGTATTCCCCAGATCTGGCCCCCTGTGACTTTTTCTTGTTCCCTAAACTGAAGAGGCCCATGAAAGGACGACGTTACGCTACGCTTGACGAGATAAAGACGGCATCGAAGGAAGAGCTGAAAAAGATTATAAAAAATGATTTTTTCGAAGATTGGAAAAACCGTTGGCACAAGTGTATAATATCTCATGGGGATTACTTTGAAGGGGACAAAATAGGTATTCATTAATAAATAAATAATTTTAGAAAAAACACAAAAGTCGCGATACTTTTTGAACCCACCTCGTATACATAGGAAATGAAAGCATTTAAGCACGAATGTTTCTTTTACACACAAAATAAATTTTACTGTCCTTTCTGCAATAAAAGAATATTGGAATGGCTTTTGCCTAAAGAAAGAAAAAAAACAGCCATTGAAAGAATGATTTGTTGTTCAAAGCGCGCGCGCCCCAAATTTCAGGCTGTTGCTGCCCGGTCGCTCATAGCGAGGTGTTCTCCCAGCTGGTGTTGGCTGGCTGAGGGGTGATGTGACCACCCCACTAAACAAACGCCGCTTATACTTACTGAGAGATAATATGAATTAAATGTTTTAAGCACAATATGCTTTCATATTTAATTATATATCTCTCACAATATATTTGAGATTTTTTTAATGTTTTCTCGAATTTAAAAAATCAGTAAATACACGTTACAACAAAGGGAGAGCTTATATTATCTCTAAAAAAATTTGGAAAAGTATCTCATGGTAACAAACTTCTTGATATAATTAACTGATACCGCATATCTCTAGTTATAACTAATGGATTATCTCAAGAATCTCTCTCACAATTGTGAAACTATCCAATTAAAAATAAAGAGATACATTCTCACCTCCACTATCTCCATACATAAAAAAAAAGATATATTTTCCCTTTACATTAAGGTATGAGGTTTATGACTGTGGTAAATAGTTATGTGATATCCATTATTTAGCAAACAATTGCTCTCCCCAGACAAAAAGAAAAACAGTCAAAATGGGAAACAACTGTCCAACTTATAAAAGAAGGCAAAGAAACGACCACAACATTGAAGAGGCCTAAGATTATGATTCAATAATCTCCAAATATTTCCAAGAGTAGATGAAGATTATGGCATATAAAGCAAGAGAATATGAGCCTCCACATCAGGCTAGGAGAGTAACATTTGGGAAGCAGATTCTTTTTGAAGAATTTGAAGATACAGAAGAGCCAGAGCTTCTCAATTCAAAGACTTGGAAGAAGATTGATGAAGGCTCTTTCTTCATAAAGGACAGTAAACACTTCAACTTTCCCACTTGTTCTCCTCCATCACCAAAGAACTGCCAGACCTCCATTAAGAAACCTCCTAATGAGGTGAAAAAGATGCTTCAGGAGGTAGCTATATGGATGGAGGAGTACCAAAAACCCCAGGCCAGAAGATTGGCTGACAAGCAAGCCAAAAAAAAAGAAGCATCTGTAAGATTTGCAAGGAACAGATCGTTCATCAGCATTAGTGTTTAAACTTCTTAGGGAGGAGGAGTAGGTCAAGTGGCTGCGAGGTAAGTCATACACAATTTAGCACAATAATTATCTAATCTATTCTGTACAGGAGCGTTCATGCCGACCTAACCACCATCTTTCAGGAGTACCCCCGCCACTCTGCCACTCCCCTGGTGGCACAACGCTCCTCGTGGTGGCAGACCATTAGCCACCGCCATTTGACCTACCCTCTTTTGCCTCCACAACGCCACCTCTCAGTTTTAGAGCTGATTCCTAAATTCAGTGATCGAAACTATCATTACTTCCAGGCCAAACTCTATATATTGGAAAAATATACATAAATTATTGTAACATTAAAAAATTGAATATTTCTTTTCATTTGTATGAATAGAAACATAAATATAAAGTCAAAATCATTAAAAACAATTCTGGAATCATTGTTTAAGGGCAATATAAGTGGAATGGGATTCGCCGCCAGGAGGCCAAACTGCAAGCAGCACGTGCGTTCGCTCCCGGTAAATACACTTTTAATAATCTAATTTAATATTTAATGAACCTAATTTTAAAGATATAATTGACTTAGTAATACTATACCACAAATTTAATCTTAGCACTTACTGTTAAATCTTACTTTTTTCTAAAATCCGACACCAAGAAATAAAAGATGAAATTTACATGCATAGTACTTGCATTGTTGTTTATTGTTAGTATTAAAGAGCCTAAATTTCTCGTTGAGAAGTACGATGAATTTAAAAAACTATCTTATAATTACAAAATGTACCCATCCTGTCACCTTACGTTAACTCAAAAGTATTCTGCTGCTTACTTGATAAGAGTGATTGCCATACTACTAATCATTGGTGGCGTGGAACTTAACCCTGGGCCCCCTACAAAAAAGCAAACAACTCTGTCCACTGTACGAACTCCTGAGACAAAGGAAGTTATGGAAGATGATCTTAAATCTATTGTTATACAAATCCATACAGAGCTAAGGACTTTAGGAGCAAGACTAGAAACTAGATTACAAAGCATTGAACAAAAGTTCGATGAATGGGATCAGAGATTGACCGTTATTGAAACTTCCCAGAAAACATGCTTGGAATTAGCCACAAAAAACGATTTAAGAATAAAAAGTCTAGAGGATCACGGTGACATGCTGGACAGGAAAACAAGGGAAAATAACCTTATATTTTACGGTATAATAGGGCCCGAAGCCGAAAACTCAGATGAAACATTATGCAAAGTGGTTACGGCGATAAATGAAAATATGCAAATTCAAATTGAATCGGAAATAATGCGTTGTCGTCGGCTTTCAAAGAAAGCTAACGCACCAATTTTGGTTGAAATTCCGAAACAAACCACAAGAATTGCACTTCTTAGGAATGCTTACAAATTCAGAGTTGATAAAATTTTTGTAAATAAAGATTACACTCTGAAGACCCGAGAACAACGCCGCTTACTGATTACTAAGAAGAAAGAACTATCCGAAAAAGGAATACATTCAAAATTAAGAGACAATAAGCTTCTTGCAAATGGACAAAAATACGAAGTCGTGGATGGTAGAGTGGTTGGTGAAAAGGGCTGAACTGGCGAATCCTGTATAGGGCGAGTGGCCCTGAATAAAGGCTTTTGTTGTTGTATATAACTGTGGTTACCTATTTACATATTGGTACTTTATATCTTTGTTGTTATATCTCTCCACCAAGATTGTATATAACTGTGGTTACCTATTTACATATTGGTACTTTATATCTTTGTTCTTATATCTCTCCAACAAGACAGTATCTAGCTGTGGTTACCTATTTACATATTGGTACTTTATATCTTTGTTGTTATATCTCTCCAACAAGACTGTATATAACTGTGGTTACCTACTTACATATTGGTACTTTATATCTTTGTTGTTATATCTCTCCACCAGGACTGTATATAACTGTGGTTACCTACTTACATATTGGTACTTTATATCTTTGTTGTTATATCTCTCCAACAAGACTGTATATAACTGTGGTTACCTACTTACATATTGGTACTTTATATCTTTGTTCTTATATCTCTCCAACAAGACTGTATATAACTGTGGTTACCTACTTACATATTGGTACTTTATATCTTTGTTCTTATATCTCTCCACCAAGACTGTATATAACTGTGGTTACCTACTTACATATTGGTACTTTATATCTTTGTTGTTATATCTCTCCAACAAGACTGTATATAACTGTGGTTACCTACTTACATATTGGTACTTTATATCTTTGTTCTTATATCTCTCCAACAAGACTGTACATAACTGTGGTTACCTACTTACATATTGGTACTTTATATCTTTGTTCTTATATCTCTCCACCAAGACTGTATATAACTGTGGTTACCTATTTACATATTGGTACTTTATATCTTTGTTCTTATATCTCTCCAACAAGACTGTATATAACTGTGGTTACCTACTTACATATTGGTACTTTATATCTTTGTTGTTATATCTCTCCACCAGGACTGTATATAACTGTGGTTACCTACTTACATATTGGTACTTTATATCTTTGTTGTTATATCTCTCCAACAAGACTGTATATAACTGTGGTTACCTACTTACATATTGGTACTTTATATCTTTGTTGTTATATCTCTCCAACAAGACTGTATATAACTGTGGTTACCTACTTACATATTGGTACTTTATATCTTTGTTCTTATATCTCTCCAACAAGACTGTACATAACTGTGGTTACCTACTTACATATTGGTACTTTATATCTTTGTTCTTATATCTCTCCACCAAGACTGTATATAACTGTGGTTACCTATTTACATATTGGTACTTTATATCTTTGTTCTTATATCTCTCCAACAAGACTGTATATAACTGTGGTTACCTACTTACATATTGGTACTTTACATCTTTGTTCTTATATCTCTCCACCAAGACTGTATATAACTGTGGTTACCTACTTACATATTGGTACTTTATATCTTTGTTGTTATATCTCTCCAACAAGACTGTATATAACTGTGGTTACCTACTTACATATTGGTACTTTATATCTTTGTTCTTATATCTCTCCACCAAGACTGTATATAATTGTGATTACCTATTTACACATTGGTACTTTATATCTTTGTTGTTATATCTCTCCACCAAGACTGTATATAACTGTGGTTACCTTTTTACATATTGGTACTTTATATCTTTGTTGTTATATCTCTCCACCAAGACTGTATATAACTGTGGTTACCTACTTACATATTGGTACTTTATATCTTTGTTGTTATATCTCTCCACCAAGACTGTATATAACTGTGGTTACCTACTTACATATTGGTACTTTATATCTTTGTTGTTATATCTCTCCAACAAGACTGTATATAACTGTGGTTACCTACTTACATATTGGTACTTTATATCTTTGTTGTTATATCTCTCCACCAAGACTGTATATAACTGTGGTTACCTACTTACATATTGGTACTTTATATCTTTGTTGTTATATCTCTCCAACAAGACTGTATATAACTGTGGTTACCTACTTACATATTGGTACTTTATATCTTTGTTGTTATATCTCTCCACCAAGACTGTATATAACTGTGGTTACCTATTCACTCTGTAAACTGGCGAATCCTTTATAGGACGAGAGGTCCTCAATAAAGGCTTTTGTTGTTGTTGTTGTTGTTGTTGTATAAGTGGAATGGCATCATATTTGGAAAAATCAATAAAAATATTATCACTGGGACCAGAAAAATTAAGGAATGAGTAAAATTGCTTAAATAAGTTTTCAAAATAATATATATGTTGTAATATATTTCAATATATACTTAATATTCCCATATGTAACATAGCTATAGTGTAACAACCAAAACTGTAGACACAATTCAACTCGCCAATTTGGCCATCATGTAATACAAAACGAAATAATACAATTAGATTGAGTGACAGCCGGCTCCCAGACAGGAGAAAGGTCTCATTGGTCCGAAAAGCAGCATAGTCAGATTACCAGTCCCCCTCTGACACTAGAATAGATCATACGCTCCTCGAGCGGTGTCGGCTTCTCGCTCTCTCCCTCTCTGAGGTGACATCCAACATGCCTCGTCCTTTTGTGCCATTCCATTCACGCCTGATACCACTCTGACCATTGTGGCTCCAAGATTGCATCTCACCAACCTGCCACACTACACTACATCACGACAGACAGTCGACAGGATCATTTGCATCACCATATATTTTAATTCATCCCTATATTAATTCGCTATAAGCTTTTTAAAATACTTTTTATAATAGGAATATTTGCAATAAAAGCATTGTGTAGTAAAATGGGCTGTGTATATATTATATGTGATTAGTCTATTGCAACATGTATCTATTTAATGAAAATATATTTTTTCTTCACGATTTTCATCATCTTTGAAATAATATTTTAAAAATGTCCTAATAGAAATTTGTTTTCTTCTCTAATTACAAGTACATTGAGATGTCATGAGGAATAATTTTATTAAATCCTACAAAGGGGTTTGTGTGATGACTCATTATTACTCAATTGGATACGATCCATATACATATATGAAACACAGCACCTCAAAATGGGAAATCACTGTGCAACTTGTACAAGAAGAAACAAAAGACCTCTAGACATTACAGAGTCCTATAACTATAAAGAGGTAGTTTCTAAATATTTTCAAGAAGAAATGCAAATTCTTAAATTTAGAAATAGAAAACAAGAGCCTTTCCATCAGGCAAAAAAGGTTACTTTCAGCACAGAGATTCTTTATAAAGAATTTAGAGATTCGGAAATGCCTGAACTCTTGGAATTTCGCGACTGTAAGAGAATGGCGGAGGACTCGTTTTTCTCAAAGAACACCAAAGAGAGGGAAATTCCTGCCTGCCCTCGTACAACACCCAGGAGGTATTTCTTCCAGAGGTCAGGTACAAGGCCACCATACAATGTGAAGAAATTTCTTCAAGAGGTAGCCAACTTGCTTGAAGAATACAAGCATGAACAAACTGCCAAGATGGCCGCTCGAGTGGCAAGGAAGGCGAGAATTCGCGAAATGCGGATGGAGCGAGTCCGCGTTTCAGAACTGGAGCTGAGGCAGCTTGAGGAGGAGGAGTAGGTCAAGTGGCTGCGAGGTAAGTCCTACACTAATTATCACGATAAAAATATAAACTAATGTGTACAGGAGCGTTCCTGCCCGCCCAACCACTATCTTCCAGGAGTACCCCGGGTGGACCGCCACTCCCCCGGTGGTACAACGCTCCTCGCGGTGGCAGACCATCAGCCACCGCCACTTGACCTCTCCTATTCTGCCTCCACGACGCCACCTCTTCCCATCCTGTCACCAGTCTGCCCCTGATACCACCCCCACTGCCCCAGTTGGTTACTTTGATTTCAACGTCTTGGCTTTTCTTTTTCTGAAAGCCTTCTGATTGCCCATTAAATCCCAGTCCATGACCATATCTACACCACAATAACTCTTCTGACATTTCTCAATTTGACCCATGGGATTTGAATCAATCATATTTACTGAGTACTATTTGGCTTAATAAAGGAGGTGGCGATGTTCTAATTAACCTAAAACACACGATTCTCCTTATGACAATATTATTTTGGTATTTCTGAAGAAGCGTCAATTATTCTATAATCCACATCAATCTAATTGAGAGGAATATGTTAACATGCAAATATAATTCTAAATTACATAGTTTGATACATCATCCCGATCTTTGTGAAAATGTAAATTAATATATTTGTGGAATTTACTGCAGCATCCAACCATTACATTGGTTTCCATAGCGCCAATATTGGCCGTTTCCAATGTGGAAAGATGCAAAATACCAGAGGCCGCTTCAAATTCTTTGAATAACAATAGTGCTATTTCATTGCCAAGACTCCAACCTCAGATACTACCTGATATCCATAGAAGATCATATATTTCCCCTGTAGATCTTTACATACACCAAAAAATTTCGGTCAGAAAATGGGTTTCAAGCCATGCTACTCGACTCTATTATCAGAGAGTTTCTTTGGGCAGAGCTCATCAAAATAACAAGATAACTACAATCATATTCGAGTGATAATATTGAAGAAACCATATATTTTGGGTTACCATACAATTCCAAGAATCATGTCTTAGAAATAATTCCCCAAGTCTAGTGGCATGGAGAAGGTGATCAACCTTTCTCTTTTAGGCTTTGTACGAGGCAAAAAGAAAATGTTTCATTTCTTCACCAATAATCTCCTCAAGCTTGATTAGTTCTTGCTTGATCTCATTAAACAAGCGGTCATCGGCAGAAGGATTAATGAATTCCATTCCAACACATTTCATATCAATTATATTTTAAAGAAAAACTGTTGTACTCTGCGATCCCCAGTAGTGTAGCAGAGTTTAATTAATCAAAAAACGACAAAAGGATCAAGATTACAATATTCATTTCCAATTAGGCTTATTTCAACATTGAGGAATACCATGTCAAGGTTCTAAGGTGACTTTCACTAACAAGAGACATGCCAGATGATGATAGTTTTCAAAATATTGCTGTTGGTTCTTCACAGAGCCAATAAAGTGAGGCCTCTTTTCAAGACCAATATTCTATCAACTATCTCTATACTCTTGCTTGTATCAAGAAACTAGTTTTGATTGCATAATAAAATAAGAAAATATACCGAGCTATAAAATTAAAGTACTCTTTATATCTTCAAAAATGTCTTTAATATTTAGAATTTGTTCTAAAGAAATGTCATCACAAAAAATATATATAACTAGCGGACCCGCCCGGCTTCGCCCGGGTTTTACCTGAGTAAAGGTTTGTCTAACGAATCTCTCGATAAAGTTAACATTTTTTCCCGGTCCCTTGAAAAATACTCGATAAGTTGAATAAAATCAATATTAATTGGTTCCCTCGGTAATTGGAAGTTAAAGGAATAGTATCTTGCCTTTGAATTGTATCATTATTCTTGTCTCAAATAAATTGCCGTGTCATCCTGAATTTTGTCTTTCCTAATTTTCTACATTACAAAATCATCGTATCATCATGATAATATTTAGAGTAGATTGTTGAATTATAACAGATAAATTAGAATATTTATCTTGATTATTTCTAGGCGAAAAGTTATTTCAAAAATTTTATTTGCTAGAAACCTTCCCAGTACTATACTAAATAACTTCCCAAAGTTTCATGGCGATCCAATGAGTGGTTTGGTCAGGCATAAAGGACAAACAAACAAACAAACAGACACACATACATTCATTTTTATATATATAGATAAATTAGAATATTTATCTTGATAAAATATTTTAATTTTTCATATTTTAATATATGTAAATAGAGTCTCTTAAGAAAGACCACCTAAAAACATGAATCAACTTGTTTCTCCTGTTGGTGGTCTCTCATTGAAGATTCTAATTGCTATTAAAGAATCTCTAATAGACCTTTAATAAGAGACTGCCTCTTGGAGAGACGGGTTAAGCTACGAAATGGATATTCCCGGCTTCGCCCGGGTTTTACCCGAGTAAAGGTTTGTTTAACGAATCTCTCCATAAAGTGAACATTTTTTCCTGGTCCCTTGAAAAATTCTCGATAAGTTGAATAAAATCAATATTAATTGGTTCCCTCGGTAATTGGAAGTTAAAGGAATAGTATCTTGCCTTTGAATTGTATCATTATTCTTGTCTCAAATAAATTGCCATGTCATCCTGAATTTTGTCTTTCCTAATTTTCTACATTACAAAATCATCGTATCATCATGATAATATTTAGAGCAGATTGTTGAATTATAACAGATAAATTAGAATATTTATCTTGATTATATCTAGGCGAAAAGTTATTTCAAAAATTTTATTTGCTAGAAACCTTCCCAGTACTATACTAAATAACTTCCCAAAGTTTCATGGCGATCCAATGAGTGGTTTGGTCAGGCATAAAGGACAAACAAACAGACATACATTCATTTTTATATATATAGATTTATATATAGCTACAATACTTTTTATGACAACAACGAATACTATCTATACATAAATAAACAATCAATCGAAATTTATAAATTATATTATCCCAAATTAAAAAGCTCTTTATTTTATAGTGTGAAAGAGGTACATCAAATTTATTATAAATAAGGGACTGTGCAATAAAAAAAAAAACACGTTTTATGCATGAATAATAATTTAGAAACGAATAATTATATTAAAATGAAAAGTGTTATATTGGGGCGCTCACTAATTCGAAAATAAACTTTGAATTTCAAATAACTTCTTAAATATGTTTATATAGTGTAGAAATATTATATTCCATCTTGTTGAAAATTGCATAAAATATTTTTAAATAATTAACAACGTACTCCGCAAAAGGTTTTTCATTAATTTATTATTATTTACAACAACAACAACAACAACAAAACAACTTTATTAGGGCATCTTGCCCTATACGGATTCGCCGTTGAATTACAAACAATATTAAACACAGGGGAAAAGGGAGAGATAAAGTATTTACATTTGAGGTATGGCAAACAGGGTGACTTTAAACATATATTACACATATATCATTAATGGGGAAGAGAAATAAAATGAATGATAAATACAAAAGTATAACATGAGAATATGAAGAACATTGAAAACAATATGAAAATTACATTAACAAAGGATAAGTGGAAAACATTTGGTGATTATAAGAAAAATAAAAGGCATTTGTGAAAAGTCAATAATCAGTAGGCAAAAGGTAATATATACAAAAAGGAAAATATGTAAATAAGAATGAACATGTAAGTCTTTTTTCTTTTTTAAAAAGTAATGGCAGGAATAAAGAATGGTCATTTTAAAGAAAAAGAATCAAGGTGGACAAAAACAAAAGTTAAAATTTACATATGTTGGTAATGACAAATTTACATAGTTAGGTGCGCTTTTAGATATAATTACATATGAATAAGGTAAAGTGCGTAAAAATACAAATCCTAAAAACAAAAACATTGTGAAATCAAATTAAATAAGAAAAGATCAAAATACTAAAAGTTTGGGAATTTAAATATAAGATTGCAATGTGAAGCTATAGGGTATTGTGGTTATTAGCGAAAAAAATATATATAGTGGAAATATGATTTAAAAAAAAAAAACTGTTTTAGCTATATCTTATTTCCATTAGTATTGACAACTTGGCCATTTACAGCTTCATAAACTACACCTTTTACAAAAAGTTTGTTATCTCTCAACTTTGATCGAGTGCCTTTTTCAAAAAGTTCTTTCCTTTTAGCAATAAGAATAAGCCGTTGATCTCTAATCTTTTTACTGTAGTCTTTGCTTATGTAAATTTTGCTATCTCTAAGTTTAGTCGTATTTTTGAATAATTTAATTCTGTCCTCATATTCAGGCAATGAAATCAAAATAGGCGATTTATTAGCTTTTCCAAGTCTATGGCATTTAGTTATACTTATATTCTCTAGAATCAGCATTTTTTCTTTTATAATAGATTTAACTTTTTGAAGACTTTCAGCTGGTCCTTCATTCGCTTCTCCCTCAACTCCGTAGAAAACGAGATTTGGCTCCCGCAGCTTCATCTCCAGAAAGTCGGTCCTGGCTTCAATTTCCCTTAACTTAGTTACATTCTCAGAGACTTTCTCGTTCGTAGCAGCCGAGGTTTCCACACAAGTTGTTAACTTCATTTCAACTCCAAGAAGTCTCTGGTCCCACTCTATTATTCTTTTCTCGATGTTTGACAATCTCGTATCTATTCTCTCGCCAAGATTTCTGATCTCTGAAGACATTTGGACGATCATTGTCTTCAACTCAGTATCAGCCGATTTCTTCCCTGTGGGGGTTGGCTCTGTTAACAAAGTTGTCTGCTTTTTGGGGCCAGGGTTAGGCTCAATACCACTGATCATTAGAAGTAACCAAATGACCTGGATACAATAGCCACTGGATATGTTCAGTAGTAGTAGTATAGGAGTGCCAACACATCCAAATCCATCGTTTGATTTCCGATACATTCTCCGTTTACATTTAACAAACTCTTGTATTAGGTATTCTGGCCGTTTGAAACAAATTATGATATGGAGAACTAGCAACAAGTATGCAAATTTCGGAATTTTCATCTCGTCCTTACAACTGTTTTATTATATTATCTTCTAAATAAGTTATAACTTAGCTTTCCCCTTTTTTCAGTAATTATCCGCTTTAACTAAAAAAAAACATAAATTACTTACAAATTGTTCGGGAGCATTTTTCAATGCGGCCGCTTGCCTTGGCCTCCTGGCGGCGAATCCATTATTATTTACAAGTTTTCGAGTGGTAAAAACTCTTCGACTGGGTTTCTCATAAGTAAATAGCCCAGTCGCGCGTTTATGGGCTTTTTAAAAAACCTCTCTCTATTTGGAATTCTATTTAAACCCATATATATTTAACGATAAAATATGTTTTCACCTGAGTTTAAAGTATTGTAGGGGTTTTTAAAAATATGTCCTTCTACCAATTCACAATGATAGTTTTATTTACTAATTTAAATAATATATATATAAATAATAGAAATATACTTGAATATATAAAATAGCTGATATATATAAACATTATTTTTCTAAAATAATAATCTTCTCTTTGGTAAATATAAAAAGTCCAAGAGAACAGCGGAGAAATGTATTTCTTTTATGATGTATTTTTTATAATATATAAAAACTTTTTTTTGTTCTTGAACTTTTCTATTTATTTTCCATATCCATGCTACAAAGGGGTTTTTGTGATGCCTTATTATTACTCAAACAATTAGTTTCACTCCATATACGCAAACGAGACCCAGGACCCCAAAATGGGCAACAACTGTGCACCTTGTACATGTAGAAAAAGAACTCCAAAGGCCATCGAAATCTCAGATAAGTATGAAGAGATAGTGTCCAAGTATTTTCAAGAAGAAATGGAAATACTTGAATTTGAAAACAGAAACCAAAAGCCATACCACCAGGAAAAAAGGGTCACTTTTGGAAAAGAGATTCTGTTTAAATAATTTAGAGAATGTGAAATTCCTGAACTTTTGTCAGTTAGAGCCTGGAAGAAGATGGCAGAGGACTCATTATTCTCAAATAACATCAAGGAAAAGAAAGTCCCTGCCTGTCCTCCTTTAACACCAAGGAGGTACTTTTTTTCAGAGATCGGGTACCAAACCACCCTACAAGGTCGCAAATATGCTTCAAGAAGTAGCCAATAAGCTTGAAGAATACAAGAAAGTTGAAGCATCCAAGATGGCCGCTCGTATAGCAAGGAAGGCCAGAAAACTCGAGATGCAGGCGGAGCGTTTTCGCGTTTCAGAACTGGAATTGAGGCAGCTTGAGGAGGAAGAGTAGGTCAAGTGGCTGCGAGGTAAGTCCTACACTATTTATTATGGTAAAGTACATAACATACTGTGTACAGGAGCGTTCCTGCCCGCCCAACCACCATCTTCCAGGAGTACCCCGGGTGGACCGCCACTCCCCGGTGGTACAACGCTCCTCGCGGTGGCAGACCATCAGCCACCGCCACTTGACCTATAATCCTTTGTCTCCAGGACGCCATAACACCATACCGCCAGCCTGCTCTTGGCTCCATTCCACAGCCTCACTTGGTTGCTACAAGATCAACATCTTGCCTTCTTTGCTTAAATCATTCAGGTTGCCCTTCAACTCCCAATCCATGCATACAACTACAGAATAATAGCTCTTTTAACTTCTCTCAATTTTACCATGCAAATTGAATTGAGCCTATTTCCTGACATCTATTTGGCTTAGGAAAGGAGAGGTAGAGCGGTTTAAAATTATTCTAAAACATACACCTATTCTCATGATGATTCATTTGTTATTGTATAAGAAGAAACATCCAACTGCCACATTGGTATCCATAGCATCATATAATCGGCCAATGCCTATATATCTTGAGATAAAATGCCAGAGACCGCTTCGAATTTCCTGACTGCTTTTATCAATATAATGCCTCATACACCAGACCCTACCTCATTACCATAGGTTTTTGTTTCTTTTGGAGGAATCTAAATTCAATGATAAATTTCGACAAGGATATGGGTATTCAAGCCACATTGTCCAACTCAGCTTCTTCTGGCTTTAGCTCATCAAAAATTACACAGAAAGAGCAATCGTTCTTGAATAATGATCTCTTTAAATTGAAAAAAGCAACCATATGCTGTTGTTACCACACTATTCCAAGATTCATGCCTTATAAATCATACCCCAAGTCTATTTGCATGGTGAAGGTGATCAACATCTTCTTTTTCGACTCCATATAAGGCGTGAAGTCAAGAATCCATTCCTTAGCAATAATATCTTCGGCTTCGATCAGTTGTTTAAACTGACATAGCAAGAGTCATTGGCATAAGAATCGATTAATTCTATTCATAAACACTCTTAAGCAATGATTTTTCAAGCAAATAAATATTTAAGCAAAAGACTTCTGTACTCTGCTATCTGGTAGTGTAGTAGAGCATAATTCTTCGGGAATTGGAGGAACCTCACGATATTCATTCCCAATCAGGATTGCTTCAGAATTGACGTCGAAGTTCTAATCTGGGATTTACCATCGCAAGAAATTCTGTCCAAAGTCATTATCAACTTGGTGTCGTTTCTTCTCATGAACATAAAGGAGAGGCCTCATTTCAATACCGATACTATATCAACTCTCCCTCTATCAGCTCCTGCTTGTATCAAGACATCAATATTTTATTTCATAATAAAACGAGAAAAATTACAAGCGGAAAAATAGAAGTAGTCTTTATATATTCAGAGAACCCAATTAATTTCAGAATTTGTTCTAAAGAAAACATAATAAAAAATACATTATATTTATAGCTTTCCTGAATTATTTCTTTGACAACAATGAATCTCAACAAAATATAAAATAAAAAATCATTCATAAAATTGACAAATCTTAACAAATATTCCTAATTAAAAAGCTCTTCTTATCTAAGTTATAAAGTTGAAGATGTCTTTAATTATAAAGTTGTTTTATTGTAGTGAATGAGGTACTCCTATTTTATTTTAAATATCCGCAGATAAGCCACCAGACTGTCTGTTTGCCTCCACCACCTTTCTCTTCATCAGCTGACCCCTTCTTTGATCCGCCGTCCTCCTGGGCCAGTAGTACTTCCTTGACTACCACCCACGTCGATTTGGCTCTTGTGAAAAGAGGAGCCAGATGCCACAATATGCTTAGAGAGCGTTTAAAATTCATAATTTGGTACACTTGTTCAATCCAGATGACAATGCAAGTAGACAAAATTTCAGAATTCTGGGAGGACGGAAATAAACTATTTTCTATATTTCCTATTACAAATTTGTGGGTGTACCATGTCTATTAGTATGAAACGCGAAAATTTTCAGTGGTATCGTATTTTCAGGTATGTGATATTAACTTTTAATACATACTTCCAGGTGACATCTAAATCTGATATTCTAGACTTGTTAAATCCTTGCAAGTATGCAAAATATCAGACATATAGGTGTCTTTGGTCGTTGGGAATAGACTAAAGTAATGAATTTGTATATTCCTTTCAAACGAAGAAATAAGGTGCAGCTGTTTCTGTGGAAAATGAGCGATTAGTATTCCATAAAAATGTGGTCGAGGTGGCCAGAAATGGATTAATATCTATATTTCAATTCAATTTTAAGATCAATTCTTAAAATACTTCCAGACCAATCAGAATTCTAAAATTTTGTATACTCGCTCAATCCTTCAAACATGTTTCAGACATCTGTGTGGTAGTAGAAATGGATTAATTTTCATATGTCCTTTAAAATTTTGGGATCAATTTTTAAAATACTTTCAGATCACGGAGAAGTCTGAAATGTATGTCGCTTGGATAAATTGTTCCATGCCCATAACATAAGAAATTTAGCTAATCTAAAATTAATAATGATACTACATTAATCAGCACCAAATTTAACCTAGGAAAGTTTTTATTTTTCATTTTGTGTACCAGTGTTATTGATACCACGATGCTATAAAAAAAAATCGATGATAAAGATTATTTTATTCTATTTAAATTGAGATTTCAGGTGGAATCATTTTATTAATATTACAAAGAGGCTTGTGGGATGCCACATTATTACTCTAACAATTAGTTATTACCCATAATCACAAAAAGATAAAAATCTCAGAATGGGCAATTACATTCCACATTGTGCAAAAAGAAACAGAACATCTCAGGCCAACACAGAAGCCTTTAATTATGAGGAGGTAGTCTCCCAATATTTCAAAGAAGAAATGGACATTTTAGAATTTAAAAACAGAAAACAAGAGCCATATCATCAGGCAAAAAAAAAGTTACCTTTGGCCCAGAGATTATTTACAAAGAATTCAGAGAATCAGAAATGCCAGTATTGCTAGAATATCGTTCCTGGAAGAAAATGGCAGAAGATTCATTCTTCATAAAAAATACAAAAGAGAGAGAAATTCCTGCCTGCCCTCCAACAACACCCAGGAGGTTTTTCTTCCAAAGGTCGGGTACAAAGCCACCTTATAAAGTGGCTAAAATGCTTCAAGAGGTAGCTGACATGCTTGAAGAATACAAACATGATCAAGCCGCCAAGATGGCCGTAAGAATAGCAAGGAAGGCCAGAATTCGCGAGATGCGAATGGAACGCGTTCGGGTTTCAGAACTGGAGCTGAGGCAGCTTGAGGAGGAGGAGTAGGTCAAGTGGCTGCGAGGTAAGTCCTGCACTAGTTATCACGATAAAAATATAAAATAATGTGTACAGGAGCGTTCCTGCCCGCCCAACCACCATCTTCCAGGAGTACCCCGGGTGGGCCGCCACTCCCCCGGTGGTACAACGCTCCTCGCGGTGGCAGACCATCAGCCACCGCCACTTGACCTCTCTTCTTCTGCCTCCATGTCTCTATAACATCCTACCATCCTGTCTCCAGGCTATTCGGCTTCCCCATCACATGTTAGCCTAGTTACTAGGAGATCAATGTATTGGCTTTTTGTCAAGAAGCATTCTAGCTTCAATTTCTTTGAATCCCCTGAGAGCTATATCAAGATCAGGCCTCATACACCAGGCTTTATCTCATATCGATAGAAGATCGTTGCTTTTGAAGCCCCACGCATGCTATGAAATCTGTTGTCAAGAAAATGAGTCTTCAAACTCTATCATCATAAAGTCAGGCTAGAGCTCATCAAAAGCACAAGAAAAGACAATCGTTCTAAAATGGTTATCTCTCACTATAGAAGAAACTTCCATATCCTGGTATCACCATACAATTACAATAATCTTGCTTTGCATTCATTCACGTGGTGAAGATGATCAAAATCGCCCTTTTAAGCTTTGAAAAAAGCAAGAATACAATATTGCATTCATTCACCAATAATGTCCTCAGCCTCGATGAGCTCATGCTTGACCAGATTGAAAGCTATCGCTGGTAGAAGAATCGATTAACCCCCCCCCCCATTCAAACACTTTTAGCAATAATTATCAAGCACATACATTTCCAATTGAAGCTTATCTATTCTTTGAAGCAGTAATGTATCAATGCTCAGATCCTCAAGAACTGGAAGATCATTGTATTTATTCCCAATCAGGGGTGCTCCAACATTAAGTAAAACATGTCAAACTTCTAAAGTGGGAATTAATCGCAAGGAATTCGTCTTGAAAAAAGCGTGCCCAGAATCGTGTTCAACTTTGATGATGGTGGTCAACAAATTGCTGTTGTTTCTTCAAAGGGGCATCAAGGCGAGGCTTCGCTTCAAGACCGATACTATCTCAACTCTCCCTCTAGCTCCTGCTTGTATCAAGACACAGCAGTATTTGACTTCATAATTAAACGCGAAAAATTGCGAGACAATAAAATAGTAGCAATCATATCTTCAGAGAGATAATTATTATAATTAAAATATATTCTAAATAATCATCTTAAATATACTTATATTTTAAATAACTTCAATATTGATTATTTCTATGACAACAATGAATTCCAACTAAACATGAAACAACACAATCATTTATGATTTATAAATCTTAGCATCCCTAATTAAAAAGCCTCTATTATTCTAATTATAAATTCAAAGTTGTTTTATTTTAAATTAATGAAGATATACTACAAATTTGCTTTAAATATGAGTGGTTGAATAAAAATTATGTCTTAAAAACAAGAAACTTAATTTATAAATCAATAATTCCATTAAAAAGAAAAGTAATAGGTATTATATTGAAATATATGCTTTAAATATGGGTGGTTGAATAGAAATTACGTATTAAAAGCAAGAAACTTAATTAATAAATCAATAATTCCATTAAAAATAAAAGTAATAGTTAGGTATTATATTGAAATATATGCTTTAAAAATTCTGTATATCTCTATATTAGGTTTTTTACAAGATAAAAGGACATCATGTGAGGTCACAGTCTTAACAAAGGAATTCTAGAAATCTATAAAAAGTGTAATCATATAACCAAAGTATAGCATCATCCAATTGACTTTGAATTTTTAAAATGTATTATATTCAAAATATTTCAACAGATCTATAATTATTGTTTTTATAATTTTATTTTGGCCCCTATAAATTATATTTTGCTAAATATACTTTCTGAATATAGAACAATCCATAATATATATATTTAAAAAATAGGTCTTATTTTGGATCTTATTACAATCCAAAATAAGTCCTATTTTTTAAATAAATATACTTTGTATAATATATATTTTGAATAGGAAAACATATATTAGATATTTCAAATATTTATTGTTGAAACCAATAAAAGCAAGGTAAAATAAATTTCTAAAGGCTTTCAAAGAAAGAAAATTTGATAAAGAACAAATAATATTTTCTCATTCAAATGATTTGTGTGCGAAAAAAAAATATATATATATATGTCGTGATTTCGAAAATCCACTAATAAGGGATAGATATATCCCTCCCAACTAGACGATCAATCAGGACCTACTACCTGGTTTTTGCAGTCGATGGCCAAGCAGCTTCTTTGTTAAAAAAGACAAGACACACGATGGATTAGGGAAACAAGAAGCTCCTAAACAAAAAGAAAAGATATAAATAAGGCGGTTGTTAAAACTATTTTACAGATCCTTTACCTTTTGTACATAGAATGAAGGTCTTAGGTGAAGGGAGACAACGAGCAAGACATCTACCTCTCTATATCTATAGATAGCCCCAGCTGGGACCGACCGAGGGCAAAGGTCGGCGTGGCCGGAAACGACGGAGCGTCATGTTACATTCTTTTTTTGGTCAGTTGGCAGGATTCCCTTGTTAGAAGCGGAGGGGAAAGTTGAGTTCCCTTGCCAGACGGAGAGACGTCTAAAAGCTATCCTGCAAGCAGCGTCTTGTGGAAGGAAAGACGTCAAGCTATCCTGCAAGCAGTGTCTTGTGGAAGGAAAGACGTCAAGCTATCCTGCAAGCAGCGTCTTGTGGAAGGAAAGACGTCAAGCTATCCTGCAAGCAGCGTCTTGTGGACGGAGAGAACGCATTGGAGTATCCCTCAAGCAGCAACTTGAGAGCGGAAAAGACACTTAGACAACCAACGAGTCGCGACAATTGGACATCGCACAAGACAAGCCAAGCCAAGCCAAGCCTGCGACGGTGCTGCCACGAGGTACTGTGTAAACAAACGCTCGACACCCCCCCGCCATTTATTTTTGTCTTCCTTCCCTGAGATTAGTTAATTTTTTTACTTTCTTTTTTGCTTAACCTTGTTTATTTTTTTATACATAATTCCATAGATATAAGTATAATTTAGCTTAACCTTTTTTCTTGTTTTTTTTACCCTTAATTCTTTATATAAGTTTAATAGTTTTTATCCCTTTTGTTTTTAATCTTTAAAATAAAACCTTTTATTATACTGTGTTTCTGTGCATTTATTTCCCCCATTGTTTTTCCTTTCAGTCGATCACCATTTATTTTTTTTTTTAAACGAACACGAACATTTTGGTGAGCCGGACGTGATCGATTTAAAGGAAATATGGAGGAAATGGATGCAATTAAAAAGCGCAGAAAAGCCATAAGAGGTACTTTCACTAGAATTATCAATGAAATAAATGGAGAATTTGAAAAGTCTCAAATTGATAGGAATGATATTTATTCTAAGTTTAATAGACTAGAGTCTTATTACACGAAACTTGTAGATCTAAACGAAAAATATCAGGCTTTATTGGTAGTGAAAGAAGGGATTACAGAGGAAAGTATTGATAAGGAATGGCAAGAATGCGATAAATATGAAGAGGAAAAGTTTGATATTCAACAGAAAGTCAGTGTACTACGGAATCCCGATAAAGAAGAAACAATCCCGATTGCTAGCGAGGACACTGTAATAAATGTGAAATTACCAGAGTTAGCCCTAAAAAGCTATGACGGCTCTCTGGAAGGTTGGTTGCCTTGGTGGGCGCAGTTTTCGAAAATTCACGAAAATAAGAATTTATCCGATAGCGACCGGTTTTTATATTTGCGTTAAGCAATTGTACCAAATTCAGAAGCCTATCGTGTTGTAGCAAGCTATCCCGTTACAGGCGCCAACTATGCTTTGGCAGTACAAGCCCTACAGGAGCGATTCGGTGACCCGAATATACTGACAGAACTGTATGTCAGACGTCTATTGAATTCGGTTATATCTAATGTAAAGAAAGAAAATAGAAATTTAAGCAGTCTGTACGACGAACTGAGCAGTCACCTCCGGTCGTTAGAGACATTGGGCATTGATCCCCAGTTGTCGGGTATTTTTTTATATCCTCTTGTCGAGTCTTCATTACCTTCGGATATTTTGAAAATATGGCACAGGCATCCTTCTTCGGGTTATGGTATGGAGTTAGCAAAACGGGAAGAGTCAGATAAAGGGGTTGGAGGAGCTCAAGAAAGGCTAAGGTTATTATTGGACTTTCTAAAAGCCGAAGTAAGGAGTGCTCAACGGCTGAAATTTGTGGAAAAAGGCTTTAAGCAGGAGGAACCTTATAAAAGGTCTTACAATGATGGGACCAGAGCAAGGAGCAATTTCAGACCCGCCACTGTGTCTAGTCTGTTCGGAGGGCGAACTAATATAAAATGCTTCTTTTGTGAGAGAACAAATCATGCGAGTCATCAATGCCGTTCCATAATGAAAATGTCTCCGGGAGAGAGAAATGATAAAATACGTAGTGCCCATCTATGTTTCAAATGCTTAAGAAAGGGACACATACAGAGTCAGTGCCGAGAACAATTGGAGTGCAAAAACTGTGGGAGAAACCACTTGGAAGTTTTATGTGAAGGAAATTCTTCTAACCGGTTAACGAAACCATAAAGAGAAAATCTAAAGGAAAATGCAACTGAACCCATTGCATCGCTTTCTAGTCAAGCCTGCACCGGTCAGGTCTTGCTGATGACCACGGTAGCACTGTTAAGAGGCCCAAATGCCTCTAGAAGGGTTAGAATTCTCCTCGACAGTGGAAGTCAGTTTTCGTATATCAAACAGTCGTTAGTCTGGAGTGTAGGAATAGAGAGAAAAGGCGAAATAACTATAGCTAAAAGTCTTTTTGGAGGTAATAAGATTGGTGAAGAAAAGCACGGTATATTTATGTTAGAATTGGAGAATTTAGGTAATAAAAGAGATGTGATCCATATTGAGGCGCTGGATCAACGTAAAATTTGCGACGCTATACCACCCTTGCCAAGAGGAGACTGGTTAGAAAAATTGAAGATTAAGGGCATAATATTGTCCCAGGACAATTTTAAAGGACAAGAGATTGACATATTGATTGGCGCTAACTATCTAGGTATGATTTTGACAGGAAAAATAGTTCAAGTTGAAGCAGATTTAACTGCGGTGGAAACGAAATTAGGTTGGACACTAATGGGCAATTCGTCAATTATTGATAGCAATGACAATGTGCAGCAGACTTTGAATCTGCTAACAACGCGATGCGATTTAAAGGATTTGTGGGATCTAGAAGTACTAGGCATTAGGGATCCTGTTGAAACTTGCTCCAAAGAGACCAGATATCAGGAAATAAAAGAAAAGTTTATAACAAAAATTCAAAGACAAAGTGATCAGAGATATACTGTAGGTCTACCTTGGAAGGTAGAAAAGGAGTCAATCCCCAGCAATCTTGACATAGCGATAAAAAGGTTAGATATAAGCACTAAGAAAATGACCTCACAGAATAAGTTGACCGAATATAGTCAGATTTTTAGAGATTGGCTGACTGAAGGACTCATTGAAAGAGTCGAGGAAAATCCTCTCGAGAGAAGAGGCTACTATTTACCTCACCGCCCTGTGTACAAGATGGAATCTAAAACGACGCCCATACGTCCGGTTTTCGATGCTTCTTGTCTAGGTCATAATGGACTATCTTTGAATCAATGTTTAGAAAAGGGACCGAATTTATTGGAAAGAATCCCTGAAATGATGATAAGATTTCGGGAAAATAAATTTGGAGTCACGGCAGATATAAGAAAAGCATTCCAGATGGTGGCGATTGAAGAATCTGAACGGAACTACCTTAGATTCCTTTGGTGGGAAAAGGAGAGCGATAGAGAACTAATAGCTTACAGGCATAAGAAACTTGTATTTGGCTTAAACTGTAGTCCTTTTGTGCTGAACGCCGTAATAGAATACCATCTTCAATCAATAAGGGGACCACTTGTTCAATGGGCAAAGATTTTAGCTCAATCCTTCTACATGGACAATTGTATTACCTCGCTGGAAACAAAGCAGGAAGTGCAGGAATTTCAAAAGGCCGCAATTGAAATTATGGACGGGGCTAAAATGGACTTACGAGAGTGGGAATATTCTCTGGAGGAAAACCCTGAAAAGGGGACTTGTACAAAAATATTGGGTGTTGTTTGAAATAAAATGGAAGATTCATTAAAATGCGAACTCCCTGACAATTTGAGTATTCAACCCAAATTAACGAAAAGGTTGGTACTGTCCATGGTTCAGCGGATATTTGATCCACTTGGATTTTGCGCTCCAGTATTCTTGCCACCAAAGTTGTTACTGCAGCGATCATGGGGGCTGAAACTAGGTTGGGATACACCACTACCCGAAAGTATGGCCCAGGAATTTCGAACCTGGTTGGATCAAATAAAATTCATAGAGTTAATAAAGATACCGAGATATATGTGGAATGATCTCATTTTCCCTACAGAAGTTCATATCTTTTGTGACGCTAGTCAAATAGGCTATGGAGCTGTAGCCTATTTACGGAGCGAAACGGGACAAGAAAATACTCTAACTTTGATTTGGAGCAAAGTCAGATTAGCTCCTATGAAGAGTATTACGATCCCTCGCTTGGAATTAATGGCCATGGTACTAGGAGCTAGACTAGCCAATGCAATCCAAGCTGCCTTGAAGAGAAAATGTGAAACAACTCTTTGGTCTGACTCTACTACCGCGCTAAGTTGGATAAAGAAAGAAATTGAGTGGAGAGTTTTCGTGAGAAACCGAGTCAGAGAAATACAGGCCACTACCAATTTGAACGATTGGAGGTTCGTTCCTAGTCAGTTGAACCCTGCCGATCTTCTGTCTCGAGGTTGCCCTCCAAGCCAGTTTGTGCAAAGCAGATGGTGGGAGGGCCCCGAATGGTTGAAAAAACCTAAAGAATTCTGGCCCAATTCAGAGTTCTCGATAAATTCAAAAGAAATAAATGTTGAAGAAAACATTATGAAAACCAACATTAATTTGAACATCGATTATAAAGACTGGTTACTGACAAGGAGGTCTAATTACTCTCTCAACATCAGGGTAATGTCCTATGTTTTAAGATTTTTAGGGAAACTTAAAAAACAGTCAACTGAAACAGGACCTTTGAAAGTTTCAGAATTAGACTTGGCAGAAAAAAAGCTTATCCGAATGATTCAGGAGAAAGTCTCCATAGAGAAATCGAATGCAACCAAGAGTTTTAAAATATTAAAAAACACTGACGGACTTTGGTGTGTAGAAAGCAAACTTTTACATGGACAGGTCCCAGAAGAATTTAAAACTCCTATCATTCTACCAGGCGACCATCCCTTCGTAGAGCAACTTATATGGGAAGTGCACCTGAAGAATGGACATGTAGGGGTGCAATTCATTTTATCAAAGCTGAGAGAGAAATTTTGGATAATCAGGGGAAGGAAAACGATAAAGAAAATTATCAGTAAGTGCATTGCTTGCAAGAGACTTAAAGAAAAGTCTCTGCAAAGACCAATGGCAGCTTTGCCAGAAAACAGAATTGGACTGGGCAAACCCCTTCCAAATTACAGGAGTTGATTTATTAGGCCCTCTTCATTTGAAAGAAGGTGGGAAAGTGTGGGTAGCCGCCTTTACTTGCGCCGTCTATCGCGCTATTCATCTGGAGTTGGTGAAGAGTTTAGAGACAGGAGTCTTCATGATGGCCCTCCATAGGTTTATTTGTCGGAGAGGGCACCCTGAGAAAATATATAGCGACAATGGCACCAATTTCGCAAAACTTAATAGAATATTCAAGAGATTGGATTGGACTAGAATTGAAAGGGAAACCTCAATTGAAAGGATACAATGGATTTTTATCCCTCCTTCCGCTCCTTGGTGGGGAGGATTTTGGGAAAGAATGGTTAGGACAATAAAGGAAATGTTGATAAAGATGCTAGGTCACAGGAAGCTGAAATATGTACAACTACAGACTGCCCTTTGTGAAATAGAATCTATCATTAATAATCGACCCCTCACTTATGTCTCTGAAGACGACAATGATCTAAAACCGTTAACTCCTAATGAGTTTTTACAAAATGGTCCGGAGTCTAGCTTTCCTGAATTTGAAAATTTAAAGCCAGAAATGTTGCACACTAGATACAGAGAGTTAGGTCAACTGAAGAGAGAATTGAAGCAGAGATTCTTAAAGGAATATTTAGGCGCGCTGATTCAGAAATCCGAAAATATTGATAGAAGACAGTTGAAAGTAGGAGACGTTGTACTGATCGGGCAAGAAAATCTTAAAAGAATGTTTTGGCCTAAAGGGCGAATAGTAAATCTCATACCAGGAAAAGATGGAATAGTGAGAGTGGCCCATGTTAAAACATCCACAGGAACCTTGATCAGGGCTCTACAACGCTTACACCCTCTTGAAATATCCTCGAATGTTAAGACGATTCAAATGGACAATTCAAATACCGAACCCCAATCTGATGCATTTTTAGGAAATAGGCCCAATATTGAATCCAGGGACTCTAGAAATAGATATGGTAGGGTAATCAGAAAGCCTGCAAGGTATGACTCGAAGGACTAGTGAAAGTACCTGTATGAAAAAAAAAGTGTAATATGTGTATTCTTTTATGTGTATTTTATGTAATGTAATAGGCATATCTACTCTTGTGTGTATTGTGTATATATATGCTCTTTTGTCTTATACTTAATTTTGACTTCTTTCAGAGCAAAATTTTGTGGGAGAATGTTAAAACTATTTTACAGATCCTTTACCTTTTGTACATAGAATGAAGGTCTTAGGTGAAGGGAGACAACGAGCAAGACATCTACCTCTCTATATCTATAGATAGCCCCAGCTGGGACCGACCGAGGGCAAAGGTCGGCGTGGCCGGAAACGACGGAGCGTCATGTTACATTCTTTTTTGGTCAGTTGGCAGGATTCCCTTGTTAGAAGCGGAGGGGAAAGTTGAGTTCCCTTGCCAGACGGAGAGACGTCTAAAAGCTATCCTGCAAGCAGCGTATTGTGGAAGGAAAGACGTCAAGCTATCCTGCAAGCAGTGTCTTGTGGAAGGAAAGACGTCAAGCTATCCTGCAAGCAGCGTCTTGTGGAAGGAAAGACGTCAAGCTATCCTGCAAGCAGCGTCTTGTGGACGGAGAGAACGCATTGGAGTATCCCTCAAGCAGCAACTTGAGAGCGGAAAAGACACTTAGACAACCAACGAGTCGCGACAATTGGACATCGCACAAGACAAGCCAAGCCAAGCCAAGCCTGCGACGGTGCTGCCACGAGGTACTGTGTAAACAAACGCTCGACACCCCCCCGCCATTTATTTTTGTCTTCCTTCCCTGAGATTAGTTAATTTTTTTACTTTCTTTTTTGCTTAACCTTGTTTATTTTTTTTTATACATAATTCCATAGATATAAGTATAATTTAGCTTAACCTTTTTTCTTGTTTTTTTACCCTTAATTCTTTATATAAGTTTAATAGTTTTTATCCCTTTTGTTTTTAATCTTTAAAATAAAACCTTTTATTATACTGTGTTTCTGTGCATTTATTTCCCCCATTGTTTTTCCTTTCAGTCGATCACCATTTATTTTTTTTTTAAACGAACACGAACAGTGGTTATTAAACCAAGAGATATTTGAGGTGTGCTTTGACAGGAAGTTGGCCGAAAGTCTTGAAGAAGTAGAATTGTATTATTAATGGAAAATCAATGTGGAGAATTGTGATAGGGTAAGAAAATATAACAGAAAAAGTGGGTATGCTATAGGTAATCCTTATATCTATAAAAATGAAATGCGAAATCGATGTTTGTTATCGCATCACGCAAAATCTACTGACTCAATCATTATGGAATTTCGCATGTAGGTAGCTGAAGATTTCGTTTAACATATAGGCTATTCAAAAAACTACAAAGGTTAATGTACTTTTAAAAAAATTATTTAACTGAAATGGATTAGTTCCCGCCTTTTGCCGCTTGGCGGCGCACTGGTCGCGACGATAAATGAATTTGATTGGTTAATAATTTTACACGTTGTTTGTTTTTAATTTGTAATTTTGTTGTTTTGTAATTTTACACGATGAATGTCTTTAAAAGGTAAGATTATTTATATATTTTTAAACTCTTTGGAGATAATATTAATCGATCGTTATCAAATTTATACGTCCCCGGAACCTGGGTTAATTAAAACTGTATTGTGAAATATCGCGCGTAGTTAGCTGAGGTTTTGGTTAAGCATTTAGGCTAAAAGTGCAAAAATTGTATTTCGAATAACCTTTTTTTTCTTTTTAGAAGTTAAGATTTTATTTATTTATTTAGTAATATTTTTTCAAATTAAATTAATTGGAAATATTATTTATTTCGCAGCTTATTCATATCTTTTTTGCTTCGTTTAATTTTAGTTAGTGTAAATATAACGATCTACATTTTAAAAGATAATGTTTACTATTTGATTCTCATAAGGAATATTCCTATTTTAAGACAAATTGAGACAGTATTCTATTTTTTTTTTCTTATATTTAGAGTAAGTATAAATTTTATTGAAGTTGTAAAAAGTATATTTATTGAAAAAAGTATGTTTTTCTATATAACTTGCTACGTATATTTTACTATATGTTCCATGTAATATGTTTATGCTCTAATAGCATTTATATTGTAAGCAGCAGCTATGCATTTTCAGTAACTGCTTTTTTAAGGGTAGGCTCAAATTATTTTTGCTGTCATTTGTTTAGTTAGGGTTTATATTTATCTGCTTCACAATAAATAACTGCTCATATATATCTATAGGGTAACACCATTGTTGGAAAAGAAGCCGTCCGAAGCAGCCAATGGGAGGCCGGCGGAAGCGGCTACGGGGATGCGCGGCTAAAAATGAGAAAACAAATACAGAAGAACTTGTAAACAACTTTCGAACACTAGAATTTGCCCTGATCTCCGATTCTTTTAGTGTAAATATTTAAATATATAATTAATTAAATAATACTTTACTTATTTTCTTAAATGTAATAAATATAATTTTCCTCCTGTTTTCGTCGTATATTTTAAAAGTGTTATAAACAGAGACACCACAATTTTGAACCTTCAACCCCGCCGACCAAGAATAGAGGTGAGTGACTACCTCTATAGAATTTAGATCGTCGTCACAACACAGAGTGGCGGTGAAATCGCAATATTTTTGGCATCCCAGCCGGGACTGTTGAAGGTAAATTTCTGAAAAAAAAAATCATTTTAAGCTGACCATTTTGGAACTCGCTAGCTAACCCTACTCGCTGCTTTGTTTACAAGATGGCGGAACTGCACTAAACACAGTCGAAGGTTTCGCTTTATCTGCGGACAATTATGAGAAAGCTATAAAATTGCTTAAAGACAGATTTGGGCGAGAAGACATTTTGATTAGCCGACATATGAACAATTTGTTGTCAATGAGACCACTCAAAACGTCAAGCGATGTAAGAACCTTCCGCGAACTTTTTGACAACCTTTCTGTTCAAATAAGAAGTCTCGAGTCACTAAACGTGTCCATTGATGTTTACGGACAACTGTTGTGCCCGATAATAATAAAGCTTCTACCTGCAGACCTTAATTTGGAATTGAACAAAGAACTCCCGACAGGTTACGTAATTAATGACTTGATTACCTTTCTAGAAAGACAATTAACTGCACGGGAGAGGAGTTTTATAAACGAAATCGGTACCGGGAATGAATCAACTTCTAAACCTAATTTAGTAAACAAACATCCAAAGACAAGATTCTACAATGAAAAACCAATTGCGACAGCTTCAGAACTTTTGAATTCAGTTCACAAATCGAATGAATGTGTATTTTGTGGTAAAGACAACCATGGAAGCCCTAAGTGTGACTTTGCAGCTAATATGAGTTTAAACGAAAAGAGATCACTCATGAGGAAAAAAGGCGTTTGTTATAAATGTCTTCGGCCTTCTCATTTAAGTAAATTTTGCAGAAATGTAGTCCGTTGTTCGATCTGCAACATGTCTTCCCACCTGGGTGTCATGTGCACAAAACTGATTTTAGATCGAGGTGGATCTTCTAAGTCTCCAACGGTGCAAGATGAAACTCTCGCCAACTTATCAACCTCCCCAGACGTCTTGTTGCCTACTTTGAGAGTGACCCTCAAAGGGAACAGAACGGAGAAGACGGCACGGGCTATAATAGACACCGGATCCCAAAGATCATATATTTTACATAGCACAGCAATGGAAATGGAATACGAACAATCTAGGAGAGAGTTCTTCCGGCATTCCTTGTTTGGAGGATCGAGTACCGACGTAGTTGAACATGAGGTCTATACCATTCATTTATCGGACATCAATAATTCCTATCGCTGCGAGTTTGAAGCACTAGGTCAACCCCTTATCTGTGGAAGCATACCTCCGGTGTGTCCAAGATCATTTTTAGAAGGGAGTGAAGAACTCGACGTGTCTGATTTGATGAGAGACCGTATAGAAGTCCTTATAGGCGCGGACATCGCCGGGAGATTGCTGACCGATGATCAGAGAAGAATCTCATCTGGCCTGGTGGCAATCCGTACCAAACTAGGATGGACTGTGATGGGAAAGATTCCTCCAACGGAGGTGAGAGATGACACCAGCTCCCTTTGCGTGACCACACTTCTATCTTTGGATCTAGAAAACTTGTGGAAATTAGATGCAATTGGAGTCTCTGACGCGGAGGTTGAGAAGAAGACTCAATCATTACAAGCAGAAATGGAGGAAAATTTCGCCCACACCACGACGCGAGATATCGAGGGGCGTTATGAGGTAGCTCTACCCTGGGTGCAAGACAAGGAAAGGATTCCTTCGAATAGAGACCTAGCCGAAAACCAACTAATTTCTGTAAGAAGAAAACTTGAAGAAGTTGGAGACATGAAAGAGTATGGACAAATCTTTGAAGAATGGATGAAACAGGGGATAATAGAGTATTCCAGAGAGGATAAACTAGATGGTGTACACAACCTGCCACATCGACCAGTGTATAAAAGGAACAGTCAAACTTCTAGAAGGCCAGTATTCAATGTGTCGGCCCGGAAGAGAGGTAAACTTTCCCTGAATGACTGTCTGGATAAGGGACCCAATTTGATAGAAATTATGCCAAGACTTTTAAATAAATTCCGAAAATATGAAGTAGGTGTCTCTTCCGATATTGAGAAAGCATTTTTACAAATTGGAATAAAGGAAGAAGACCGAGATGCTGCAGTTTTCGAAATAGCAGGAGTTGATCTAACTGGGCATTTTATCTTAAAGAATAAGAAGAAAGCATGGATTGTCATCTTCACATGTGCAGTGTATAGAGGAGTTCATCTGGAACTTGTGACATCTTTGTCTATGGAAGCCTTCCTCCAAGCTTTCCGCCGATTTATTGCTCGAAGAGGCCGCCCATTGATTGTGTATTCGGATAACGGGACTAATTTCCGAGGCATGGCTAATGCTTTAAAGAAGATTGATTTTTCGAGATTAAAATGTGATCCCACATTGAAAAACATCACCTGGAAATTCATACCGCCTGGTGCTCCTTGGTGGGGTGGATGGTGGGAGCGTTTGATTGGAATGATGAAACAATTGCTCTTTAGGATTCTCGGTCAAACCTCCTTGGGATATGAAGAACTTTCCACGGTAATGTGTGACGTCGAAAGCTTGATGAACACACGCCCACTGACCTACCTAACTGAAGAAAGTGAGGATCTCGCTCCATTGACACCTTCGTTGTTCTTACATGAGGTCAAAGAGGTTGGCGTTCCAGACCTGGACTTGATTGATAACCAGACCCTCTCCCGCAAATATCAATATATCAAACGTGTACGAGAAGATCGAGAACGATTTCGTATCGAATATTTTGGATTCCTGAGACAAGAAACGAGACGCCTGAAGACTACCATACCATTCAAGGTGGGAGACATGGTGCTCATTGGACAAGAGAGTTTAAAGAGACTACACTGGCCGTTAGCCAGAATAATCCAACTCTATCCAGGAAAAGACGGACTTGTGAGGGTTGCGAAAGTGAAAACTTCATCAGGTGATAAAATACGACCTATTCAAAAACTCTACAATTTAGAGATAACGCCCGAGATAAGATGTCGAGACCCTCTAACGGAGCGATCTCCCACACAAGAAGTTCGATTGACAACTGAAGAAGACCCTTTGACTTCACAAGAGCAACATCACATTGAAACCCCGAATGTTGTGTCAAGTTACGGACGGCCCATCAAGAGACCCAACCGATTGGATCTACTGAACTTTTCCTTTCCATGTTTGAGTCGTCGAGACGCCAACTCAAAGGTGGGAGAAATGTTGGAAAAGAAGCCGTCCGAAGCAGCCAATGGGAGGCCGGCGGAAGCGGCTACGGGGATGCGCGGCTAAAAATGAGAAAACAAATACAGAAGAACTTGTAAACAACTTTCGAACACTAGAATTTGCCCTGATCTCCGATTCTTTTAGTGTAAATATTTAAATATATAATTAATTAAATAATACTTTACTTATTTTCTTAAATGTAATAAATATAATTTTCCCTCCTGTTTTCGTCGTATATTTTAAAAGTGTTATAAGCAGCGACACCTTAATTTTGAACCTTCAACCCCGCCGACCAAGAATAGAGGTGAGTGACTACCTCTATAGAATTTAGATCGTCGTCACAACACAGAGTGGCGGTGAAATCGCAATAACCATATTTTTGAATAAATGTATTTAGATATATAGATGCAAATATACTCATATTTAAATAAAGAAATATACAATCAGCAATCAATTGGTGCATAATTTTACATGATGTTTGTTTCTAGACTAAATTTATTCAAATCAAGATAGCTTTTTTCATGCTTTTAAAAGTAAAGATAATATATTTAACGTTTCATAATACTTTTCAAATTAAAGTCTTTGGAAATAATATTGCTTTTTTCCCATCCTGCAGGTCAACATTACACTGCAACATGCTATCATAACTCTGGCTTTTGGCATTGATATTTATGTATTGTGAAAGTACTGTTTGCTACCTTAAGCTCTGGAGAGATTATAATGTAGATCCATCATGTGGAAATCACACCATAGTAAAATAGAACGCATGTAGCTGGTAGCAAAATATGTGCCCTGTGTGAAGCTAGCGTTCAAAATTTGATTTTTTT
Source organism: Cordylochernes scorpioides (assembly GCA_030710605.1). Lineage (NCBI taxonomy): Eukaryota > Metazoa > Arthropoda > Arachnida > Pseudoscorpiones > Chernetidae > Cordylochernes > Cordylochernes scorpioides. The sequence continues at coordinate 19,709,416 of CP092864.1, forward strand.
AAAATGATATTTCAATTGTTGGCCTTATTTTCACATGTTATTGACCCATAACGCGGATCCATATAGGGTTAATTAATAACTCATTTGACATTTTACTTTTATTTAAGGTCTTGGCATTATATATATTCCTTTTTAGGCAAAAATATAATTGAGGTATATTTTGAAATATAGATAAGAATCACAAGGAAGCAAGACCTAATCCAAATAAATAAATTATGTGTGTGGTTTCAGTAACAGCATTGTTACCATCTTCAGACAAAAGTACTTACTACATTCAGTAATTTTGTCATAATAAGGTAACAATGCTGTTACTGAAACATCACACATAATTCGTTTATTTTTATTTGGTCTTGCTTTTTTGGTATTTTTTAAAATTGCCCTTGACTATTAGAAAATTATGCAAATTTCCTTTTTATTTTATATACCATTTTAAAAATTATATTCTTTTGTTTAAATATTCAATTTCCCACACTTTTCTAAAACTGCAACAATAACTAATACAAAATTCTTCCAAGTCCAGGTATTTCAATATTGCAGAAATATATTACATTTATAAAAGTTGCTTAACTATTTAGATATGTAAATGCCGGATTAGGTGCCCTTTAAAATGTTTGCTATGGCTGTTTCTTATTGGACAGCCGAGAGTGAAGTGGACAAAGTGAAATTTTCAGGTTGTGCCGACCATTTTCCTTTATTCACACTAATCATTAGATTTTTTTTTTTAATTTTTAAGAATAAAAGCCCAGTTTGGTTACTTGAACTCACTGGAGGGGTTGGACTTTTTCAAGAATCAGGAGCCATTGAGGCATTTTTTTTTTTCAGAACAAAGTGTCTGAATCTGCATTCGATGATCCCGGGTCATGGTTTTTTTAAAATTAACAGTTTAGACCACTCCTCCAAACAGCACTCTATTCATTAGATGTGTTTGTGAAATGGATCCTATATTTCAGATTTTTTTACAAGCATTTTCGATATTGCTGTTTGCAATTTATCTCCATTTTGCTGAAAGAAAATTCATTACATTGAGTTTACAAACAGTTGGGGCCTCTATTCATTCATGAGTAAACCTCGCTCGAACACTACCCAGGCGAAGCCGGGTCCAGTCGAGTAAAACCCGGGCGTTGCCCGGGCCATTCGGCTAGTTATATATATATATTACATAGGTAATAAAATACATTATAAGATGGACTTAATTAATAGGAAAAGATTATTTATAATGTCATTAAAACCTCCGGGAAATAAATTAGCTGATAAAATATATAATAATGGCATCAAAAGTGGAATCTTTTATTAAATCTTACAAAGGGGTTTTTACTCAAACAATTAGATTCTAACCATATACCCATAAGAGACACAGCACCTTAGAATGGGTAACTACTGTATACCTTGCAAAAGAAAAAAGAGAGCTCCTCAGGCCATCACAAGCGCCAAAAATTATGAGGATATTGTGACCAAGTTTTTTTCATGAAGAAATGAAAATTCTTGAATCTAAAAACAGACACCAAGAGCCATACCACCAGGCAAAGAAAGTCACATTTGACAGAGAGATTCAATTTAAAGAATTCAGAGAATCAGAGATGCCTGAGTTACTTTCATTTCGCGCCTCGAAGAAGATGGCTGAGGACTCCTTCTTCACAAAGAAAACCAAGGAGAAGGAAATCCCAGCCTGTCCTCCCATAACACCGAGGAGGTATTTTTTCCAGAGTTCAGGAACCAAGCCACCCTACAACGTAGGGAAAATGCTTGAACAGGTAGCAGGTCGGCTTGAAGAATACAAGCAATTGGAAGCCGCCAAAATGGCTGCTCGAGTCGCAAGAAAAGCCAAAATTCATGAGATGCGGATGGAATGGGTTCGCGTCTCTGAATTGGAAATGAGGCAGCTTGAGGAGGAGGAATAGGTTAAGTGGCTGCGAGGTAAGTCCTACACTAATAACCATAATATGAATCTAACCCATTATTTACAGGAGCGTTCCTGCCCGCATTACCATCTTCCAGGAGTACCCCGGGTGGACCGCCACTCCCCTGGTGGTACAACGCTCCTCACGGTGGCAGACCATCAGCCACCGCCACTTGACCTCCTCTCCTCTGCCTCCAGGACGCCTTAACATCCTCCCACCATGCCACCAGCCTGTCCCTTTTACCATCCCACAGCCTCATTTGGTTTCTTTGAGATCAAAGGCTCTGGAATCCACTTCAGCATCAAATAGACCACATTAGTTTCCATAGCATCATAATTGGGCATACAATGTGGGAAGAAAAAACCAGAGGGCGCTTTAAATCCTTAGAGGCATCTGAGTCCATATCAAGTCAGGCCTCATACACCAGAACCTGCCTCCTATCCATAGAAGATAATTTCTTTGGAAGAAATTTAATGGCAACATGAAATTTCGACAATAAAATGAGTGTTTAAGCCACATTGTCCAGCTTTTCCAAAGCAGAGAGTTTCAAGCTAAAATTCATCAAAAAGTGCAAATAAATGGCAATCGTTCTAGAATGATAAGCTCTTTACATTGAAAAAATAACTACCATATGCTGGGGTTGCCATACAGTTCCAAAAAGCATGCCTTGGAAATCACAACCCCAATCTAGATGCAGGGTGAAGATAATCAACAACTCCCTTTTAGGCTCTGCATAAGGCGAGATGTCAAGGATTGATTTCTTTGGCAATAATATATTCGGCTTTGATAAGTTCTTGCTTAAACCCATATAGCAAGCTATCACCGGCAGAAGAACCAGTGAATTCCATTCAAACAATTTTCTTCAATATTTATCAAGCAAATGCATTTTTAAGCGAAACTTTTTTTTTTTTTTGCCATTCAGTAGTGTATCAAAGCCTAATTCCTCAAGACCTGGAAGAATATCACGATATTCTTTCCCAATAAGAATTGCTTCAGCATTGAGGAAAACGCGTCGAAAAATTATAATGTAGGATTGCCCAGAGTCATGTTCAACTGTGATGATAGTTGCCAACAATCTTGCTGTTGGTTATTCACAAGACCATTAAGGAGCGGCCTCGCTCAAAGACTGATGCTATCTCAGCCCTCTAATAGCTTTTGCTCGTATCCAAGAGAAGAGAAATCGATTTTATAATAAACAATATAAAAATTACGAGCGAAAATATAAAAGTAGTTTTTATAAAACACCTATATGAAAAAGATCTTAATACTTTGCACTTCCTTTTTGCAAAGGTTCGACCAAGATGGTTTAATGAGGCGTCCTGACCTGGTTTTTAAAAGTGGATGGGTCAAAAGTCAGTAAAGTTTGTAATGACTCGATGAGCTCCTCCGAAGTGTGGGATACTTTATCAGTCTTTTCCATTGGAGTTGGCACAGGTCGGGGTGATATGTGCTCACTTTCAAATAGAGAAGGACCAGCGTTCTCAATTTCGTTAGTTCATGGACGAAGTTTGAACTTCTGGTCCACCTGAACAGGTCTCAAGAAGGCTTGATTAGGTCGTAATATATTTAGATCTCACTGCATATGACCTAATTGTTTGACTACAGTACACGCTCTTTTAAATTCTTTTAAAAACGTTGATTTTCAGAGAGTTTCTGATATAATGTAGAATATTGCCACGTGGAAAATTAGGGAAGACAAAAACTTCAGGAGGAAACAAAATTTATTTCAGGGAAGGACAAACTAAGAAAGGTAAACAAAAGATAAACTACGAGGGAAATTTACAGTCGCAAGATATAAAATAAAAATGACCACTCTGTTAAATAAAAAATAATAAAATTAATAAATACTATGTTACAATATATATCACTATTACACATTTTTTTTAATTATATAAATGAATATTTTCAGCCTTTTTTAATATATTATTACCAACGTTACAGCGATCCTCTGTCGCCCTTTTCAAGGAAAACTGTATTTGCTATTGTTTACTTTGTGTTTAAATTTTGAGTGAACTGGTATTTAAGGCCATGGAGCGTGCTGTGTGTCGATATCTCACATACATAATAACAAATATAATATAAACAAGAAACCAAAATTAAGAAACAATGTTTAAAATATCTACAAAAAAAGGGGTTAAAATATAAAGTGTTTTTAAAATATATATTTAAGAATGTTTATTGTTGTTTCTTTTCATCTTTGACATTTTAAAATTTTTTTACCTTATTTTCTCTATTAGGCATTTATAAATATTTTGGTACATGGCTTTTCTTATTTTTATAAAATTTTCCCGTTTTAATTTTCTCTGAATCCCATCACTCACACACAGAAAAAGTCTTTCAAATTTGTCGTGTATTCCCTTATGTAGTATCTGTGCCCCATCCCAGTCATGAAGAATATTCCAAAATTGGCAAATACAATTGTTATTATTATCATTTGTATATACTCTGAATAGCCACTGAAACAAACCCAAATTTCTTTTGTATTTTTATTGATACATATATTTGTGAAAAATGAAGATAGAATATGCAATTAAACCCGTTTTATGGAAAATATCCCTATTATGTGATCGAAACAATCATAATGACACCTTCCGTGCCCTAACATTATATGTTTATCCTGGTGAAATGTTATCCAGATAGATGAAATATTGTGCATTTCTATAAAGAATGCACACACAGTAAATCAAATATTCCAAATATATTTACATAGATCGATATATGAATTAAAGTGAAATGTACACTGCGTGACATTGAAAATGGAACACCAAGAAATAGTGGCCAGAAAATTATGCAAATTTCAGGGTAGACGCGCCTAACCGAGTTATGCAAAATGATGTAAAATGCGCAGCTCTCGTGCGCACATGGAGTAAGATATAAGGGAAGGAACTTGCAGAAAGGACAGTATTCGTGTCGTTATTTCTTCAAGGAAAATCATTGTAGAAATTTTGTTCTTGTGTCAAAAGACACGTGTAATAACAGAGAATGCCAGGTCATCGTAAACGGAGGCAGTTCAAGCAGACAGACGCTTTTACGAGGGGCATGGTGATCGGACTGAAAAGGGCAGGTTGGTCCATACGTCAAATCGCAGCTGATACACACCTTGGTGCGTCCACGGTGCACCGACTGTGGAGAAGATGGTTGGAACAAGGAAATGTGGCAATTTATAGGAATGTCGGTGCAACCAGAGTGACGTCAGCACGTGTGGATCGGCGTATCCTTCGACAAGCAGTGGCGGCCCCACAAGCCACTTGTACCGCCATCCTGCAACATGTGCAAGACACCCTAGATCATTCCATCTCTACCAGAACCATTTCCCGTCGATTGGTTGCTAATGGCTTGCACTCATGCCGTCCGCTAAGAAGACTGCCATTGACCCCACCGAATAGGCGCCAACGTTTGGAATGGTGCCGGGCTAGATCGACGTGGATGACGGAATGGCACAGGGTCGTGTTCTCAGATGAGTCGCGTTTCTGCTTGTCCAGTGATAGTCGCCGTGTACGCGTGTGGCGTCGACGTGGAGAAAGGTCCAATCGGCAGCAATTGTGGAACGCCCCACCGTGCGACAACGTGGAATCATGGTTTGGGGCGCAATCGCGTATGATTCCAGGTCACCTTTACGACGGCCCAACGATACGTTGATGATGTGCTGCGACCGGTGACACTCCCCTACCTTCAGGGGGTACCCAATGCCCTTTATCAGCAGGATAACGCCCGACCGCACACTGCTCGCATTAGCCAACAAGCTCTGCAAGATGTACAGATGCTTCCCTGGCCACCGTACTCTCTTGATCTCTCACCAATCGAGCACGTCTGGGACATCATTGGACGCCGTTTGCATGCCTTGCCACAGCCGCGATCAGAAGACGAACTGTGGCAAATGGTTGAGAGGGAATGGAGAGCCATCCCTCAGGACGCCATCCGTACTCTGATTGACTCTCTACCTAGACGTGTTGCTGCGTGCATCGCCGTCCGCGGTGGTCCTACTTGCTACTAAGCCGACGCCGTTCTCGCTCTGTATTATGACTATCATTTTGAAATAAAGATCACTTATTGTTCGTCCCTGTCTCTCTCTGTCTGCCGAGTTTCATCACTTTCTGGCCACTATTTCTTGGTGTTCCATTTTCAATGTCACGCAGTGTATTTTAAAACAGTCCCGGGCCTTTGCCAATTTGCACTATAAGTAGAAATAGCGGCATATATGGAAATTAAAGAGAAACATAGTGATTAGGACTAGGAAAATATATCGGAATAAGTGGGATAGTTATAGGGAAATTTTGTCTAGTCAGGATGTACAAAGATAACACGCGAGTTCAAGAAGGGATGCAACAATAACTTTATTACACTGATGCAAAAGGAAGGAGTACAATATGTGGGACTCTTGTCTTTAACCTGCGCACTCAGAAGGATCCTTTGGAATTGTAAATGTCCCTCTTGTAAAGCATTTCGCTCAACATACACAGTCCACGTCCATCCTGGACTTCACCTACACAGTCGTAGGCTCACAGCGACTGACCGACACGCTTGTTCTGGTGTCCACTTCCCACTAAGCAGTTCGTTCTGTGCAGTCCAATCGTCAACACGGTCTGCAAAACTTTAGTGCACTTCTACGGTCAAAACAACACCTCGAATCAACTCAGATTTTCATTCCCGGGACACTCTGGCGGCTTCTTTGACGAGAGACCTCCTCACTGTCGAACTGATATCACCAGGCTGTTCTTTTCCTCTAAAGCACTCACTCCCCTCTGAACTATTTCTGGTGGCGGCACGTGTTCTTTAACGGTCATTTGCGAAACTTGGCAAATCTTTCTTCTTGGAGTCTCTGTAATGATAAATTTATTCATCTATGTAAAATTATCTAGAAAAAATATAATGATAGCAATTCTCGCAGTAAAAAAATCTATGCTTGCATATTATGTATCTAAGTAAGATAAGAGGTTGTTTTAAGATCATAAAAAAATAATCTCAATTATATTAAAATCCTCTCTAATAAACATCTATTTTCTTCTATTTACATTGAGGTTTCAGGAGGAATCATTTTAATAAATGCTTAAAAGTTGTGTTGTCTGATGCCTCATTATTACTCAAACAATTAGATTCTACTGTTGTACGCGCAAGGGAGATAGAATGGGTAATAACTGTGTAAATTGTACAAAAAGAAACAGGACGCCCCAGACCATCATGAAGCCTTATAACTATGAGGAAATAATTTCTAAATATTTCGAAAACGAAATGAAAATTCTTGCAGCAAGAAACAGAAAACATGAGCCTCACCATCAAGCAAAAAAAGTAACCTTCGGAAAAGAAATTATTTACAAAGAATTTAGAAGCTCTGAAATGCCAGTACTTCTGGAATATCGTGCCTGGAAGAAAATGGCAGAAGACTCATTCTTTTTAAAAAAACATCAAAGAAAAGGAAGTCCCAGCCTGCCCTCCTCTAACACCGAGGAGATATTTCTTCCAAAGTTCAGGAAATAAACCACCATACAACGTTGCCAAAATGCTTCAAGAGGTGGCAAAATGTCTTGATGAATACAAACAAGATCAAGCCGCCAAGATGGCCGCTCGAGTGGCAAGGAAAGCCAGAATTCAGGAGATGCGGATGGAGCGCGTCGCGTTTCAGAATTAGAACTGAGAGAGCTTGAGGAGGAGGAGTAGGTCAAGTGGCTGCGAGGTAAGTCCTGCACTATTTATTAAGATAAGAACCTAGCGTATTGTGTGCAGGAGCGTTCCTGCCCGCCCAACCACCATCTTCCAGGAGTACCCCGGGTGGGCCGCCATTCCCCCGGTGGTACGACGCTCCTCGCGGTGGCAGACCATCAGCCACCGCCACTTGACCTACCCTCCTCTGCCTCCAAAACGCTACAACATCCTCCTATCCTGCTACCACCCCACGGCCTCACTTGGTTGCTAGGAGATTAACATCTTGCCATCTTTTCTGGACGCAGCATTCTGGTTCTCTCCTAACTGTCTATCAATGCTCATAACTACAGCATCAAAAGATATTTGGCACTTCTAAACTTGACCCAAGGAATTTGATGCAAGTTTCGTTCCTAATGTCTCTTAAACCTAACAAAGAGGTGGAAAGCTGGTTTTATCACCCTAAGAAAGAAGAAGCATCTAATAGTCTATAGTCCACATTTATCTAATGGAGCAAAAACTTCAAAATGATATGGCAATTTGAAATTACATTGCTTGATAAAATATGACATTCTTTGTGAAAGTGGAAAAAAAATGTGTTTGTAACGTGCTACAGTATACAACTGTTATGCTGGCTTACCTAGAAAGAAAACTGGCCATTCTTATGTGGGAGTATGTGTAAAATGCGAAAAGGGCTTCAAATTCTTAGAGTCAACTGAGTGCTATGTCAAGACCGAGCCTCATACACAAGATCGTACTCCTCATCCATAGAATATCACTTCTTTGGAAGAACTTTTCATCCCACGAGAAATTTCGGCAAGGAAATTGATGTTCAAGCCACGCTTCCTAGCTCAGATCATCAGAGAATTTACCGGGTAGAACTCATCATAAAGAACAAGAAGAAAATCGAATTACTTCTAGAAGGATGCTTTCTCAATATTGAAGAAACAACCATATGTCGGTGATAGCATACATTCCTTATAAAAATGTTTTCGAATTATATCAAAGGGTAGTTGCAGGCTGAAAATAACCAACATCTGCCATAATATCTTCAGTCTTGATCAGCTCTTGCTTGAACCACCCAGAAAGCCAGCTATCATAATAAAAAGAACTTTTATGTGAGCACAAAAGAATAATGAAAAAATATATCAGAAGAATATTCACAATGAATAATTTACTTTCAACAAATTCTTTGATAATTCATAATTGTTGTTAATATACTATTGTTTTATTAGATGATAAGAAAGAAGAGAAAAATGTTTCTTTAATAAACGTATTCGATACAAGCTTTCGGGCTGTCAAGCCCTTCGACAGGTACAACGAAGTGTGAGTAAACAAGACTATATAAAGAATCGATCTATATCGATCTATATAATAGATCGATTCTTTATATAGTCTTGTTTACTCACACTTCGTTGTACCTGTCGAAGGGCTTGACAGCCCGAAAGCTTGTATCGAATACGTTTATTAAAGAAACATTTTTCTCTTCTTTCTTATCATCTAATAAAACCATAAAGGAGAAATTTCTTATTAGTTCTTATCAAAATATACTATTGTGTCTTCATTTTAAATAGAGTTTGATAGAATATAGTTGATTTACTTTTCATCAAAAGAGAAGTTGCCACTTTCTTAACAAAGTGATTCAGTAAAACAATCTAAATTATCAAAATATGGATTTTCATAAATTTCAGTCTGAATGAATAATTTGTGAAAAGTACAAAAAAAATCTTTATAAACAAGGAAATAGCGATCCTTTAATAAGGAAGACGTGAAATATGACTATAAATACAGGGTGATCCAAAAGTCCCGCACAACTTTAAAAATTAATAACTCCGCGAATATTTGCGCTAGAGCAATGCGGTAAACACCATTGTGTTCAGGATGCAATGGGATTTTTTATGGCAAATAATGAAAAATTCGAAATTGATTCTAGTTACAACTTTATTCGCTAGATGGCGCTCTACCAGAATCAGCTATTCAGCGGCCAAATTGTTTGATAAATTGAAAAATATAACTGAACGACACGTATTTTTTCTTTTTGAATACCAGGAAAGAACCCAAATAATATCAAATGATAAATTAATAGAACACCATTTCGCCAAAAGTTAGAAGAAATGGTTAACGATTTTTAAATACAATCTGAGATATATAAAATAGGTATATGCAAATTAAAACATGTAGCAAAAAAAAATTGATATTTTAGATGCGGTTTGCTGGAATCCTCTCAGATATTTATATTTCGAAAAAAACAATGGTTGCCTGTAAAGTCGGTTTTACGGGCGAAGATTTTACGTGACAACGGTAGAATATTTATTGATATGAATATAATTAAATTGCACAATAGGAACAAGGAATTGAATGAAAATAAGAATTGCACAAATTTTAACTATAGAAATATATTTTGTTTACTAAAACATTGTACATGTAAACTTAAACTTAACTAATTCCTATTTGAGTGATTTTGTTGAGGATAGGACGATGATAGGAGAAATATGAAATGAAAGGAAGTGTTTCTGCTGTAATGTGTCTTGCGAAAGTCAAGTCGATAGTTGTTCCTTTTAACGTAGTTGACTTAGAAACGTTTGATACGCAATCAAGATTATACGTATTTTTCATGAATTTAAGAAACGAGTTGTCAGGCTTTACGTTTTTGTTAAAATCACCACACAGAAGAATCGGTATACTAGAATCAACTTGCACGAACGGTGGCACGTACTGGCTGTTGTGAATGTACGGACCGAGTCCTTGCCATAGTAACATTCCAATATCCTGCATACTAGCTCCTGGATGAATATATACAGCACCGAGTATAAACTTGAAGCTAGTATTAGCGGCGAAGCAAGTAACTTCAGTCATGCACATGTCACCCTTGGTTTTAATGACACGAGTTACGTCTGTAATCGCAACTTGGAACACTTCCGCCGTAGATGTCGATGATAATTTACGATAGATCGCCACTCCACCAGCCGCGTTGGTATTTGAAAATCAAAACACTTATTCAGATCGAAGGTTCAAATTTTTGCTAAATAAATTTGAAATTAAATAAAATTTGTAATTGTAAATGATGAAGTTGAAAATTAAAACATTTACTTAAATTAGATGTTAAAATTCTTGCTCAACACAGTTTAAATAAAGTTTTCTTATATCTGCCACTTTTTCTTAATATTTGTAATTTTAAAGAATCAATTCGAAAATCAAAACATTTATTCAGATCGAAGGTTCAAATTTTTGCTAAATAAATTTGAAACTATTTAAAATTTGTAAAATAATAATTAATTAATTAATTAATTTTAAACTAATAATTTACTTAACACTATCAACATTTATCAATAGTATGACATAACCTATAAACTCAGTTTCTCAACTTTTGTGTCAATCTAACAATTAATCAATCAATCATAGTTTACGATAATGAAATATCAGTGTAAAATTATTTACCTTTATTGTTGTAGTTGTTGTAAATGACGAATCTAAGCACTCCACATTTTCACTACAGACACAGCTGACGATACTTTAACCACACGTGTGAACTTGTATTATGACGCTTTCTTGTTTTTCCAACGCCAAGAACGTTCGAGAAAGACAAAGACAGAGACAAGCATGCGCCGATTCAATGCGCCTAATTCTCTAGCGCTGCCCCCCCAGCACTCTCGTTCGGTGACTCATCGTAACGTTACCGGGCGTTACACTTTTTCATAAGTGACTCCCAGCCGCAACCTAATTTAAGACGTTGTCACGTCAATAATAAATTTCTAATTTTTTAATTCAACTCTCTCTCAGTATCGATTATGTTTATTTTAATTCATATGAAAAATATTTATCTATCTCTGATGATTTATTTTACTCTGGAATGCCGTTGTTGTTTTTGTCGTGTCCAATAAAGAGCCTCAGATGTCTCCATGCATCTCTATCACAGCAGCAGCATTGTCCACTATCTTGGGTGTGTAAAGCAGCTGCTCTGGGTCTATGTCAATTTTCTGCAAGGCTGCGGGCATGAGAATATGTGGGTAGGTGTTAGTTCCACACCAGGACAGTTGTTGCATGTTCTATAGGTTCTTGTGCCATCTGGATGTATTGTCATCCTTTATAATGTTTTGTTCTAAATCTTGTTATAGTTTTGTCATTTTTCTCTCGGAGTTTATTTCACATTTTGATCTTTTCTTATTTTTTGTTTAATTATCTTGTATTTTGCAAAAGCATTAGCGTCAAATAATGACATTTGTTCTTTCCTTTGGCTCAACTTTCTTGTGGTCAGGTGTGGTCTGCTTGTGGTCAGGATATGCCTTCTTTATTTTTAATATCAACACCCGACCCACTTATTATATATATATATATATATATATATATATATATATATTTATTTTATAAATATATATATATACAACCGGCGACATCAAAAATGTTCCACCACCTTAAGTTTTGTCCAAGAGTGTATGTTTATTTACATATTTGCTTAGTTTAAAGTTCTTTCTCATTCTGGAAGGTTATGAACGTTCTATATACAACAACAAACAAAAGCTTTATTCCGCCTTGTAATGATTCGCCATACAAAAGATAAAAAGGAAAAATGAAACCAAATATTTACATAAATAAGGGTGAAAAGAGGGTTTATTTATATAAAAATATATATTCTATATTGATAGGCTTAGCAAAAATACGATGTTTCTATTTAAAGATTCCAAGTTGTTTTTGTACTCACTTATTTGTAGTTACGAGGACATCCCATTTGATATTAACTAATATATATTTATTTAAGGAACGACTTGTTCCAATACAAATGTTGTATGAACAAGCGAGCGAAAAATCAAAAACAGAAAAAGTCTGAAGCGTAGTGTGACGTCAGCACCGATGATGATAAAGTCAAAGTCTGCGTAACAATTCCTTACTTACTTTGTCTTCATTCCCACGATGCTGAGGTTCTCCAGGTGTTTCTTCATCTGATCTCGGGATAGGTCCTTTGTGAAGATATCCGCCTCCAGATCCTGAAATGGCTTGTACAGAAGGCAGATGTCTCTGGATTCATAACAGTCGCTCAAGAAGTGGTACTTTCTGTTGATATGTCTACAGCGACTGCTTTGTTTAGAGCTGGAGATCCAGTTGATCAATGACTGACTGTCTGTATAGATCGCAGTTGGTTTTTTCATGAAATTCCATTCTTCCAGCCCTCGTAACAGGCTTATTATCCACTTGATTTGACAGCAGCTTTCACAAGCAGCTATCATTTCCGCTTCCATTGTGGAGAGGGCGACGAGTGGTTGTTTACTACTTTTCCAGTCTATAGTTGCTTCGCCGAGCTTCAATACATATCCGCCGTAGGATTTTCCATCATGGGTGGTCGACCAGCTGGCATCGGTGTAGGACATCAGAATTCCAGTCTTCCCTCTTTCAAATTTCACTCCTAGGTCAATTGTTCCTCGTAGGTATCTCATCACTCTTTTGATTGCTGTCCAGTGCATCTGGTTTGGTTGTCTGGAGTACTGTGAAAGTTTGTTAGTGATGTAAGCGATGTCGGGTCTGGTGTTAACAGCTAGAAACATTGGCATTCCAAGGGCTTCTTGGTAAGTGTGCTGATCACAATTGTCATCTTCAATATGATTGTCCAAATTGATTTCTTTGGAACCTGGTGTTGGAACTTCCTTACAATATTCCATTTCATATTTCTGCAATATTTGTTGTACATAGTGGCTTTGCTGTAGCGAAATTCCCTCCTTGTCTTGTATGATCTTGATTCCCAAAAACATGCCTTTACATGTTACATCCTTTATTTACAGGTGATGTCTAAATTTATTGATGAATCTGTTTGAGGTATCTTCAGAATCTGAGATAGTGATAAAGTCATCAACATATATCTCTACATAGAAGTATTTGTCTTCATTCTTCCATTTAAATAGGCAAGGATCAGATTTAAGTTTTTCCAGTCCACAGTCATGAAGTACTTGACTTAATTTCTCATACCACGATCTTCCGGATTGAGGTAGACCGCAAATACCTTTGTTGAGTTTGCAAACTTTGTTTCTGTCTTGAAAAAAACCAGCAGGTTGTTCCATGAATATTGTATTTTCAATGTTTCCATTTAGATAGGCTGCTTTCACATCAAATAGTTTAATGACTGAATCTTTTGTTGCTGCCATTGACAAAATAGTCCTGAGGGTGTCAATTTTAATTACAGGGCTGAAACTTTCGTTGTAATCTCTTCCTGGGATTTAGTTGTATCCCATTGCAACAAGTCTAGCTTTGTAAGTTTTATTTTTGTTTTCTTGGTCTTTAGATATTTTGAACACCCATTTACTTTTGACAACTTTAGCGTTTACAGGTCTAGGTACCAGTTCCCATACTTGATGCGAGTACATGTTCTGTATTTCCTCAAGCATTGCGTTCTCCCAATGTTTCTTATCTTCGCATGCGATGGCTTCATCATAGTCTTTCGGAATGGTTTCATTCGTAGTAGCCAGAACGTAGTCATCGAATCTTTTAGGTATTGTTCGAGTTCTTTGTGGTCTGTCTGATCCACTTAACTCTGTCTGTCTGTTGATCATGGTATCTGGTGCTGGCTCTTCAATATCAACATCTGATAGAACATGATTGTACAGTTGTTCATCCTCCTGAATGAAGAAATATGTGTCAGTGTCCGTATTATTATCACTTTGTTTTTCTTCCGAGATGACATTATTGTTCTTTCTGAAGTGAATGTCGGCGGTTTCAAGAATGACTCTCGCTGTGATATCAAATACTCGATAAGCTCTTCTGCATCTTGAATAGCCCACAAATATTCCTCTCTTAGATTTAGCTTCTAGTTTGTGTCTTTGATGATTCTCGAGTTTATAGAAGACTTCACAACCAAATCTCATGATGTGAGAAACGGATGGCTTTTTACCGTTCCATTTTTCCATAGGGGTAGTGTCTGGGTCATTGGTTGTGGGAGTTAGATTGTACAGATATGCAGCTGTATTCACAGCTTCTGCCCAGAAGTGTAGGGGTAATTGGGAGTCTGCCAGAAGTGTTCGGCCTTTGTCTAATAGTGTTCTGTTAGCTCTTTCAACTCTCCCATTACTTCTTGGGGTGTACGGTGTAGTTAGTTCATGTTTAATTCCTTTGGATTCTATGAAGGTTTCAAAATTTTATTGATAAATTCTGTACCAAGTTTCCCACCTTCTAACCCTAGATACAATTCTTTGTATGCGAAATGTTACCATTAAAGTTCAATATTTTCTTTTATAAATAAACATCCTTCTTCTGTACTTACTACGATCAAAAATATATTGGGAAGGCTTGGCTCATCAGTGGCAAACCTTCCCAGCGGTTTCATTAATGTAATCCACCAGACCCCATGATATTGCATGCTTGATTCTAAAATGATATTGACTCATTTGCCTCTCTACCCGATACACTAGAAAGGTATTCTTGGTTAAAGCATTTATAGAATCTATAAGAGTCACTTCGGCCAGAACAATGTTTATTTTTTCGACATTTCGACAAATATGTTTTGTACTCGTCAGTAATAATAAAAATTAAGCATTCGAGGCAAGGCGTTATAGATGTTTAAAAAATTATTTAAATTGTATTTATTTAAGAAACTTTTATAAAGGCTTTCCACGTTTCGATATACCCGAATTTCCTCTTTACATAATGATTTGTTTGTATAAATATAAAAATCCTATATTTATAATATATATGAAACTAGATATAGTATTAGTACTGTTTAATAGATATGTAATTTTTCTGTTTTTTTCGTAGAGAAAAATTAATATTCTGTAAATAATAATCTTGAAAACTAACCTTTAAAAATAATCATGACAACGTTCACTTTTCTCATTTATTTTCTTCATCAAATTATACATTTACAGGTTCAAGGTTTATTCAATTTAGAAATAGATCAGATCATGAAGGCAAGAAAGGTAATGTAAAGGTCAAATTTGTTCACCTTGAGCTCAGCCCCTTGTCCCAGAGGAGTCTGAAGTGCTTCTTTCCTGCTGGGGTTCACTAGCCCCCTGACCCAGAGGATTCCATAAAGTTTCTTCCCTGCTGGGGTTCGCTAGCCCCCTGATCCAGAGGATTCCGTGGAGTTTCTCCCCTGCTGGGGTTCGCTAGCCCCCTGATCCAGAGGATTCCTTGGAGTTTCTTCCCTGCTGGGGTTGGCTAGCCCCTTGATCCAAAGAAATCCGTGGAGTTTGCCCCAGCTGGTGTTCGCTAGCCCCCTGATCCAGAGGATTCCTTGGAGTTTCTTCCCTGCTGGGGTTCGCTAGCCCTTTGATCTAGAGGATTCCGTGGAGTTTCTTCCTTGCTGGGGTTCGCTAGCCCCTTGATCCAGAGGATTCCGTGGAGTTTGCCCCAGCTGGTGTTCGCTAGCCCCCCTGATCCAGAGGATTCCTTGGAGTTTCTTCCCTGCTGGGGTTCGCTAGCCCTCTGATCTAGAGGATTCCGTGGAGTTTCTTCCCTGCTGGGGTTCGCTAGCCCCCTGATACAGAGGATTCCGTGGAGTTTGCCCCAGCTGGTGTTCGCTAGCCCCCTGATCCAGAGGATTCCGTGGAGTTTCTTCCCTGATGGATTTCGCTAGCCCCCTGATCCAGAGGATTCCGTGGAATTTCTCCCCTGCTGGGGTTCGCTAGCCCCCTGATCCAAAGGAATCCGTGGAGTTTCTCCCCTGCTGGGGTTCGCTAGCCCCCTTATCCAGAGGATTCCGTGGAGTTTCTCCCCTGCAGGTGTTCGCTAGCCCCCTGATCCAGAGGATTCCGTGGAGTTTCTCCCCTACTGGGGGTCGCTAGTCCCCTGATTCAGAGGATTCCGTGGAGTTTCTTCCCTGCTGAGGTTCGCTAGCCCCCTGATCCAGAGGTTTCCGTGGAGTTTTTTCCCTGCTGGGGTTCGCTAGCCCCCTGATACGGAGGATTCCGTGGAGTTTCTCCCCTGCTGGGATTCGCTAGCCCCCTGATCCAGAGGATGCCGTGGAGTTTCTCCCCTGCTGGGGTTCGCTAGCCCCCTGATCCAAAGGAATCCATGGAGGTTCTCCCTGCTGGGGTTCGCTATCCCCCTGATCCAGAGGATTCCGTGGAGTTTCTCCCCTACTTGGGTTCGCTAGCCCCCTGATCCAGAGGATTCCGTGGATTTTCTTCCCTGCTGGGGTTCTCTAGCCCCCTGATCCAGAGGATTCCGTGGAGTTTCTTCCCTGCTGGGGTTCGCTAGCCCCCTGATCCAGAGGATTCCGTGGAGTTTCTCCCCTGCTGGGGTTCGCTAGCCCCCTGACCCAGAGGATTCCGCCGAGTTTCTTCCCTGCTGGGGTTCGCTAGCCCCCTGATACAGAGGATTCCGTGGAGTTTGCCCCAGCTGGTGTTCGCTAGCCCCCTGATCCAGAGGATTCCGTGGAGTTTCTTCCCTGATGGATTTCGGTTGCCCCCTGATCCAGAGGATTCCGTGGAATTTCTCCCCTGCTGGGGTTCGCTAGCCCCCTGATCCAAAGGAATCCGTGGAGTTTCTCCCCTGCTGGGGTTCGCTAGCCCCCTTATCCAGAGGATTCCGTGGAGTTTCGCCCCTGCTGGTGTTCGCTAGCCCCCTGATCCAGAGGATCCCGTGGAGTTTCTTCCCTGCTGGGGTTCGCTAGCCCCCTGATCCAGAGGATTCCGTGGAGTTTCTCCCCTGCTGGTGTTCGCTAGCCCCCTGATCCAGAGGATTCCGTGGAGTTTCTCCCCTACTGGGGGTCGCTAGTCCCCTGATTCAGAGGATTCCGTGGAGTTTCTTCCCTGCTGAGGTTCGCTAACCCCTGATCCAGAGGATTCCGTGGAGTTTTTTCCCTGCTGGGGTTCGCTAGCCCCCTGATACGGAGGATTCCGTGGAGTTTCTCCCCTGCTGGGATTCGCTAGCCCCCTGATCCAGAGGATGCCGTGGAGTTTCTCCCCTGCTGGGGTTCGCTAGCCCCCTGATCCAAAGGAATCCATGGAGGTTCTCCCCTGCTGGGGTTCGCTATCCCCCTGATCCAGAGGATTCCGTGGAGTTTCTCCCCTACTTGGGTTCGCTAGCCCCCTGATCCAGAGGATTCCGTGGAGTTTCTTCCCTACTGGGGTTCGCTAGACCCCTGATCCAGAGGATTCTGTGGAGTTTCTTCCCTGCTGGGGTTCGCTAGCCCCCTGACCCAGAGGATTCCGCGGAGGTTCTTCCCTTCTGGGGTTCGCTAGCCCCCTGATCCAGAGGATTCCGCGGAGTTTCTTCCCTGCTGGGGTTCGCTAGCCCCCTGATCCAGAGGATTCCGTGGAGTTTCTTCCCTACTGGGGTTCGCTAGACCCCTGATCCAGAGGATTCTGTGGAGTTTCTTCCCTGCTGGGGTTCGCTAGCCCCCTGACCCAGAGGATTCCGCGGAGGTTCTTCCCTTCTGGGGTTCGCTAGCCCCCTGACCAGAGGATTCTGTGGAGTTTCTTCCCTGCTGGGGTTCGCTAGCCCCCTGACCCAGAGGATTACGCGGAGGTTCTTCCCTTCTGGGGTTTGCTAGCCCCCTGACCCAGAGGATTCCGCGGAGGTTCTTCCCTGCTCGGGTTCGCTAGCCCCCTGACCCAGAGGATTTCGCGGAACTACTTCCCTGCTGGGGTTCGCTAGCCCCCTGACCCAGAGAGTCTGTGAAGACTCTTCAGGGAGCAACATCATCTGTGAAGGCATAGAAATCTATTGATGGAGGGTAATGTAATTGTTTAATTATTATTTAATTTTTAATGAGCTATTTTCACTCACATATCAACTTTTAACCCTAGCTTTATAATCAGAAAATTACACACATACAAAGACAAATTAAATCTTTATTACCACCAAGATATTTCTTTCAGTATTTTGTATGAATGAAGGATAGTTAATGAGATATCAAACTTCAAGCCAACAGTAGGTTAGACCTGGACAAATTTACATATTGGTAGGATAGGGTCTTGTAACTTTATACAAAATGTGTTAGGACCTCAATAGCTTGATATACCATCAGGGATCTATAAACTCACTGACAATCAGATATGTCTGCTTAGGCAGTTTTTTCACTTCATGTGGAGGTATAAATTTGATTTCATTTTTTTTTTTTGTTTATTTATGTTAGGTTCAAACTGATCTATTTTTTTTTAAACTAAATTTTTGACCCTGGATGAGATATAGGCCTTCCAGCTAAGTTGATCTTTTTGTGAAGAGAGCACTCGCATGGTTGTGGGAAATGTCATTTGTCATGTGCTCTGGGAGCACACACTGGGTGTCAAGGGAGAGAGTCCCATGATTCCTTTTCTTCTGACTGCTCTGGGAGCAGAAGTTGTGTTGACCATGTGAAGGTCTTTGTCTTCCGCCTGAAAGTCCCGAAGGTGTGAGAAGCTCTAGCTTTGGGCAGCTAGAGGACAAATGACCTAATCCCATGTAAAGAAACCAGTACCTGAGTGTCAGTTTGTGATCATAGATTTGGTATTAGACCTTGAATACCGGTTCAGAATATATATATTTTTTGGTTTATTATAAAAGGTAGGGTATTTTTTTTTGCGTGTGTTTCAAGGTCATTTAAAAAAAAGGTACACACCTTAAGGTTAAACTTGGGTTTAATATTTTGTGAAGTAGGATTTTTTTAACAGTTTGTTTTCGGTTATGTGTGGCCGCGCAAGGTCAATGTACCGAATAATTTAGGTAGACAACTAGGCTAACTCCACGTAAAAGGTTTCAGTTCGATTTTTTTTTTTATCAGATTCAATTTTTTTTTACCAAAATGAGTTGTGTGAAGGATCATAGTGTTTTAAGTTTAAAGGTTATTGATTTGAATTGCCCTAATAAATATTTACAGAGCAAACGCATTAGATTAGAAATTTGTATTTGCCCCCCTGATACCTTTGTGTATTTTAGGACATTTTTTTGGCTGTTACATTATGAAAAATGGATATATTGGATAATTATTATTTTTTGAAAAATAAAATGAATTGAATTGCATGCATGCATATATGAAAACTATAATATTTAAAAATTTGTAGATTTATGATTTTAGAATTTTTGAGTTTTTTTTTTTCAGTGTACATTCATCACTTCACCCTAGCACCCAGGCTGGATTTGAGTGTTTAATTAATATTTGAGAGTAGATAGATATACTAATTTTTGGAGGAATTATTTTCTTTATGTGTATTTTTTTTTTTTTTAATTTATTAAGTTTTCTCACCTGGTCACTTGGTGTTGGAAATTAATTTTCCTTTTTTTTTTTGTAAACTTATTTTTTGCCAGGGAGGATTGTTAAGACACCTCGTGACCATATCATGCCAAAATAACCCAGAACCCCTCCTAAACTAACCATATCCCACCTTTGTCCATCTAAGCTACAAACCTCTGGTGATTGTGAGGTGTAAAGATGGAGCCTGAAGTCGCCTTTAGCCTATATTTTTAAAATTATTTTTAATTCAATATTTTCGTATTTTTATTTATTTATTTATTTGTGAATTTTATTTAATAATTTATATATTTAATTTATTTTTATTATTTTTTAAAGATACTTTTTTATTTTCACAGAAAGAAGGGTGATGATAGCCTTGGAGGGGGGGGGGTGAGCCAGCAACACTAGGGCAAGGAAGCGGAATATTTACACTTTAGTTAGAGTTTGACTTCTTTCTGAGAAGCTGAGAACTTGGAGTTGCGGAGGGCTCAGGCCGCTGGCTGCGGCCTTAGCCGCCCCTTTTCGAATCCTGGACTTGGGTGGCTGGATCCCGAGGTAGGTGGGGATAAGCCGGCACAGCTTTAGGTGTCTACATGTGCCATAGATGAATAAATTTGTGGTCTGCTTTTCTGCAGCCACTGGCGCCCGAACATTTGGACATGTAGAGATCTGGAAACAGTTTTATTTTAAAGACAATAACAACGTAAAACGTATGAAATCATCCCGATTTTACCAGAGCGACGAAGCCGTTAGGATGTAAGTATAGACTTTGACATGGTAAGACGACGTTTTGTTATTTTTTCTTTAGCGGGGCTCCTAAGCCCGTTTATTATGTAGAAAGTTTTAACCTTTTTTTTTTTTTAATTAGTGACTTTGCAAAATTTTTCTTTTTATTAATCCAATTTCTAGATATTGTATCTTAGTTGAACTACTAAGACAGATATTAGAAGTCGTCTACATAAGAAGTTTTAATCTCTCCTTGTATTTTGTGACTTTGCAAATTTCTCCTTTTATTAATCCAATTTCTAGATGTGGTATCTTGGTTGGATTGCCAAGTTGAATATTTCCAAATCATTTAAGCATGAAGCTTTATATATATTTTTTAAATATATACTCTATAATACATTAAAAGTAAATTTCATTAGGAATGGTCTTAAGCCTACTTAGAGTTATCTCCAGATGGAAAGTTTGTAAACTTGTTGGGGTGAAATACAAACCCATATATTCATATATTAACGTGTGTTTATAATAATTTCTCCTTGAAACAAATACATATGTCTACTAAAAACAAATTGTTGAAAATTCTGGTAATCGTCAGAGGTTTTGTTCGTTTAATAATTTTTCTTTAAATGATTCTACTTATGAAACAAAAACATATGTCTACTATAAACAAATTGTTGAAAATTCTGGTAATCGTCAGACGTTTTGTTCGTTTAATAATTTTTCTTTAAATGATTCTACTTATGAAACAAAAACATATGTCTACTATAAACAAACTATGTATGATTTTTTTTGGTGTACGCTACATCATTTTGTGTGCATATATAAGTTTAACCCACTTTGGGAGATAATTATAAAAATACTATTATGGCTGAGCTGAACCAAGTTTAAGTTCGAAACCTCCTGAATCGGACTTAACCTCGGATTCAACAATTATTACTTTACTCTGTTTTGATTCGAAACGAATCAAACGTTTTTATCATCATCTGGTACAGAACAATGACTTGTGATATAATGTGCATTTGTGCAAGAATTGTAAAAGAATAAAATAATTATAGTAGCATAAAAATGGTGTATCTTTAATTTATCTTTAAATATATCTAAATATATAAAGTGCAATTTCTTATAAAATAACTTTCACTATTAATATTCAACCTATAATAGAAACATATCATTTATAAACCTATCTTTTTTATTTTTACTGAGAAGATGGACATCGCAGTCACTCACTCAACTCAGGCAATTTCAAGGGTTAATGCGCTGGAGCGGGTACCTCGGGGTTGGGTGGAAAAGCAGCCATCTATTCAAACTATATTAATTATATTACGATGCACTAGCGCGCCATCTGTTATCAAATTACAAAACTATTTTAGAGGCGTAATATTCTTTTTAAAATAAAACAATTTCTACTGTCCTTACTGCAATGGAAAAATTAAAGGGAGGGCCTGGCTCATCAGTGGTGAACCCTCCCAGCGGTTTCGCCAGTTTAATCTACCATACCGCTGTTATATTGCATTTTTGGAACTTCCTTTTATAGTGATACTGATGCTTGACTCTTCGAATGGGTATTTTAGATGAACTATGGACATATTGATTATGAAACAACTAAATGGATTACAAAAATAATCAAATCAAATAACTAAAAACTATTGCTATTATTCTATGGCACTTCTACTATTTATTATTGATGCACTTTCATAATGAAAAATTGCACTCGGGGGAATTCTCGGGCGAAGCCGGCTCATTCGTCTAGTATATAATAAAATAAATAATTCTTCCAAGGCTAAGTTTCCTGTATAACATTTTATTTTCAACCTTTGGGACTAACAGAAGTCTCATATTAACAATGTGATATTTTCCTATTTTATTTATTTATAATCACAATTATTTTATTCATATAATCATAATTATATTATTACATTTATATTAATTGTAAAAGTATTTGATGTAAATCAACATTTTCCCCAGATGATTTCTTACTTTGGTCTTGTATAGCGAGAGTGGCTTACACCTACCCACGTGATTTAGTTTAAATCATAGAAAACCTCGATGAAGAGAGACGAATTGACCTTGAAAAATATTCGTAAAATAAAGTTTAATTAAGATCCAATATATGTACTGAATATATAGATATGTACCAAAAAGAGGTACTTACACCTTTAATTATGCATTGAAACAATGAGAAACAATTACAAACCAATTAAAAATTTTCAGTTATAAATATCCAGGCTGCGGGCGTTTGTTTTTGTAAATATTTCTGGTAGGATGAAGTCGATATTTTATTAAGTCCGTTGAAGAGCGATTATCGCTTGAAAGCTAGCGTTTTTTTATATAAAAAGAAACTCATTGTGAGAAAATATTTGTAATTTTACAACTTTTTTCACAATTTTATCATCACAAGGTAATAAGACTAAATCCAAATAAATAAATAGTGTGTGACCTTTCGGTAACAGCGTTGTTACCATCTTCAGACAAAAGTACTGAACATTCAGTACTGAATATTACCTTGTGTTTATAATCTATAATCCAAATTATGCCTTAACAATTTTATCATGAATAGAAACAATGAATATTTAAAGAAGGTGGGGCGCCTCGCCTCTTCCGTAAAAATAAACTTCAAAACTAGAAGCAATCTATTGACCGTCGCCGCAAACTAGCGGAATTTAATCAATTTTATATTATATTTGTAATCAATAAGAAACTAACATTGTATTGTTTAATAGATATCTTTTTGTCAATTTTTTCGAAGACAAAATGAATATTTTACAAATAATAAACTAAAAAATTAACATTTAAAAATTTTATTTATGCTTATGAGGTGATACAGCAACGTCTTTACAATAAGAGAGGAGACAAAATTTAAAAATAATTATGAAACAAGTTATTTTTTCTCATTTATTTTCTTCATCAATTCATATATTTCGAGGCTCAAGGTTTATTTAATTTTGAAATAGTTTGGATTGTGAAGGAAAGAAAGGAGATTTAAAGATAATATTTGTTCACCTTCAGCTCATCTTGGGATCCATCATTAAAGGTTTGTTAATGGCGTTAAACTTCCACGGGGTTTCTTCAGCTGGTGCTCTACCATCCTTTAGTCTCAGGCTAGTCTGCAGAGTTTCCTCTTCAGGTATTTCTTCAGATTCAGGTCACAGGCCAGATTCTGTAAATTCCTCTTTGCTAGGTTTCGCTAGCTTCCGTTCTCAGAGCAGACTCCGGAGCTTCTTCCCAGCTGGGGTCACCAGCCCCCTGCTCCAGAGCGTTCCGTGGAGGTTCAACTCTGCTGGGGTTCGCCAGCCCCCTGGTCCAGAGCGTTCCGTGGAGGTTAAACTCTGCTGGGGTTCGCCAGCCCACTGGTCCAGAGCGTTCCGTGGAGGTTCAACTCTGCTGGGGTTCGCCAGCCCCCCGCTCCAGAGCGTTCCGTGGAGGTTCAACTATGCTGGGGTTCGCCAGCCCTCTTCTCCAGAGCGTTCCGTGGAGGTTCAACTCTTCTGGGGTTCGCCAGCCCCCTGTTCCAGTGCGTTCCGTGGAGGTTCAACTCTGCTGGGGTTCGTCAGACCCCTGCTCCAGAGCGTTCCGTGGAGGTTCAACTCTGCTGGGATTCGCCAGCCCCCTGCTCCAGAGCGTTCCGTGGAGGTTCAACTCTGCTGGGGTTCGCCAGCCCCCTGGTCCAGAGCGTTCCGTGGAGGTTCAACTCTGCTGGGGTTCGCCAGCCCCCTGTTCCAGAGCGTTCCGTGGAGGTTCAACTCTGCTGGGGTTCGCCAGCCCCCCGCTCCAGAGCGTTCCGTGGAGGTTCAATTCTGCTGGGGTTCGCCAGCCCCCTTCTCCAGAGCGTTCCGTGGTAGTTCAACTCTGCTGGGGTTCGCCAGCCCCCTGCTCCAGAGCGTTCCGTGGAGGTTCAACTCTGCTGGGGTTCGGCAGCCCCCTGCTCCAGAGTGTTTCGTAGAGGTTCAACTCTGCTGGGGTTCGCCAGCTCCCTGGTCCAGATGTTCCGTGGAGGTTCAACTCTGCTGGGGTTCACCAGCCCCCTGCTCCAGAGCGGTCCGTGGGGGTTCAACTCTGCTGGGGTTCACCAGCCCCCTGCTCCAGAGGGGTCCGTGGAGGTTCAACTCTGCTGGGGTTCACCAGCCCCCTGCTCCAGAGCCATCCGTGGAGGTTCAACTCTGCTGGGGTTCGCCAGCCCCCTGCTTCAGAGCGTTCCGTGGAGGTTCAACTATGCTGGGGTTCGCCAGCCCCCTGCTCCAGAGCGTTCCGTAGAGGTTCAACTCTGATGGGGTTCGCCAGCCCCCTGCTCCAGAGCGTTCCGTGGAGGTTCAACTCTGCTGGGGTTCGGCAGCCCCCTGCTCCAGAGTGTTTCGTAGAGGTTCAACTCTGCTGGGGTTCGCCAGCTCCCTGGTCCAGATGTTCCGTGGAGGTTCAACTCTGCTGGGGTTCACCAGCCCCCTGCTCCAGAGCGGTCCGTGGGGGTTCAACTCTGCTGGGGTTCACCAGCCCCCTGCTCCAGAGCGGTCCGTGGAGGTTCAACTCTGCTGGGGTTCACCAGCCCCCTGCTCCAGAGCCATCCGTGGAGGTTCAACTCTGCTGGGGTTCGCCAGCCCCCTGCTTCAGAGCGTTCCGTGGAGGTTCAACTATGCTGGGGTTCGCCAGCCCCCTGCTCCAGAGCGTTCCGTAGAGGTTCAACTCTGATGGGGTTCGCCAGCCCCCTGCTCCAGAGCGTTCCGTGGAGGTTCAACTCTGCTGGGGTTTGCCAGCTCCCTGGTCCAGAGCGTTCCGTGGAGGTTCAGCTCTGCTGGGGTTCACCAGCCCCCTGCCCCAGAGCGTTCCTTGGAAGTTCGACTCTGCTGGGGTTCACCAGCCCCCTGCTCCAGAGCGGTCCGTGGAGGTTCAACTCTGCTGGGGTTCACTAGCCCCCTGCTCCAGAGCGGTCCGTGGAGGTTCAACTCTGCTGGGGTTCACTAGACCCCTGCTCCAGAGCGTTACGTGGCGGTTCAACTCTGCTGGGGTTCGCCGGCCTCCTGCTCCAGAGCGGTCCGTGGAGGTTCAACTCTGCTGGGGTTCACCTGCCCCCTGCTCCAGAGCGTTCCGTGGAGGTTCGACTCTGCTGGGGTTCACCAGCCCCCTGCTCCAGAGTGTTCCGTGGAGGTTCGACTCTGCTGGGATTCACCAGCCCCCTGCTCCAGAGCGTTCCGTGGAGGTTCGACTCTGCTGGGGTTCACCAGCCCCCTGCTCCAGAGCGTTCCGTGGAGGTTCGACTCTGCTGGGGTTCACCAGCCCCCTGCTCCAGAGCGTTACGTGGCGGTTCAACTCTGCTGGGATTCACCAGCCCCCTGCTCCAGAGCGTTCCGTGGAGGTTCAGCTCTGCTGGGGTTCACCAGCCTCCTGCTCCAGAGCGTTCCGTGGAAGTTCGACTCTGCTGGGGTTCACGAGCCCACTGCTCCAGAGCGGTCCGTGGAGGTTTAACTCTGCTGGGGTTCACCAGCCCCCTTCTCCAGAGCGGTCCGTGGATGTTCAACTCTGCTGGGGTTCACTAGCCCCCTGCTCCAGAGCGTTCCGTGGAGGTTCAACTCTGCTAGGGTTCATAGCCCCCTGTCCCAGAACGGTCGTAGAGGATCATCCCTGCTGGGGTTCACTAGCCCCCAGTACCAGAGCGGTCCGTGGATGTTCATCTCTGCTGGGGTTCACTAGCCCCCGTTTCAAAAGTGGTCCGAGCTGGCTCTAGAACCTCTATTATCATATCCTCCTTTTTCATAAAAATACTTATTATCCAATCAAGAAATAATTCAAGGAATTAAGAGGGAAGTTTCCAAATATAATTTACTTTAAAAATTTGGTGCTGATTTTCCAGTTAATCAACGCGGAACTATATGTCATCCGACTCCTCGCTGGCTTCAAGTATCATCAGCTCTATTTCTGATGATCGCCAGAGCTCTTCATGGCGCTCCCGTTTCTCGGCCTTTCTTGCCCTTCTGGCCCCCAATTGGCAAATCAGATCGTTTTTATGACTCTCCAGGCGAACGGTCACTTCTTCCAGCAGCTTCTTTACGCTGTAGGGTGGCCGGGTTTTGGAAGACTGGAAGAAGTATCGTCTTGGGGTACATGGGGGGCAGTGAGGAATAGATCGTTCTTTGTCCTCCTTCAGGAACAAAGCGTCCTCTGCCATGTTCTTCCATTCCGTTTTTGAGAGCTCTTCTGGCATCTCTGTGCTGTCAAATTCCTTGTAAATTATTTCGCGGCCGAAACGGACTCTTTTCGGAAGATGATGCGGCTCTTCATTTCTGTCCTTGCACGAGATAATTTCAATCTCCTGTTTGAAAAATTTGTTGATTATGTCGTCATAATCATATGTTAGGTCTTGGGGCCTGGCTTTGGGGGATTTTTTGAATGGCCAGCAGAGGGGACACATCGTGGAGTCAGTTGTCGATGATAGGGAAGCAATATAATTTTCTAATAAACAATGAGCTACTCACATATCAACTGGAGATATTCCAACTCGCAGCTTTATAATCAGAAAATTACACACACTCAACAAGGCTTATTAAATTTATATTACTACGATGATATTTTTAAGTATGAATTATTTTTTAAATATTTATTTTGAATGAAATATTTTCAATTTAATCTGTGATATATAATTGGTATATGTTAAGTTGAGATCACCAATAAAAAGATTTCAAAAGGGTATTTCAAATTTAAAACTCACTAGTTAAGTTTAGTACACCAAATTAGGTGTATACAAAGATGTAATGCCTCGATAAAGGTTGGCGTTCAGCCAGCCGAAACATTGGCAAAATAAATTTTTCATTAAATCCAATATCTGCCTTTTTATTATCTAATGAATTAAATATGGATTGCTCTATTTTCAAAAAAAAAAATATATATATATATATTTTTTTTTTTTTAAGGAGACACGTAGGCAATTTTGTTCACATTTGGTTATCTCATGTCTTCAATAAAGGTCCTTGTGTATCAAATATATTTCAGAGTTATTATCTGAATCTCGATATACATGCTAAATGGTAAAACTTCCTTAAGTTTTGTCCATGAGTGTACACTATGAGTGATGTAATATATCAAGATTTGCTGTGACCTACACACCTAGTTATTTCCCACACTAATGGTAATAGGGGGTCGGTGGAAGGCTGGTTAAACCGTTTGGTTTTCGACCACTACGACCCGGGTTCGATTCCCGCATTGGACACTTTTTTCTGTTTAAAAAAAAATGCTCCAATGGCCCCCGATTCTTGCAAAAGTCCAACCCCACCAACGAGTGCAAGTAACCAAACGGGGCTCTTGCACATTTGTAAGTGCAAAGTCGAACTGCTTTTCACATGAGTAGACATGTGGTGCGCTTACAGTAAAAACAGTCGCTAACTACCCACAATGGCTTTGAGATAAGAAAGAAGTAGAAGATGGTAAAAGCTGTAAATGATTATTATGTGTAATCTACTTTAATCATTGCAACATACATTGGTTGTTGCAACATACGTTGAGTTTAGTAGTATCATTGATTGTTGAGGTTTACACATTGTTGCATTGTCCTGTGGCTTCATGTCAATGTTAGATTGGTCCATATCAATATTATAAGTGAGACCAAAACACAGAGTAATCATAAAACAAAGTTATTTTAATAAGGAAAGTATTTACAATTATTTTCTATCTTAAAAAAAAACTGAGAGATATCTAAACGAAATATTTACAAATAAATGCTGACGTCACGTGACTCATGATGATAAACCGAGTAGGCCACCACAGATTATTCTGTGACCCTAAGTAGTGTCAGGAGGATAATTTTGTACCAAAAGTGACCCCTCTCTCTTTTAAAAGGCATCAAAATAATAATTAGGATATTATGAAATCGAAACTGCCCTGTTGAGTCGTATCATTGATTGTTGATAATTACATTTACAGTATGTGTGTTGATGGAAGGATAGTAAAATGGCCTTCTATTCTAATCAATGTCACCACTTTACCAGAAGTGTACTATTCTGGGAACCAGTTTTTGTAAGTGCAAAGTCGAACTGCTTTTCACATGTGTAGACATGTGGTGCACTTACAGTAAAAGCAGTCGCCTACTTCTACCCACCATAATTATCATTGTAGAATTATATAATTGTCTGAAGATGGTAACAACGCTGTTACCGAAACGTCACAAACTATTTATTTATTTGGATTTGGTCTTATTACCTTGTGTACCTAAATGTACAGTACCTATGTTGAAAAAATCTCAAAAATGAATATTTGAAGAAAAAAATAACTACAGTATACATATTTTAAAATAATACAGAAAAAAACAATAGTTAGAAAGAAGTTTATTTTATTCGAACACATGTAGGTAGCAGTTATTAGTGAAGAAGAGAGAAAAAATATATATCTTGGTCAAAAGTTATTAAATTTTTTCATAGAGCGGCATTCAATCAATTTTATATTATATTTATAATCAATAAGAATTAATATAACAATGTATTGTTTAATAGATATCTTTTTGTCAATTTTTTCGAAGACAAAATGAATATTCTACAAATAATAAGCTAGAAAATTAAAATTTAAAATAATTATGAAACAAGTTATTTTTCTCATTTATTTCTTTATCAATTCATACATTTCGAGGCTCAAGGTTTATTTAATTTTGAAATAGTTTGGATTGTGAAGGAAAGAAAGGAGATTTAAAGATAATATTTGTTCACCTTCAGCTCATCTTGGGATCCATCATTAAAGGTTTGTTGATGGTTTTGAACTTCCACAGGGTTTCTTCAGCTGGTGCTCTACCATCCTTCAGTCTCAGGCTAGTATGCGGAGTTTCCTCTTCGGGTATTCCTTCAGATTCAGGTCCCAGGCAAGTTTCTGTAACTTCCTCTTTGCTGGGTCGCTAGCTTCCGTTCTCAGAGCAAACTCTAGAGCTTCTTCCCTGCTGGGGTTCACCAGCCCCCTGTTCCAGAGCGTTCCGTGGAGGTTCGTGTCTGCTGGGGTTCACTAAACCCCCTGTTCCAGAGCTGTCCGTGGAGGTTCAACTCTGCTGGGGTTCACTAGCCCCCTGCTCCAAAGCGTTCCGTGGAGGTTCAACTCTGCTGGGGTTCGCCAGCCCCCTGCTCCAGAGCGTTCCGTGGAGGTTCAACTCTGCTGGGGTTCGCCAGCCCCCTGCTCCAGAGCGGTCCGTGGAGGTTCAACTCTGCTGGGGTTCGCCAGCCCCCTGCTCCAGAGCGGTCCGTGGAGGTTCAACTCTGCTGGGGTTCGCCAGCCCCCTGCTCCAGAGCGGTCCGTGGAGGTTCAAATCTGCTGGGGTTCGCCAGCCCCCTGCTCCAGAGCGGTCCGTGGAGTTTCAACTCTGCTGGGGTTCGCCAGCCCCCTGCTCCAGAGCGGTCCGTGGAGTTTCAACTCTGCTGGGGTTCGCCAGCCCCCTGCTCCAGAGCGGTCCGTGGAGGTTCAACTCTGCTGGGGTTCGCCAGCCCCCTGCTCCAGAGCGGTCCGTGGAGGTTCAACTCTGCTGGGGTTCGCCAGCCCCCTGCTCCAGAGCGGTCCGTGGAGGTTCAACTCTGCTGGGGTTCGCCAGCCCCCTGCTCCAGAGCGGTCCGTGGAGGTTCAACTCTGCTGGGGTTCGCCAGCCCCCTTCTCCAAAGCGGTCCGTGGAGGTTCAACTCTGCTAGGGTTCGCCAGCCCCCTGCTCCAGAGCGGTCCGTGGAGGTTCAACTCTGTTGGGGTTCGCTAGCCCCCTGCTCCAGAGCGTTCCGTGGAGGTTCAACTCTGCTGGGGTTCGCCAGCCCCCTGCTCCAGAGCGTTCCGTGGAGGTTCAACTCTGCTGGGGTTCGCCAGCCCCCTGCTCCAGAGCGTTCCGTGGAGGTTCAACTCTGCTGGGGTTCGCCAGCCCCCTGTTCCAGAGCGTTCCGTGGAGGTTCAACCCTGCTGGGGTTCGCCAGCCCCCTGCTCCAGAGCGGTCCGTGGAGGTTCAACTCTGTTGGGGTTCGCTAGCCCCCTGCTCCAGAGCGTTCCGTGGAGGTTCAACTCTGCTGGGGTTCGCCAGCCCCCTGTTCCAGAGCGTTCCGTGGAGGTTCAACTCTGCTGGGGTTCGCCAGCCCCCTGCTCCAGAGCGGTCCGTGGAGGTTCAACTCTGCTGGGGTTCGCCAGCCCCCTGTTCCAGAGCGGTCCGTGGAGGTTCAACTCCGCTGATGTTCGCCAGCCCTCTGCTTCAGAGCGGTCCGTGGAGGTTCAACTCTGCTGGGGTTCGCCAGCCCCCTGTCCCAGAGCATCAGTGGGGAGGATCATCTTGGCACCAGAAATCCATTGTTAGGGGAGTAATGTAATTGTTCAATTATTAATGAGCTATTTTTTCTCACATATCAACTAGAGATATTTTAACCCCCAGCTTTATAATCAGAAAATTACACACACACAAAGACTAATTAAATGTTTATTACCACTAAGATATTTCTTTCAGTATCAAAAAAAAAATTTTTTTTGAGAAAGAAAAATTAAATTTTAAAATTTAAATTTTAAAAAGTTTCACAAATGTATTTTAAATTTAAAACTTTCTAGTTATCTTCTTTGTATAAGTGTGTGAAATAATTACTAACAAATTCCTCTTATTGAAGCAAATGATTAACCATTTGATTCCAAGACCTGTCACACAATGTTTCAAATTAGGATAAATTAGTCTTTCTTTTTCTAATATTTATCTTACAATATTTAATGAAAAATATTGAGGTAAGAAACACACCCTATTAATTATTAAATGCGCTATTTCATAACCTCTCTGTAAATCATTGAAATAATTTCCCAGTTTACCTACCATATGGGTATTTAGGTATAAATGGCAAAGTATCAGTGTCCATAGGTTATGTTTATGTCCATAGGTTCAATAAACACTCCTAAGC
The DNA here is from genome assembly GCA_030710605.1 of Cordylochernes scorpioides. Classification (NCBI taxonomy): domain Eukaryota; kingdom Metazoa; phylum Arthropoda; class Arachnida; order Pseudoscorpiones; family Chernetidae; genus Cordylochernes; species Cordylochernes scorpioides. The sequence goes on from CP092864.1 coordinate 19,740,666, forward strand.
TGCATTCCATAGAAATGCAGGGTATATTCTAAAACCAATCCAATACAATAGTAGAGCGGTCTAGAGATTAATTTGGCGAAACCGCTGAGAGGGTTCACTACTGATGAGCCGAGCCTTCTCATTCAATAACTTATTACATGATGATATTTGATGATATTATTGAAAAGAAACACATTTCCAGTAAATTTATTTGTTACAAAAGTATCAATGTGTTGGTAGGAAATTAAAAGATAATTTTATTAGATTAATGGCATCTTTGGTGATTGTATTATATATTGGTACTAAGCAATAGCGCGCCATCTATACATAACCAATAAAACATTAAGACTCGAATGTTTTAATTGGTTATATTATATATTGGTTTTACGTATTATATTTTCTTAACTTTAACCACGAGCTTCCGAGCTCTCGCCCTTCAACCGGTAAAAAAATGTTATTGAGAGTGAACGTGGAAGGAAGCTATATATTGTATTTATTATTGTTTTAGACAACATATATATATTTATTTACAGAACTGTTCCTTAATTTTTATTACAGTAAATACCATAGATAAATCTCTCCCACATTTACTCTTAATATCACATTCTGCCTGTTGAAGAGCAAAAGCTCGCGGTTAAAGTTAATAAAATTAATATATTACGAAAGGAATTATTTAGATAATCAAAAGGCATATATTGGATTGAATAATAGATTTATTTGCCAATATATACGTTTTTATTATCTAAAGATATAAATTAAGAACGAAAGGAATTATATTTTAACTTTTCTCAACTATTTAATGTAATTTATTTATATTTATTGGGTATCCAGTTAGAATTTTACTTACAAAGAGCTAGATTACAACGATTCACCAAAGTATGACGGGTCTCCCTGTTTATTATATATAAGCTTCATATCCATAATGGGCAAAACTTAAGGAATCTGTCCCTTTATCAGGTATATAGGTATTAAGACAATAACTCTGGAAGATATTTGATACACAGTGACCTTTATTGAAGACAAGAGATAACCAAAGCATGAGCAAAATGCCTCCTCTCTCTAAAAAAAAAAAAATACGACCGGCGATATCAAGGACTCTCCAATTCCTTATGTTTTGTCAATGAATGTATATAATAGTCATTGTACATTTACGTTTTAGACTCATTTAAGTGAGCTGCACCTAATAAATATAACTCTAGCTGGATTTAACCGATCACATTTTAAACAACTCACAGATATAAATACCAAGATTTTCAAATTCACATTGGTCATTGGTCGCACTCACGAAAACCGGTACGAGGCGGGATCGAATCTCACTTTAGTCAATTTTTTTCTAATGTGAAAAAAAAAAAAAGTCAAAATGGCTCCCGATACTTGAAAAAGTACAACCCCACCAGCGAGTGCAAGTAACCAAACGGGGGATCTAGCCCATTTTAAGTGGAAAGTCGAACTGCTTTTCACGTGTGTGGACATGTGGAGAACTTACAGTAAAAGCAGTCTTCAACTTCTACCCAACATGATTAATATGGTTTGTACCCACGTGTAATGGGGATAATTGAAAAATGTATTTTATATATATAGTCACGACCGTCATGGGCCGGCCGGTTCTGTCACGGATGCGCGCGCACAGGGAGGTCACGTGCTCGCCGGCAGCCAACGGGCGCGCGCCGCCGGCATTACGTCATAGATTATAAACACAAGGTAATAAGGCCAAATAAAAAATAGTGTGTGATAAGGCACAATTTGGATTATCTACTTATATAATTGCCTTATTCTCTCTGTGTGAAGTTCACTGTGTGAAGTTCACGGATAGATTTTGGTCAGAATGGATAAAATAAAAAAAGTGTCAAGGGATGGGAATCGAACCCACGACCTTCCGCTTACCGGGCAGATGCCATGACCACTAGGCTACCCTGGACATATTTTTCCGTTCACATTTTTATTTTTATATTTTCAAGACACACACAGTTTGGGGCGGGACGTTTCACAAGAGAGACATCCACGGCGCCAATTTATAATTGTAACGAATAGTATTTTAATTAAAACATTTTTAAAATATATACGCACTCGGGTAAAACCCGGGCGTTGCCCGGGCCATTCGTCTAGTATATATATATTTATAATTCAAAAATTGCTTATTTTCTTGAAATATTAATATAAACCCCCTTTTAATCTATAAAATATCTAAAAACCTCAGACAATAGGTTTATTACAAAACCACTGCGAGCTTTCAAGCTCTCGCTCGTCAATGGGCGAGATTTAATCTTGATTCGGAGTTTGACAGAATTGTTCTGGAATTCTTCTGTGGATACTCTTCTCCTATTTTTCGCTATGAGTAGGGGGGAATAAAGAAACTTATTGCTTTATTAGATATTTTCATAAAATTATATCGCAATTTTCTTATACCTTTTTTTTACTACTATTCCAATATTTATCGAATTTTTGAAGATATTTTCAACGAAATCAATGATGATATAATCCTATTGTGGAACTAACCTCTACCTACATATTCCCATGGCCAGCAATGGCCGCAGAAAATAGACATGGACCCAGAGCAGCAGCTTTACACCCCCAAGGACTTAGCTACTGCTGTGATATAGATGCATGGGGAGATCTGAGGCTCTTCATTGGACACGGCAACAACAACAGCAACAGAAAATTAATTTGACACAGAGCAGCAGCTTTGCACACTAAAGATAAAGGACATTGCTACTGTTGTGATATAGATGTATGGGGACATCTGAGGCTCTTCATTGGACACGGCTACAACAACAACAATGATGATTACAAAAATTCAATTTTACCACAAATCAAGATTAGAATCAATAAATTCTACTCTTCTCGGTTGTTGCTAAACCGATTGATATTAAATCGTCCATATAAATTAATGCCTATTTTATTGTGTACTACTGCGCCCAATAAATTCTCGGAATGGTAAAAAAGTTAAAAGACCAATAAAAATAATCTATTAGCATTTTTCAAAACATTCCCAATCCGCATCTACCCAGAGTTTCAATCGTTTCATCTTTGGTTCGAATTGCAATTTATTTTTTGAATGTATTTTCAAAAGTAATCTTTTGGGATGCCCTTCAAGTGCTTTTTTGGTTCTACTATGATGTTCTATCTGTATCAAATCTACTTCTTTCAAAAATAATTCAGAGGTTTAGAGGATGAAAATTCGCTTGGAATAAGAAGGTTGCTGAGTTACAGCTTTTGGCTAAAAAAGTCACCATAGATGTAGCGGTGTGTGATCGAGCATTGCCAAGATAAATAATCTATAGAAGGAATTATCTCAAATCTAACAGAATGTTTTATGATTAAATTTTCTTTCAAACTTCACTTAAACCTAATCTGTAACTTGACTTTTCTTCCAGAACGCGTGTAAACTTTCCCTACTTTTACTGGAGTAGTTTTCTCTTGCACTGACACGGACTCCACATCGGGTGTTTTCTCCTTGACGATCTCATCCTCCGCTGGCTTAAGCTCCCCGTCGCCTTGCTCTACGTCCTCGGATGGTACTTCAAGTGGGAACAATCGTTGAACTGCCCGCTTCATGAATTCAGACTTAGTCTTAACTTCCACAAGTCTTCGCACATTGTCAGTTCCAGGAAACACCTTCGTAATCTTTCCCATAGGCCAGTTTATTTGCTTCCTGTTTTCAACCTCCACAAGGACGATATCTCCAACTTTTAACTGTCGTTGTTTCTTGCGATTGTCGTGATGCACCAACAATCCTAGGTACTCGCTTCTGAACCTCTTACGGAATTCCTTCAGGAGTCGTTTGCGTTTCTCATAGCTCTTCCCAAAGTTACACCTGAATTCATTTAGATCAATCTCTCCTTCAGTTCTTGGTTCTCGAAGGAACATCTCTGGGGTTAATGGCACAAGGTCATCATTGTCCTCAGCAATGTAGGTGAGTGGTCGCGCGTTGTTAACTGGTTCACAGTTTTCGAGGATCGTCACCATTTCTTCGTAGTTGACAACACGTTTTCCCAGCAATCTTCGAAGCAGCTTTTTGGTGAGTCCAACAATTCTCTCGATCCAACCTCCCCACCACGGTGCTGCCGGAGGATTGAGCTTCCATTTCACTCCAAAATTAACTCGATAAAGCTCGTTCCGGAGTCCAACTAGATTCGTCCCATTATCTGAGTAGATGACTGCAGGGCAACCTCGTCTTGCTACGAACCTCTCTACTGCTCCCACCAATGCTTCCGTCGATAAGGAAGTCACCAGTTCGAGGTGGACCGCACGGTATACGCCACAGGTGAAGATGACGAACCAAACCTTCTGTCCATCTTCCAGATATAAAGGTCCTCCGAGGTCAATTCCTGTCGCCTCAAAAACCACAACATCTCGTACGCGATGTTGAGGCAACGATGCTTCTGGTACGTCGACTCGCTTGGTTTCAAATCGTCGACAGCGAGGACATTTATGAATTACATGACGAACTAGTTGTCGAGCTTTTGGAATCCAGAACTTCTCTCTTAGTACTGATCGCAGCGTCTGGGCTCCACAGTGGTACATTTTCTCGTGGACTGATTTCACAATTAGCTCTGTGACCGGATGATTCGTTGAGATCAAAATTGGCAATCGGAACAGTTCATCGTCATTTCGATTCACTATCCTCGTTTTCACTCTCCATAATCCTTCTTTATCTTGGAACGCGTGTAGCTGCTTCATCTTGGGATCTTCCTCACCGATCGATTCACTCTGTATTATCTTAACTAGGGACTTTTCAGCACTGTCTAGCTCCTCTTGTGAGATGATATCTCCTTTGTATTCAGAGGGCTTGAAACGTAGCATCCACGCGATTACTCTCAGTATTTGTGTTAGAGTCACTTCACGTTTTCCCTCGTATAGATTCAGATACCACGGATTCTCCTCGGGCTTTTGGCTACAAATCCAGCCACCACAGTCTTCCTCCTCTCTTCTTCAATGGCTTCCAGATCATACTGTACTTTTGATACTGGCCAGTCTTTTTTCTTTTCCTGAAGCCATTTTGGTCCCTCCCACCATCCGGATTTTGTGAATTTCGATGGGGATTCACCACGGGATGGGAGATCTGCTGGATTGTGTTCCCCTGCGACATGGTTCCAATCTTCACTCTTCGTAAGTGTTGTGATCTCCTTGACACGGTTGGAAACGAACTGAGCCCAATTCTCTTGTTGTTGTATCCAGTATAGGGCAGGACTGGAGTCTGTCCAACATTGAATCTTCTCCGGACTTTCTTCTAAATTTTCCAGAACATGCACCAACAGTCGTGCTCCAATCAAACAGGCTAATAGTTCCAGTCGTGGAATCGTGATCCTCTTAATAGTTGCCAGTCGATTTCTTGCTTCAACGAATCGCACTACTATGACTGACGCATTCTCTATTCGCATGAAGATCACCGTTGCGTACGCTATAGCTGAAGCGTCACAAAACACGTGCAATGTTGTTCTTCCTTTGATAGGTAAGATCCATCGAGGTATCTTGATCTGATCCAATTCTAAAGCTTGCTTCCTCCATTTTATGAACTCGACCCGTCTGTCTTCGTTCAGCTGTTCATCCCATGATTTATTCTCCTTCCAAGCATCTTGAACCATCTTCTTAATCTTGATTGTTGCTGGACAGGTAAATTGAATCGGATCAAAAATGCGATGGCAAGCTGACAAGATACTTCTCTTTGTGATTGATTTTTCTTCATCTATATTTTCAATGACTGCACATTAATGGCAATAGTGTCAGTCTGAAGGTGCCATTTCATACCCAAAATAGAGGCTGGATCTTGTTCTGTGATTCCAGGTTCATTCCACATCCAGTCTCGTAACTCAAATTTGGCTTGCATCATGATGTCGGAGGATTCCTTGATATTTTTTTGACATCATGTGTAGATGACAAACTAAGAATGCAGTTGTCAACGTAAAAACTTCGGGCAAGAAGTTCTGCGCACCTATTATCTTGAAACTGCGGCAGGCTCAAATGATACTTAATGGTTGCAGCTAGCAGAAAAGGACTTGAGGTAAGGCCAAAGACTACTCGGCAATGCCTGTAAAATTTTAGTGTATTCTGGTCCTTTTTCCACCAAAGGAACCGAAGGAATTCACGATCTTCTTCTCGAACCTGAATCTGGAGAAAAGCTTTTCGCATGTCTGCAATGATGCCATACTTTCCAAGTCTAAACCGCAAGAGCAAATCAGGAATGAGCTCAATCAGGTTGTCTCCTTTTTCCAGACATTGATTTAATGATGGGAGCCCCTTTTTCTTGCAACTTGCGTCGAATACTGGACGAATAGGAGTGGTGTGACTATCCTTGAGCACTGGGCGATGAGGAAGATAACTGCACTCCTCCCATTTATCCTCAACTTCCTCGATGAATCTCTCTTTTTCCCACTCCTCAAAAATAGTATCATACTCCTCATACAGCATCTTGCCCTGGACATTCCTTGTTGTAGTCAGCAATCTATTTTCTGTAGTTCGGCGATTGAACGGAACTGGTGGATGTCCAGCTATCCATGGTAGTGACACGATGTACCTTCCGCTTTCGTCTCGTTTCACAGTCTCCTTGAAATGAGTGTTGGAGGCTTCGATTAAATCTCTCCTAGATTTTGTTTCTCTGCTGCATCCATGATGCCAAGCACATCTAATTTCCATAAATCCTGAACGTCGAAACTGTTAACGTGAAATGAAGTCACGATCAGGCATGAATCTTCCATGTCTTTCCCTATTGCTGGTACCATTACTGTCCACCCCAACTTGGTTTCTGTTGCCACAACTCCATTTTGGAATATTTGCATTCTGCCTGTCAGAATGCTGCTAAGCAAGTCTGAACCAATCAACTTGTGGATTGATATCTCTTCACCTTGGCATATGTCAGACAAGTTGATCCCTCGAGCTTTTAACTCACCGAGTATAGTATGATCCTGTACTTGACTGATTTGTCCGAAAATTACTTCCTGATCCAAGAATTTGAGATCATCCATGTATTCGTTGTTGAGGCTGGAAACATTTACTTTGTACACATTGTGCTTCTTTTGACGAATTTCTCCGCCTCCAAACAGATTGTGGGTAAGTGTAACTTGCTGCACTCTCTTTAGGCCCAGAGCGTCCACCATTCTCTTTGAAATATAGGACCGCTGGGATCCACAGTCAAGCAACACTCGAACATTATGCTTCCCCTTTGGTCCGCTTATCTTGACTATCAGAGTTTGTAGATAGACTCCTCCCACGGTAGCGTTGTTTAAAATTGTTGACGTGAATTGATTGGCGGTCTCTTGCTTTGTTGCAGGAATTTCCCTTGAAACCTTTAGTTCCGCTTTTTGGAGATGAGAAGTCTTCTGGGCTTCCAAAGTAGGACACATAATGGGGTAATGCTTCCCTCCGCAGACAGGACAACGTGGCTTTATCCGGCATTTCTTGAATCCGTGGCCAGGAAGCAGGCACCAAAAACAAACATTCTTCCCTTTAGCCTTATCTTTCTTCTCTGGTAGATGCATCCGCTGTCCACTGTAGCATTCTTGACTCGGGTCACCATTCCCACAAAAGATGCAGTTGTTTCGCATCTGAGTGGCGAGGTCAGTAGCCGTCGGCATTTTACTTCCAGTATTCTTCTTAGAAAGAGATTTCCTGTTTGATCGATCATCCTTCGCATCTTGATTGTTGTCGTTCTTGAACGCTGCTTTGGCCATATTCACTCGACTCTCGCCCTTCACTTCTGTCTTCAAAAACGTCATGAGTTGTGTCAACTTATCCTGTACTCCTCTTCCGCTCACCGTATATTGACTTCGTTCCCATACTCTAAGGGTGTCCTCTGGTAGCGCTGATTCGACGAGTGGGTACAGCATAGCCGCAAACTTGTCACGAGTGACTCCCAATGTTTCTAATGCTCGCAGTTGTGTCTCCAGTCTATCGTAAAGCTTCACTACAGACATCTTACCTTCGGCTCTCACATTCTGAAGCACATTCTGAAGCAGGTCACGTACATAAATCTCAACAAGCATTTCATCCTCTCCAAAACGTGATTTGATAAACTCGATGACTTAGGGTAGTTGTCGGCACTCGGTGGAAAACTTTCGACTGCTTCTCTTGCCTCGGAGTTCTCGGCGGTGGCTTGAAAGAGATACTGAAACTTAGTTTCTGGAGGCATCTGTGGATCCCGGTCAATCGTGCTGAACTGACTCCAGAATGTAATCCATTCTCTTGGTTCTCCCCCAAACTTCTTGAACTCCAGCTTCGGTAGTCGATAGTTCATTGCTGCTGTGCCGCTGATTGTACTAACGTCATCCTTTTCCGCAAGAGCCTCGTAATCAGTCATAATGTTACTGAAATTATCTTCGTACTCACAAACGGATTCGTACTCGGTAGTGAAAATGTCTTCAGACGCTGATTCTCGTAGCAGAGCTTCTTCCATCCTCATGTTCAATATTGAAAGCTTTTCATGGTGGGTCTGGAGTCGGCGGAGGATTTTCTCTTCATCTGCTTTCTTGACTTCCTTCTTCTTGATCTCTGTTTCGAGCTCATTGAACGCCTTGGTGAACCTTGCACGCACTGGCGTCCTAAGCCTTTTCAGTTCAGCACTACTAACTGGTTGGTCAGCCATCCTGAGAAGTAATCACTGGTCCACAGTTGCACCTTTGTGTAATCAGTAATTCTTCAATCTGTATCCTGCCGGCTGCGCCAAAATGTTGTCTTGTCTTAAATTTGAAAAAAAAAGACAATACAAGGTCCCGATGGCTTAACCTGAACTATAAGCTCCAGCTTTACAGTAATGCTGGAAACTGACTTGAAAATTATAAATTGATAAATCAATATCTTTGTTGCAGTGATCAGAAGAATTGAGTCACAACGCTGGATGGCGAGGCCTAAAGTAGAAAACAGTGATGAATAATTTAATACTTATTGAAAGAAATATTTATTTAAAAATCACACAAAAATTAATATTAATACAAATATTATTCAAAAACAATTATTAAAATTTATGAGAGATAGTTCTTTTTCAGGCCTGTCAAAACCAAACGTTGGCGTCGAGACAGCTTTGTTTACCGGAGATGCGGGGTATTCTTTTTTGCTCGCGCATGCGCGGGGGGCAGCGGGTGCAGTGTTGCCAGCGCTCGGTTGGCCCAAAAGTACCCATGGTCGCGTCAGTTTTAATAATAAAAATTTGCGTTATATAGAGAGAATGATTTTAAATTTTGATTATAGTTGACGTGATAACAGAGTTTACCTTTTAGTATTGTCATATATTCTAAATTTCACAGCTACAATTTGAATTCCATCATTCCTATAAGTGTGAACATAGCTATAGAACTATATAACTATCATAAAACGGTATTGGTAGAAATACTCTCACAAAATAAAAGTCAAAAACATATAAAATAACTCTTTTTTTTATCCTTAATTATGTAAATATTTGTCTTCATTTTTCCTTTTTATCTTCTGTATGGCGAATCATTACAAGGCGGAATAAAGATTTTGTTTGTTGTTGTATATAGAACGTTCCGAACCTGCCAAAAATGAGAAAGAACTTTGAAATAGCAAATATGTAAATACATGTATACACTCTTGGACAAAACTTGAGGAAGTGGAATCTCTTTGAAGTCGCCGGTCGTATATTAATTTGAAGGAAACAGAATTAATTTTGTCAACACTTGGATTTCTCCTGTGTTTTCAATAAAGGTCACTATGTATCTTTTCCTATAATTGATCTAAACATTTTCTATTTACACTCGATCTGCTGTATTTCTGTGCCATGAGTTGCTACCTTCTAGCCCAAGATAGAATTCATTGCATGCGAAATGTTACCATTATAATGCAATATTTTCTTTTATAAATAAAACATCCTTCCTCTGACTTACTATGATCAAAAATATATTGCGAGGGCTTAGCTCATCAGGGGTAAACCTTCCCAGCGGTTTCGCTAATGTAATCCACCAGACCGCTGTGATATTACATGCTTGATTCTAAAATGATATTGACTTATGCCTCTCTACCCGACACTAGAAAAGTATTCTTGGTTGAGGCATTTAAAGAATCTATAAGAGACACTTCGGGCAGAAAATTATTTTATTTTTTCGACATTTCGACAGAGCAGCCCGTGGAACTTCTTCTCTGCTGTAGTTCGCTAGCCCCCTGACCCAGAGGAACCGTGGAGCTTCTTCCCTGCTGGGGTTCGCCAGCCCCCTGAGGCAGAGGATCCGTTGAGCTTCTCCCCTACTGGGGTTCGCCAGCCCCCTGTTCCAGAGAATCCGTTGAGGTTCTTCCCTGCTGGGGTTCGCCAGCCCCCTGACGCAGAGGATCCGTTGAGCTTCTCCCCTACTGGGGTTCGACAGCCCCCTGTTCCAGAGAATCCGTTGAGGTTCTCCCCTGCTGGGGTTCGCCAGCGCCCTTACCCAGAGGTTCCGTGGAGGTTCTTCCCTGCTGGGGTTCGCCAGCCCCTTGGCGCAGAGGATCCGTGGAGGTTTATCCCTGCTGGGGTTCGCCAGCCCCCTGGCGCAGAGGATCCGTGGAGGTTTATCCCTGCTGGGGTTCGCCAGCCCCCTGTTCCAGAGAATCCGTTGAGGTTCTTCCCTGCTGGGGTTCGCCAGCCCCCTGACCCAGAGGATCCGTGGAGCTTCTCCCCTTCTGGGATTCGCCAGCCCCCTGTTGCAGAGAATCTGTTGAGGTTCTTCCCTGCTGGGGTTCGCCAGCCCCCTGACGCAGAGGATCCGTTGAGCTTCTCCCCTACTGGGGTTCGCCAGCCCCCTGTTCCAGAGAATCCGTTGAGGTTCTTCCCTGCTGGGGTTCGCCAGCCCCCTGACGCAGAGGATCCGTTGAGCTTCTCCCCTACTGGGGTTCGACAGCCCCCTGTTCCAGAGAATCGTTGAGGTTCTCCCCTGCTGGGGTTCGCCAGCCCTCTGTCCCAGAGAATCCGTGGAGGTATTCCCCTGCTGGGGTTCGCCAGCGCCCTTACCCAGAGGTTCCGTGGAGGTTCTTCCCTGCTGGGGTTCGCCAACCCCCTGGCGCAGAGGATCCGTGGAGGTTTATCCCTGCTGGGGTTCGCCAGCCCCCTGTTCCAGAGAATCCGTTGAGGTTCTTCCCTGCTAGGGTTCGCCAGCCCCCTGACCCAGAGGATCCGTGGAGCTTCTCCCCTTCTGGGATTCGCCAGCCCCCTGTTGCAGAGAATCTGTTGAGGTTCTTCCCTGCTGGGGTTCGCCAGCCCCCTGACGCAGAGAATCCGTGGAGCTTCTTCCCTGCTGGGGTTCGCCAGCCCCCTGTTCCAGAGAATCCGTTGAGGTTCTTCCCTGCTGGGGTTCGCCAGCCTCCTGTTCCAGAGAATGCGTTGAGGTTCTTCCCTGCTGGGGTTCGTCAGCCCCCTGACGCAGAGGATCCGTGGAGCTTCTTCCCTGCTGGGGTTCGCCAGCCCCCTGACGCAGAGGATCCGTGGAGCTTCTTCCCTGCTGGGGTTCGCCAGCCCCCTGTTCCAGAGAATCCGTTGAGGATCTCCCCTGCTGGGGTTCGCCAGCCCTCTGTCCCAGAGAATCCGTGAGGTTCTCCCCTGCTGGGGTTCGCCAGCCCCCTTACCCAGAGATTCCGTGGAGGTTCTTCCCTGCTGGGGTTCGCCAGCCCCCTGGCGCAGAGGATCCGTGGAGGTTTATCCCTGCTGGGGTTCGCCAGCCCCCTGTTCCAGAGAATCCGTTGAGGTTCTTCCCTGCTGGGGTTCGCCAGCCCCCTGACGCAGAGGATCCGTGGAGCTTCTCCCCTGCTGGGGTTCGCCAGCCCCCTGTTCCAGAGAATCCGTTGAGGTTCTCCCCTACTGGGGTTCGCCAGCCCTCTGTCCCAGAGAATCCGTGGAGGTACTCCCCTGCTGGGGTTCGCCAGCCCCCTTACCCAGAGGTTCCGTGGAGGTTCTTCCCTGCTGGGGTTCGCCAGCCCCCTAGCGCAGAGGATCCGTGGAGGTTTATCCCTGCTGGGGTTCGCCAGCCCCCTGTTCCAGAGAATCCGTTGAGGTTCTTCCCTGCTGGGGTTCGCCAGCCCCCTGACCCAGAGGATCCGTGGAGCTTCCCCCCTTCTGGGATTCGCCAGCCCCCTGTTCCAGAGAATCTGTTGAGGTTCTTCCCTGCTGGGGTTCGCCAGCCCCTTGTTCCAGAGAATCCGTTGAGGTTCTTCCCTGCTGGGGTTCGCCAGCCCCCTGACGCAGAGGATCCGTGGAGCTTCTCCCCTGCTGGGGTTCGCCAGCCCCCTGTTCCAGAGAATCTATTGAGGTTTTTCCCTGCTGGGGTTCGCCAGCCCCCTGGCGCAGAGGATCCGTGGAGCTTTATCCCTGCTGGGGTTCGCCAGCCCCCTGTTCCAGAGAATCCGTTGAGGTTCTCCCCTGCTGGGGTTCACCAGCCCTCTGTCCCAGAGAATCCGTGGAGGGTTCTTCCCTGCTGGGGTTCGCCAGCCCCCTGGCGCAGAGAATCCGTTGAGGTTCTTCCCTGCTGAGGTTCGCCAGTCCCCTGACGCAGAGGATCCGTGGAAATCTCACCTGCTGGGGTTCGCCAGCCCCCTGACGCAGAGGATCCGTGGAGCTTCTCCCCTGCTGGGGTTCGCCAGCCCCCTGGCGCAGAGAATCCGTTGAGGTTCTTCCCTGCTGGGGGTTCGCCAGCCCCCTGACGCAGAGGATTCGTGGAGCTTCTCCCCTGCTGGGGTTCGCCAGCCCCCTGACGCAGAGGATCCGTGGAGCTTCTCCCCTGCTGGGGTTCGCCAGCCCCCTGGCGCAGAGAATCCGTTGAGGTTCTTCCCTGCTGAGGTTCGCCAGTCCTCTGACGCAGAGGATCCGTGGAAATCTCCCCTGCTGGGGTTCGCCAGCCCCCTGACGCAGAGGATCCGTGGAGCTTCTCCCCTGCTGGGGTTCGCCAGCCCCCTGGCGCAGAGAATCCGTTGAGGTTCTTCCCTGCTGGGGTTCGCCAGCCCCCTGGCGCAGAAGATCCGTGGAGGTTTATCCCTGCTGGGGTTCGCCAGCCCCCTGACGCAGAGGATTCGTGGAGCTTCTCCCCTGCTGGGGTTCGCCAGCCCCCTGGCGCAGAGAATCCGTTGAGGTTCTTCCCTCCTGGGGTTCGCCAGCCCCCTGATGCAGAGGATCCGTGGAGCTTCTTCAGGGAGCAACATCAGCAGTGGAGGATCATCTTGGCATCAGAAATCCATTGATATGGGGGTAATGTAATTGTTTAATTATTAATTAGCTATTTTACTCACATATCAACTAGAGATATTTTAACCCCCAGCTTTATAATAAGAAAATTACACACACACAAAGACCAAATAAATCTATATTACAACCAAGATATTTATTTCAGTATCAATTTTTTTAAAACTTTTATTGTGAATGAAATAGTTTTATCGGACATTAAATTGATATGTTATGTTGAAACCACCTATTAGAAAGTTTCACAAACGTATTTTAAATTAAAAATTTACTAGTTATCTTTGTAGAAGTTTGTGAAATAATTACCAACAAATTTATCTTATTATAGCAAATGATTAACCATTTGATTGCAAGAACCTGCCACATGATGTTTCATATTAGGATAAATTGATCTTTTTTAAAAATATTTCCCCTACAATATTTAATGAAAAATATTTAGGTTAGAAACACACACCCTTTGAATTAATAATTCTCGGTTGTTATTAAACCAATTGATATTAAATCATCTATATAAAATGATTTATTGCATCTTTTTGCAATTTGATGTCTATTTATTGTGTAAAAGGTGCGTCTAATGAATTCGCAGAATGGTACAAAAGTTATAAGGGCAATACAAATAATTTATTAACATTTTTTAAAACATTTCCATTCCGCATCTACTCAGAGTTTCTATCGTTTCTATCCTTTGGTTCGAAATACAATTTTTTCAAAATATATTTTCAAAAAGAAATCTTTTGGAATGCTCTCCAAGTGTTTTTTTTTTCGATTCCGCTATGATGTTCTATCTAGTGTCAAATCTACTTCCTTCAAAAATTATTCAGAGTTGTGGGAGGATGACAAAATCGCCTGGAGCTAAGTCTGGGGAATAAGAAGGTTGCCGAGTAACCGTGTTTGGCCAAATGGTCAGCATAGATATAGCGGTCTGTGGTCAAGCATTGCCTAAATGAATAATCCCTTTTTGAAAGTCCATATTTCATTTATTTTTAAAGAAAATTCAATACACATAAATGCTACAGAAATTTTAAAATAAACATCCTCATTTAATGTCACCGCTTCTGTGTTCTCAACGCTCTAAATATATATACTTTATGTAATCAAAAAATTAAAAAATACGAGTTGATATTAACGACACAAGCGCATTGCAAAGATAAAAAATCCAGTTTCAAAGTCCACATTTCATTTCTTTTTAGGAAATTGTGATGCACATAAATGCTACAGGACATTTAAATAAACATTCTTATTTAATTATTAGCTCCTATTTTCTTGAACCTCTAAATGCTTATACTTCATGCAATCACAAAATTGAAAAAATAAGAATTGACATTAATAACTCTACTAGAGATAATTTCACACATTTCTCCACAGAGAGAGAAAGAGACAATGACAATTAACATACTCTTTTGACATCTTGTCAATACAAGGTTAAAGTGCAAAATCCGCACAAATCAGGGAAAAAAAATTAACAAAAATTAAAAAACATCAAAATTAAATATATATACAACAGACTGAAACCTCAATGAAGGGACGTCTGGAATTGAGCTTCACAAGCCACCTTAAATACGGAAATCTTCTGGTTCATATAGTAGTCACTGTCCCCAATACTCGCTATTGCACGGTCGAGGATTTCCGCGAGAATGATCTTTACATCTGGCGTAAGGCTGGCCAGGACATCCTCCCTAGCTACGCTGTCAAAGACTCGCCCATACTATCGTCTCTGTGTCATAATCCAGGGGACGCAGGACTGACTGAGAGCCCAGTTTATAAAAAAGCTCTTTAATCATATCCTTAGCGTACTGAGGAGACTTTTCATTTTGGGCATTGGAAAATTCGAAATGCTGGTGGACGGTGCAGCCTCGGGGTTTTGTCCTTATGGGCTGTTGATGTTAGGGTCATCTGCACCGGGGCAGCTTCTGGCGCAGGGTGGTCAAATGCTGCAGGTGGAGGTGCAGCTATAGTGGTGGTGGGAGCAGGCGCAGGAGTCTTTACGCTGCTCCTCTGACTTGAGGCCGAAGAGGGCGCTTGTAGTGGCGTCAACCGGTTGGCGTTGGGCGCTGAGGCAGAAGATTCAGAGACCGGAGTCACCTGGGGAGGGGTAGAAGTTTCGCCACAGGCAATGATGTGGCAGGGCTGGAAGGTTAGAAGGGGTCTGCCTAGTGGTGTCAGAACTCATTGCAGCCGATGTCGGCGCTGCGGTATTTTTAGAGGACGTGGGCTGGGAGGATGTAAATGTCGACAGATGTCTACTCTGGTTGTCCTGAAGATGGGCAGGACGACTCTGGGGGGTTCCCAAGGGGCAGGTGACTCGCCGATGTCCCTGGCGGTGACATTTGCTACACCTTACGCCGTAGGTGATGTAGGCGGGTGTTGATTCTCCTTTGGAGATAATCACCAGTTTTGCAGGGAGCTGGTGGAGTTTCCGTCCTTCGTTAAGAAGGACGAAGGCCTCCCTGTTGCGGGTGGTCCAGGAGTAACCTTCGCAAGTTACTACTTCGTAGGCCATCGAGGCCACTTTGCAGTAAGGCCTTAGCGCCGCAACGATTTTCTAATCTTTGACGGCGATAAGAAAGTTGCCTATAATGATCTTCTCGGCCCTCTTCCTGTAAGGGAAGGCTCTCAGGAGTGTGCTGCCGATGGTGAGGCCCTCCTCGATTAGGTGTTAGACCTTCTCAGCGCTGGAAAGTCCCACCAGAACATGGCCGGACATCTTCATAAGCTGGTAGACTGAAGATTTCCCCAGCATCTGCTCCAGCGCTTTTATGTACTGGACTGTGTGGAAGTCTGGGTTCCATTCGATGAAGCAACACTGGTCGAATGTTGCCGCTGCCGACCTCGCTTTGGCTAGTTCTTGTTGCTGTCTGCTACCTCTAATATGCTTGACAGCATATTTTCTTTCCCGCCTCGGTTGTAGTGGAGGCCTGGCTGCGATGGCTTCAGCCTTTGCCACTTTTGTTGGCTGAGTCGGAGATTCCCGGCCTTTTCTCTTCTGTTGGATTTGAGAATTTTCCAATCCAATTCCGACTCCAAAGTCGATTCCTTTTCCGAAGCTTCCATTCTTTCCACCCAATTTGCATAGGCTTGTATTTTTTTCAGTGGCCTGATTTACATTGTCGCTGTTTGTTTGACTGGTTGAAAATGTATTTTTCAAATCAATCTTGGAAATTTCTTCCGCCGACTTCTCGGCAATGGTTGTTTTTTGCTGGAAGGGAGTATCACCATCATGCTTGTAATCATCCTGGCTCACCGCCAATACCTCAAAGGATTTGGATAACTCCATAATATTTATTTAATTCTAAAAATAATTAAAATCCGTTCTTTTTTTTAGGCTTAAAAAAAGAACGCCAAAGAACACGACACGCCGGCGGGGTAAGCGGGAGCGCGCAGGCGCACGTGCGTCCGCGCCGCTCGAGAGAGATAGAGAGATATAGAAGACTTTCTAATTACCCCTCTATCACTGAAACAGAATTGAATAAAAATGGTGAAATTCTATTATCACAACGAGATAACTTGTTTGAACTTTTATACTTTCAATATCTCTGTGTATATTTTGTGTAATATTTGACCAAGAATATCTGGTCACGTATGTGAAATTGCCTGTACATATATTGTGGTTAGGAAATAAAATGTGTGTTAGTTATGTAATACCAGTTTATAAGGGTGATTATTTAGATCTTGGAAAGACCGCTACATTCATAGGAAAGATTCCAACTACACCTCGAGTTTAAAGTATAAGAGTGAATTAATGAAACAAGCGAAGTTTACCGAACACAACTAAACTGACGTAATCGCTGTGAGGGTTCACCATTGATGAGGCAGGCCCTCCTAATATTTACTCAATCGCAGTAATGCCAATAGGATATTGTTTTAATAATAAAAATGTTGCGTTATCTAGAGAGAATAATTTCAATTTTTGATAATAGATGACGTGATAACAGAGTTTAACTTTTAGTAATGCTACCTTCTAAATTTCACAGCTACCAATTGAATTCCATCAATCCTATAAGTGTGAACATAGCTATAGAACTATCATAAAGCGGTCTTTAAGAAACACCCTCACACACAAAAAAAAATCAAAACAAGAATATACATATATTGTATATATAACAACTTTCTTCTCAACCTATAATTATGCAAATATTTGGTTTCATTTTTCTTTTTTATATTTTGTATTAGGAATCATTACAAGGCGGAATGCCTTTATAAAGCTTTTATTTAATTTGCTTCCCTGTCCGTCTGTCTGTCCTCAAACCTTGTAATCAATTTTTAATACACTTCTAGAACACGTAGGAATATGAAATTTAGTACACCTTTCAGAACCCGATGACAATGAGAGTTGACACATTTTCAGACTTCTGAGTTTTCAGGTTGGCCGGCTATGGACAAATTTCCAAATTGCTTCTCAAATTTTGTAAATTAATTTTAATATACATATATCTAAATTGTATTCAACCCAGGTTCTGTTTCCAAATTATATTCAAATTTCAACTTGAACAACCATAACCAATAATCATATAGAGAACTTCTTAAATACATATTTTTAAAAATGTATCATATTTTTATTCTTTAAAATTTTTAAAAGCAAAGTTTTTCATTTATTATAACTCAATTGAAATATACAAGTGTATAAGTGTATTTCAGAAATTATATTTTATTCTCGAAACTTTGATAATCATCATTAATATAAATTAGCATAGATATTTATAACTCAGATTTCTGGAGTGCAGAGCGCCAACTACCGGCACTTATAGTTTTTTTTTTTTTTTTTACTAGTAAATATAAAATTTGCTCATTCAAATCTCACAGAATGAAAATAAATAATTTAAAAAAAAATTTCAGAGAAAAATTGAAGAAATTTTTTAAAATTACTATATGAATTCAAAATATTTTTTCAAAATAAAAAAAATTAACGATGATAACACAAAAAAACTTGATAAATGATAACAGGTTACTTTTAATATTTCAAGAGACATTTGAAATCGGTCAATATTTTTTATTGATTCCCAGAAAGAATCGAAAATACAACTATATTAAAATAAAATGCAACGTTAAAAATCAAATACAAGAAACTTCTCCATGATGACTTTTTTAAATTTCTAAATAATAATATGATACAATGTAAGCTAGAATTTTTGAAAAATTCATTTTCCTGTAAAGGAGTATCAAGACTGGAAATCTATAAAATCAGTATTAAAAATTATAGGCTCTAGAAACGTATCCATGGATGAATTCTCATTTCCAAATCATAAAAAGAACTTCATCTATTGATCTTGCCTTTTACCAATGAAATGAATAAACATAAATGATGAAAATAGAGATTTTTTTCTATTATTTATTCTAATATATATTAATATAGAATTAAATATTCATAGTCTTTTAATTTCGAAAAGGATCATTAAAGCATTTTAACTTTATAGGGGGTCGGTGGAAGGGTGGTCTAAACCATTGGTTTTCGACCCCACCAGCCGGGATTGAATCTCGCATTGAGCAGTTTTTTTTTTTTTTCAATTAAAAAAAATGCTCCAATGGCCCCCGATTCTTGCAAAAGTCCAACCCCACCAGCGAGTGCACAAGTAACCAAACGGGCTCTGGCACATTTGTAAGTGCAAAGTCGAACCGCTTTTCACATGTGGTACATTTACAGTAAAGCAGTCGCTACCTACCCACCATGATTATCATGGCCTGTACCATGTGTACTAGGAATAATAATAAAACTTTATGAATGATAGTAACATTACATTAAATTTTGTAAAAAAAAATCCCTTGTATTTATTTATTTTATATATTTTATTTATTAAAATATGTAAATAAATAATGAACATTTATATATATAAATATACATCCTTCATGTCAGCGTTTAGTTTAGTTAATGGGATACTACCATCAAAGGGGGCTGATAAGTCCGAAAGAGTTTGTAAGAAAATAAAAAGTTATACTAGAAACTTAGCCCTTGAAGCATTATTCATTTTATTAAAGAAAGATTCTATAACCGCGAATTTTCCAAATTGAGTTATAGATTATTTCTCACAAATAAACACACAGTCTTTCTCATCACATTAAAAAGTGAAACTCATAGAAATCACGTCAAGTTAGGAAGTAAATTTAAAATTTAAAAGTGAGAATATCAAGAATTCTGTCTTCAGGAATCATTATTTCCTTGTTTATGTGGAGGAAAGGGCAGAAATATATAAAAGTCGTGGCATTTTAATTGAAAATATTATTTCTTTATTTTTCTTCTTCCATTGACTTATGATGCAAATAAAATATTTTGAAATCTCACAAACTCTCCTTCTATATATTTTATCAATATCCTATTGCATGTTTTTTTATAAACATAATTATCATAATGCACTAATTTATGAACAGGTATTAAATGTCTTCAGAGAGAGAAAGAGAAAATATAAATTTATGAAATCATCAAAATGTTTTGTCTCTTTGGTCATTAAGACTTTCTCTCAATCATCGAGGATGACTTTAAAAAAATATTTTTTTCTTGATTTACATCTCAGGTGGAATGATTTTTTCAAATGGCAAAAAGTGAGGTCTCATTATTAAGCAAACAATAGCATTATATATACTCATTCAAAAAACTGTCTCTCAAAATGGGAAACCAGTGCACCCATTGTACAAAAAGACCCAGAACTCCTCAGGCCACCATGAATGCCTATAATTATGACGAAGTAATATCCAAATATTTTCAAGAGGAAACGGATATTCTTGAATTTAAAAACAGAAACCAAGTGCCATACCATCAGGCCAAAAGAGTCACATTTGGCAAGGAGATTCTTTTTAAAGAATTTAAAGATTCAGAAATGCCTGAACTCCTTGAATTCCGTGCCTGGAAGAAGATGGCAGAGGACTCCTTCTTTTCAAAGAACACCAAGGAGAAGGAAATCCCTGCATGTCCTCCTTCAACACCGAAGAGGTACTTTTTTCAGAGTTCCGGTACCAAGCCACCGTACAACGTGGCAAGAATGCTTGAAGAAGTGGCTAACCATCTTGTAGAATACAAGCACGTTGAAGCCTCCAAGATGGCCGTTAGAATCGCAAGGAAGGCCAAAATTTATGAGATGCGCAGGGAATGGGTTCGCGTCTCAGAATTAGAGCTGAGACAGCTTGAGGAGGAGGAGTAGGTCAAGTGGCTGCGAGGTAAGTCCTATACTAGTTATCACAATATGAAGCTAACCTATTATGTACAGGAGCGTTCCTGCCCGCACGTCTATCTTCCAGGAGTACGCCAGGTAGACCGCCACATCCCCGGTGGTACAACGCTCCTCGCGGTGGTAGACCATCAGCCACCGCCACTCGACCTCTCCTCTTCTGCCTTCACGACCCATAACATCCTTCCACCTTGCCATCAACCACCATGCCAACCTGCTACAACGACCCCGCCCCAGTTGGTTGCTTGGAGATCAAGGTCCTTCTTTCTTTATTCTGAAGGCATTCTGGTTGCCCATTAACTCTCCAAATCCATGCCCATAACTATAACATAAATGATCTGATTTCGCATAATTTGGCCCATATGATTTGAACCAAGCCTCGTTTCTGAAGTTTCGTTGAATTAACCATGAGGTAAAGCTGTTCTACTTACCCTAAAATAATCTTCTTCCTAAACAATTGCATTCTGGTATTGATGAAGAAGTAAAAAAAGAGTGGAAAAATATGATCAAATGTTGATTTCAAAAATGAATCGCACAAATTGCTCCAATAGCCGGAATTTGTGAAATAGGGAACTAATATATACATGGAAAATGCTTCAACTTTCATCTGTCATTTTGGTTTCTGCACCAGCTTACTGAGTAACCTTCAATATGGAAAAAGGTATACAACACAAGACATTTCAATTTTTACTATAGTCAACTGAGTGTTATATCAAGATC
>CP092864.1:19761759-19795049 GCA_030710605.1 Cordylochernes scorpioides
GCGCTAATAAACCATGGCCCTACCTCACATTTATAACATATTATTTCTTTTGAAGACCTTTACATATAACAAGCAATATTCGGCGATAAAGTAGGCGTTCGGCGTTCAACCCAAGCTACCAACTCTATAATTTGAATGTTTTCAGGGTATAGTTTATCAAAAAATCAAAAGATATCGAAATTTATTCTAGAATGATGTTCTTCAAAATTAAAGAAAGTGAACATATGTCTGTGTTAGGATATATCTGCAAGAGTCATGTCCCAGAAGTCATATTCAAGACTAGTTGAGTGATGAAAAGGTCGAATCCATCCCTCTAAGCAAGTGAAAAAACAATACACCCATTTCTTCACGAATATTATATTCATCTCAATCAACACTTGCTTGAACTCAGAAAGCAAGCAATCATAATTAAATTAATTTTTACTTGAGCACGAAAGATTTTATCATCAGATGAAAATGAATTCCATTCAAACACTCTTTGACCATATATCTGTCTAAAGATATAGTCACAAGAGCCATGTCCCAGAAGTCATAGTCAAGACATGTTGAATGGTGAAGGTTTGGAATCCATCTCTCTGGGTCTGTTCAAGATCAAGAAAAAGAGACCCAATGCTTTACAAATAATGTATTGAGCTTCTAACAGCTCTTTCTTTAATCCAGAACGTGAGCTATCATAATTAAAAGAATTTTTATAAGAGTATGAAAGATTAAATAAAATGATATTAAAAGTTAAATCAATGAATTTCATTCAAAAACATTTTAACAATGATTTATCAATGATAAATTTAAATATTCCTTGGTTTGCTATTTGAGAAGAGTTTGATGGCAGATCAAATTTCAAGTTGATTCAATTCTTATTATGAGAGAAGCTGCTGTTTTCTATAACAAAAAGATATTATAAAACAATCTTAAATGTAAAAATTTTACTTTTATATTTTAATTCTAACAAATAATTTTTAGAAAAAGAAAAGTATTTGAATACAACTTTGCTTGTTCTTCGATTAGATAACAAATAATTTAAGAAGAAATAATTGCGATGCAACTTATAATACTTTATTCATCAGTAATTGAAGTTGAATATTTTAGTTTCTAAATAAGAGTATGATGATAGGCTGTGTGTCTAAATCTATTTTGCAAAAAGTTTTGAATTTAAAATTTTCAAATTCTAGGCTACAAAATCAAATCCAATGGCAGTGTTCGCGTGCATGCACTACCTACAAATTTTAACAGAAACATTGATGCACCTCTTCAATATTTCCATATTTAAAATAGATGAATAGTTTTCATATATACTACTTTTCGATAATATGCCATGATATTTTTGTTCCGTTGCGTTAAAAAATGAAGATGGGTGCTTGATCAAACCCAATAACTATTATATTAACAAAATATTGGGCATTATAATATCAGTGAAAATTTGAAATAAATTTATAAAAGCAATATTCAAAGCAAGTCTGATAGGCTCGAGTCCAGTCGCGCGTAAATTCTTTCTACAAATATTCATTTTAAAATGTTTATACTTATAAAAGAAACCCCTGTGGAAGACTTTTTATTAACCTGAAAGCTTGCGAAAAACTAATAAATTAGTGAAGAAACCTTTTGAGGAGCACTCAATTAATTTTTTTAAATAATATTTAGTGCAGCATTAAAATTTAAGAAAACATTTACTAAATCCTACTTGAGAACAGCATTGTTCATTAGATTTTCTCATTTTAAAAACTCGTCAAAAGATAAGAATGGCATATTTTGAAAGAAGTACTCCATAAAATGAGGGTAGTAATTCCAGTGGTGATTAACAAAATTAGTAGCTGATCTTGAATGACCATTAGTACAAACTGACATTCCAATATTGCATTGTTTGACACAAATATTAAAGTCGATTTGAAATTAAGTCTTTGGTGACACTTTCCAAATTAATCAAACATGGCTTTAATGCAAAAAAGTTTTCTCTATGAAAACATATAAGAACAGACTGAAAATAATTGAAATCGATTAGGAATAGAAAGAGAATTTCATCTTGTGGAAAAGTATATATTTCAAACAATTATGTTCATTTTTAATGAATTATTTTCACAGATTTTTCACTACCGTGAGAAAATGTTAGGCTTGGCGAATAAGGTCTTATCAGTGTTGGATATTCCAAGTCATTTAACCCAAACTTTCACAAGTTGTTTAAAAGAATAAAAACTTTATATGTGCATGAATCAAAATTTTTCTTAGAATATCATAGTATATAATTCTTATCATGGGTACACTATCTTTAAAATTTTTAATAGTGCCAAAATGAAAAGTATTATTTATCAGTATAACACACACACTCTTATATGGAACCTTTACAATATAGAAATTAATTTAAAGAACTCTTTATTTAATATAATCGATATATTTTATTCAAAAAAATTGTTTTTTTAGGAATGAAAAGAGTTTTCTGAATATTATTGCGTGTGTCAGCACATATTTATTAAAAAATATGTACTGAATACACTTTTTAAATTTTGAGATAGTATATTAGGTATAATAATAATATCAATTATTTCTTTAATTATCGTTAATTTTAATATTAAGGAATTATTGATTTAAAAACTAAAATATTTACAAAATTTTGAATACAAGCTTCTTTATTTTGTGGTCACACTGCTTTGTGGTGTTGGCAAGCAAA
The DNA here is from genome assembly GCA_030710605.1 of Cordylochernes scorpioides. Taxonomy (NCBI): domain Eukaryota; kingdom Metazoa; phylum Arthropoda; class Arachnida; order Pseudoscorpiones; family Chernetidae; genus Cordylochernes; species Cordylochernes scorpioides. The sequence goes on from CP092864.1 coordinate 19,764,419, forward strand.
TTTGTGAAAAAGTTGAGCGGTTTGCTCTAAGGGTGTGACCCGACTCAAACTTGGCGTGGTTTGATAATACGCCTGTGTTGATATATTTCTTTCTAACTGATTTCTTTTTGGATATATACTTTTCGGATTGTCTTCTACAAAGAAATCTACGAACGATCCATTGGCGAAAGATTCACCGCAAACTGTAAGTTTCTTTTATATCAAAGCTTCAAAAATTTAAACAAACAATGACCGGTCCCTTGTTTTGACGCTTGTTGATTCCAACTCGAACTAATACTTAAAAAAAAAAAAAAAAACACTGTATTTAATTATTTGAATTCATTTTATTTAAGCTGAACTCTTGTGATCTGTAAACATTTTATTATTAAGTATTTTATTATCAAGTTTTTTAATAGCAAAAAAGGTTTGATGATCGCATTCATATACAGTTTATATATACTAGAATTTGAAAAAAAAAAATAATAATAACAATTTTTATCCTATATATTTTTAAATATTTGTATTTTTTTTTTTCTTAGAATATATATATTTTTTAAATTAAGCTTTGAATAAAAACAAAAGAATGCAGCTTTATTTTATCTACCACCCTTCCTTTTTTTTTTAAAGCTTTTAAATAACCTTTTTTTTTTTTTTTTTTGACATTATTGTTTATATTTGAGACTCTTAACGTTTTCTTTAATTCAACCAAGTTTTTTAAAATCTCAAATTAAATTCCCTTTCAAATGACTATCATTAATTAAAACTTTGTATAAATCAAAGTTTTATTAATAATCCAAATCAGTCTATTTAACGAACTATAATGTAACAATGTCTCATCATCTATAATATCACATTGTTTATAATTCAACACAACCACCTTAAAGTGTGGTTTCCCACTATGTACTAAGTGTCAACCTGCAACCCCAAAACACATTATACACTGTATTGACTCATCCATTGATGAAATCTACTCTTCCCCGGCAGATACCATCAACAAGCTTTACAAGCTTGATACCTTAGTGTGATTGAGGGGAGATAAGAAAGAAGACCTTAAAAGTGTGGTTTTCCCACTATGTACTAAGTGTAATTCTCAACCTGCAACCCCAAAACACATTATAGACTGTATTGACTCATCCATTGATGAGCTCTACTCATCCCTGGCAGACACCATCACAAGCTTTACAAGCTTGATACCTTAGTGTGATTGAGGGGAGATAAGAAAGAAGACCTTAAAAGTGTGGTTTTCCCACTATGTACTAAGTGTAATTCTCAACCTGCAACCCCAAAACACATTATAGACTGTATTGACTCATCCATTGATGAGCTCTACTCATCCCTGGCAGACACCATCAACAAGCTTTACAAGCTTGATACATTAGTGTGATTATGGGGAGATAAGAAAGAGAAGAAGAAGAAGACCTTAGTGTGTATTGACAACAAAATATAGAAAAATGTAATCTAATACAACTGAATATTTTGATCCTGTAAAAGATGTTCAACTTTCTTTATTTCAACACACAAAACGCGATATCCCAGCTAGGGATAATTGCGTCGATTTACATTTTTTCAAACAAACAGTTATAAACATATTATACAAGAAAAGGTAATCAAAAATAAAAAGAGAATCAACAATATATATTAGGAACCTGAAAAGGTTAGAAAGATAATCATAAATATATTTACAAAAATAGTTAAACCTATGATAATTCTCTATAGTATTTACAAATTGATATAGATCTACAACATTGTCTGTTGTCTAGCGGTGAAGAAGAGTGGGTATTCCAAAGGAAGGTTGAACTAAAGAATTGTTATAAACTACATATCATTTCTGATAAGGCACAATTTGGATTATAGATACAAAAAAAAAATATTAGGCCTTATAAAACAAGGTAATAAGACCAAATCCAAATAAATAAATAGTGTGTGACGTTTCAGTAACAACGTTGTTACTATCTTCAAACAAAAGTACTGAATGAGAAATTTTAACACAATTCAGTACTTTTGTCTGAAGATGGTAACAACGCTGTTACCGAAACGTCACACACTATTTATTTATTTGGATTTGGTCTTATTACCTTGTTTTATAATCTATAATCCAAATTGTGCCTTATCTATTAGGCCTTATTTTTTTTGTATCTATAATCCAAATTGTACCTTATCATTTTTGATAGACTTCAATGGACCTATGAAGTTATTCTTCTTATGAGCTGAAGAAAATGGAATCCTCCAAAGTGAATATCAATTTTGATGGCATCACTTAAAGATTTTATATCATTTCATTTATCTAGATAATGTTTTTAATTTTGCTAACTCACATACTATCTTATACTATTCAAAAAGATCTTCAAAAAAATTAATCAGATGATTAAGAATCAAAATACAAAATTTATATTTCTCAATAGATATATTACAAAAAAAAAAGGATAAGGCACACAATTTGGATTATAGATTATAAACATAAGGTAATAAGACCAAATCCAAATAAATAAATAATGCATGATGTTTCTATAACAGCGTCCGAAGATGGTAACAACGTTGTTACTGAAACGTCACACACTATTTATTTGGATTTAGTCTTATTACCTTGTTTTTGTAATCTATAATCCAAATTGTGCCTTATCAAAATTATAATCGAAAACAAAAATTGACACAATAATTCTTGCAAAAATTTTTGATTTTAGTTGGTTTTTTTTTTTTTTTAATGAATAAAGTTGTTATTTTGACATGTTTTCATCACTCAAATGTGACAGCATTTATTGGCTTTTTCAATGGTTATTACATAATGCTTAAAGAGATTTATTTGAGGACAATCATTGAAGATAATCTTCCATGTAAAGATGAAGCAGTTGTAACCACTACAAGGTTTGTGTCTTCATTTATATTTAAAAGTAATTATAGTCTTTGCTCTCATTTTATATAATTTCTGGGTTAGTCCCAATTATCTCTTGTCCCAATTAACAAATGTACATTTAAAATGCTCTAAAAATCTCACAATTTTTTAAATAGCCTGGAAGTAGTTTAGATGCTGCCCCAGAGTACCTTGTTTACATTTAAATGACTTGACTGAAGAGGTTCATTTAACCTAACCATAACCTAACTTAATACCCTTTTGTTACAAACACAAGGGACAAGCACCGGTTCTGTCCTCCTAAGAGAACAACAGTCTTTGATTTCCATACTTAAGTCTGGTCATCTACGGACAATGACTTTCCAGAATGGTTGCAAGGTTTTCCCACTATGTACTAAGTGCAATTCTCAGCCTGCAACCCCAAAATACATTATTGACTTTATTGACTTATCCATTGATGAGCTCTACTCTTCCCTGGCAGACACTATCAAAAGTCTCAAGCTTTACAAGCTTGATACCTTAGTGTGATTGAGTGGAGATAAGAAAGAAGAAGACAAACACAAGGTAATAAGACCAAATCTAAATAAATAAATAGTAAAGGAAAACATTTCTAAGATTCCATCTTTTAGTGTAGTATATATAAGCAGAATGATCCAATATAGTATTTGATCTCTAAAGAAGCGATCTGGTAGATTAAATTAGCAAAACCGTTGGGAGGGTTCGCCACTGATGAGCCAAGCCCTTTCAATAATTTTTTCATCACAGTAAGGACAGTAGAAGTTTGATTTATGTGCTAAGGAAACATTTGTGCCTTAATGTTCTCTTTTGCTATGTATAGATGGCGCGTTATTGTTTTATATAAATAAATAGTGTGTGACGTTTCTGTAACAGTGTTGTTACCATCTTTAGACAAAAGTTATTCTCCCTATGAGCTGAAGAAAACAAATTCCAAAGTGAATATCGATGTTGATGCCATCAATTAAAGATTCTATTTTAAAGAGTTCAGGATCAGAAGCTTTCCTCATTCAGTACTTTTGTCTGAAGATGGTAGCAACACTGTTACGTAAATGTCATACACTATTTATTAATTTGTATTTGTGGTCTTTTATTATCTGGTGTTTTTAATCTATAACCCGAATTTGCCATATTCGTTTGTTACTCATCGCACCATGCTCAAATTTAATGGAAAATCAAAACATTCCCGAAATGCCTCAAATGCGATTCCCAGCCTGCGAGTCCTGAACATCTATTCAATTGTATCAAATCCTCCAAAAAAGACCTCTGGGAAAACCCCAGGATAGAAAAGCTGAGACAATGGAACCTAATGGAGATTATTTAAACACTAGAGGAATAAGCAACAACAACAACCTATCACACCTTATTAAACTTGCTTCTACTTCATGTGCCGGTGCATGCTATCAAGTCTTTGGTGTCCATATCATGATCTAAGCCTTAACATGGGATCAATTGACATTTTATTGTATAATAGTACAGTAGAACCTCCCTGTATAGGACAACACCTAATTGCAGAGCCAAAGTGTCCTTTAGGAAGAGGGTGTCCTCTTACCGGAGAGTTGCTAAATTGTAAAAATGGTAATTTTGCAAATGAAAACTGTTCTTTGTGGAGAGGTTTCAGCTAAAGGCAGGTTCTACTGTATTTGAATCCATTGAGGATAGTAAACACTCTTTGGTAGATGACAGTGGCTTTGACATTTTGTGAATATTCATTAATCTCCTATCATGAGAGACCATAGCCATGGCTAAACCAAATCTATCTTGAGCTGGTCTATTATCAAAGACAGATCATGTCAGCCATAGTAACTGATAGTCATTCTGATAGTCACCCCCCAAAGAGACTATGGTCTCTCATAGGAGACCTTAAAGGAGGTCCATGGAAGGATGGTCTAAACCATTGGTTTTTGACCAATACGACCCGGGATCGAATCCCGCATTGGCCACTTTTTTCTAATAAATAAAAAAAAAATGCTCCAATGGTCCCCCAATTCTTGCAAAAGTTCAAACTCACCAGGGAGTGCAAGTAACCAAACGGGGCTCTGGCACATTTGTAAGTGCAAAATTCAAACTGATTTTCACATATTGTAGACATGTGGTGGACTAACAGTAAAAGCAGTCGCTAACTATCCACCATGATTATCATGGCTTGTACCACATGTACTTAGGATACATTTTTTTAAAAAAAGGGAGACCTGTAGGTTTGTATTTATTGTCTGAACTATTTTGATTGAAAGTTGCCATCTGGAACAAGTCTACCCCTATGGTACCAGCATTGGCTAAAAAACATATGCATCCAGTAACGAAAGAGCTAACTTTACCTAGTTTAACCTAGCCTAACCCATCCAATGTAAACAAGGGGCAGCAGCATCTCTCAGCAAACCTCCCACAACAACCGTTGTTAATTGTGACTGCAGATATAATTGGGGATACTGATAAAGCACAATTTGGATTATAGATTATAATAAAAGAAAACAAGACCTAATCCAAATAATTTATTTATGTGTGACGTTTCGGCAACAACATTGTCACCATCATCAGACAAAAGAATAAAAATTGTCTGATGATGGTGACAATGTTGTTGCCGAAACGTCACACATAAATAAATTATTTGGATTAGGTCTTGTTTTCTTTTAATTGGGGATACATTTCTCTCAGCAAGTAAATGGATGACAATTGACTGTAATTAAGCTAGTACAGCATTTAAATTGTCAGGTGGCATTTTCTAATGATTGTGTGACATTATGCTTTGTAACTACTAAGGCTATAACATCTCTTTCTTTGTGAAAAAAATAGTACAACTGTAAAATTGTACTCGGATAAGGTGAATTAATTTAAGAAAAAGGCATCTCCTTATCATGCAACTGAAAGTTGCTGATAGCTTGCACCATCTATTGGAATAAAAATCAACAAATAGTTGATATTTATTCCAATAGATGGTGCAGGCCATCAGCAACTTTCAGTTGCACAATAAGAAGATGCCTTTTTCTTAATCTCTTTCTTTTTTTACTTTTTGTGCTTTAAACTGTAAAATAATTTCTGCCCAAAGTGTCTCTTATTTAAGAATGCTGGCCAGGCTATCTTCAAGAGAGAGAAGTAGTTATAATCTACATGAGAATGTGAACTAGAAGAAACACAACCCACCAATGTATTGAATGCTGTGGTAATTTTGACTGGCTAATGGGAAAAGTTTTTCGTTTAAAGAATGTATGGAGAGAGAGTTGTACTGTGTAATGTTCTCCTCTGCATCCAAATTGATCCTGCTCAATTAGTTTAGCAAATACTTCCTGGTTGTTTGAAATGTCATTCTCTTTCATTTGTTCACATGTTTATATAATTTAACTCTACCCATTTCTTCTTTCTTATCTCCACTCAATCATATTAGGATATCAAGTTTGTAGAGCTTGAGATTTTTGATGGTGTCTGCTGGGGATGAGTAGAGCTCATCAATGGATAAGTCAATAATGTGTTTTGGGGTTGCACTTTGTACATAATGGGAAAACCTTGCAACCATTCTGGAAAGTCATTGTCCGTAGATGACCAGACTTAAGTCTGGAAATCAAAGACAAGAATCAAAGGACAGAATTGGTGCTTGTCCCTCCTGCTCTGTACCAGTCATGAAGCATAGTGGGGAGATTTGACAGCCATCATTTTAATTTATTTGAAAAAAAGTTGATTTAAATAAGGTAGAACCTGTCTCTAAAAGACAACACCTCATTACAGAGCCAAAGTGTCCTTTAAAGAGAGGTGTTCTCTTTCTGGAGAGCAGCTGAATAGTTATAAATTGTTTAGAGGTGTTCTCTAGCAGGAGTTAAAGGACTCTAATGAAGGTGCTATTGTAATTGCAAAGTTTGTGGTGGCTTGGAAAAGTTTAGGTAGTTCTTCTTTAATTTTCTTCCTAATGGTAAAGCCCATCTCCCCTCACTCTTTACTCGAATCCCATCCCTATTCTTTTTCCAGCTTTTTAGAAAGGTTGGATCCATCAGTGCTAACCAAGCATGTTGGGCATTTTACAGCAGAACATATCCTATGAGAGAACAATCCTTCTAGAAGACATCTCTTTACAAAGGACAGGTTTTTTTTTTTTAATCTCCATAATGACCATTTTGACTATTTAGCAACCTTTCGATAAGAGGACACACCTCTCTCTTAAAGACACTTTGACCCCTGCTACTAGGTGTTGTCCATTACAGGAAGTTCTACTGTACATGTGCCAAGTGTTTGAAGTTATCATCAGAGATGGGAAGTGGTTTTCAGCCTAACTTGAACTCTGCTCAAGAAGTGGTGGTGAAGAGATGTTCTTGACCCTTGTTGTACCCAACTTGAGTCAGGGGAGGGGTAGACCGACCCCCCCTCCCTCTCTCCAATCTCTTACAGCCCCACCCTATCTAATCACACCTCAAACATCAGATTTTTACCTCCTGATAAAAAAAAAAAAGATTTGACAATATATTTCCTTCCCCAAAATAATGTTCCTTTTTTTTTTTTTTTTGGAAATCCGTACTTTCCCAACTTTGTGAATTGCTAACAAGGTCAAAGAAGAAGTAAATTATACATGACGTAAAAACATGGTTGATTTTGTTGAACTAGAGAACTTGGTAAGAAAACTTTTATACAGATTTTTTTTTAAACAAAAATCTTTCATTTGATGATGATCATAGAGCAGAAATGTCAATGTAATGGCTTATATCTCTATTCTGTTTTCATGTTACTTACCATTCATCTCTTCTTCTTTCTTATCTCAATTTCTAATTTTGAAATCATGTTCATCTAAATCTAGTAGAACTTGGATAATTTTTTGACACTCATGTTGTTTAAACCTCGCTTAAACGAACCTGGGATATAGCGAACCTTCTCTTATAATGAACCTGAAAAATAATTCCAATTTCTCTCTCATTTTCTAATACAGTAAACTATGGCTATAGTGAACCACAAGTTCAGTCCAATTGGAGTTCACTATAGAGAGGTTTTACTGCATTTATAAATAATCAAAACTACTTACTTCTGTAAACCTAAATTCAATAAAATGAAAAAAATTGATGGGGGGGGGGCTTGGCTCATCATTCATGAACCCTCTCAGTGATTTGATGCAACTTGAGAGAGGTTCGCCCTTGATACACCAAGTTTTCATACTTTTTATTGCTACCTTCTGATATTTCAATGAGAATGGGCCAATCTTCATTCCAAGAACACCTCTCTAGAATAAAGGCATTTTCCTTATTGTTCAACTGAAAGTTGATGATGCTCAGTTGCACAATAAGGAGATGCCTTTTTTTAATAATTTATGCACCTTATCCCAGTACAATATCACATTTGTACTATTTTTTCACTTCTCTAGAAGTTTTCTTATCCATCAGTGTGTGTATTAGACATTAAAAACAAGCAAATAGATGGGGATGAACTACTATGAACTATATTGTACAGAGAGAAGATGGGGATGAACTATATTGTACAGAGAGAAGATGGGGATAAACTATATTGTATAGAGAGAGGAAACTTTATGCTAAAGTAGTTCATTCCTGTCAATTTGTATATTTTTTAAAACGGCCAGATTCTCATACACACCAACGAATACTCTAATAGATGATAAAGCATAATTTGGATTATAGATTATACATATTATAGATTATAAATTGGCGAAACCGCTGGGAGGGTTCACCACTGATGAGCCAAGCCCTCCCATCGGGGTACTACAGTAAAACCCCGCTAAGACGAACCATGGATATAACGAACCTTCCCTTATAACGAACCCATCGAAAATCCCAATTCCATTCCATTAAAATTACCATCGCTATAAACGAACTTTTCACTTTTCAAACTAGCGAACTATCGCTATAACGAACCCAATTTTGGTCCCAAAATATTAAATTCTATCAAAAATACCATGCTTATAACGAACTTTTAATTTTAATTCTAAAATTCCAAAATTATAATTTTCAAAACTAATTAAAATTTTGTGTGAGCTCTAGCTCGCAGATCGCAATTCAAAACAAAGAATTTAGCGACATTGGGTGTTTTTATTCACGTTCTATTTTTATACTGCATACTTTTACAAATTTTTCATGCCTTATTGAAAACTAAATTTCTTAACTCTACATTAGGAAAATTCCTTAACACATGATTAAATTATTAAAACCAGTTTTAAAAGATAATGGAAGTGCCAAAGAAAAAGTCGCTCGTACCAAGATATCACTTGAAAAGAAATTAACCATCATAAAAGCTATTGAGAGTGGTACATCGCAAGCGGAACTTCGGAAGAAAATGAAAATGAGCAAAAGTAGCATTTCTACGATATGGCAAAAAAGAAGACTAAAAAAAAAAAAATGCTACAAAGATGAATCAATCCCAACTATTGCCGCTATCGTCAGTGTCATTATACACTTTTAGAAGAAGCCTTGTATACGTGGTTAGTACAAGCTAGGCTTCATTTTAAAAAATGAAGATTTCTTTGCTAGATATGAAACCACATTTTTGAGGAATATGTTAAAGCAGAAAAAAATAACAGACTTCAAGTAAGCCATTGTATCCTATATTGTAATATAATAATATTTATTTAAAATATATTTTTATACCTTATAAAATATTATTAATAAAGTTTTTATTTAATTTTTATAAATAAGGTATACTTTTCTTGGATTTTTTTGACATATGGGGGGCAGGTTGCATTTATACTAATTAAATTATCAGAGGAACTGATCAAAAAGGCAATATTTTCACATGATTTTGTTTTTATTTTAATATACAGATTTAATATATAGAAATAGGTTAATTTAGGGGGGAAAAGCAGCCAATATTAAGAGGTAGTCTTTTTTTTTGCGCATGCCCTTTAATTATATCCTCAAAAAAAAAAAATTAAATACCCAAACCGTGGCTATAGTGAACCAAAAGTCCCGTCCCAATGGGGTTCACTATAGAGGGGTTTTACTGTATATACCATCGCAGTAAGGGAAGTAGAAGTTTGTATTATGTATAAAAGAAACATTTGTGCTTTTAAATTCTTTCATTTTATATGTATAGATGGCGCGTTATTACTTTGTTAATTATTCTATATACAGTTACAAGCGTCATCCGTTCTTAATTCTTCATCTCCTAATCATTTGTCATCTGTCACCTTTGCTTTTTTTTTGGAATGGCGCTCTCTTATTGGTTGGCTACAATCACACCACCTTTGCCCCCCCCCCCCCCCCCATCATGCCCCCCCCCACTCGCTTTTTCGTTTTTGTAACTATTGTGTTGGAGCGGGTCACTCCTTAAATAAATGCATATATTAGTTAATAACTAAATGGAATCCTCTCTTTCTTTTTCCCAGTAAGAGACACCTACGGAAGCCAAACAGTACATAGACAGATAAAGCACATAGGCTATAGTTATTAACTGATATATGCATTTATTTAAGGCGCCAATTTATAATTGTAACAAATAGTATTTGAATCAAAACATTCAATCGGGTAAAACACGGGCGTTGCCCGGGTCATTCGGCTAGTAGATTATAAACACAAGGTAATAAGACCAAATCCAAATAAATAAATAAATGGTGTATGATGTTTCGGTAACAGCGTTGTTACTGAAACGTCGCACGCTATTTATTTATTTGGATTTGGTCTTATTACCTTGACTCTAATAGATATTAATTCCCTATATGCTTAAATTAAATCAATCAAAGATGCATCCGTTTCTTTATCAGTTTTTATTAGCTCAAGATTTCAGGGTTATCAGCTCTTCGACGAAGTAACACAATAACTCAGTGACACAATGAGAGTTATTGTGTTACTCTAGTCAAAGGGATGATAAGCCCTAAAACTTGAGTTAAAACTGATAAAGAAACTTATTCCCGGATGTATCTTTGATTTACTTAACATAAATAGATAATAAAAGCTTCTAGAAAAGTTATTCTTAAGAAACAATGTGTGGTTCATTGGCGGAAGTGCCATGCAGGTTAAGAATTGCACTTGGTACATAGTGGGAAAACCTTGCAACCATTTTGAAAAGTCCTTATCGTAGATGACTAGACTTAAGTCTTCACACACAAGATCTTAATGTGTTTGTATGTATCATATATAAATATAACTCTTTTTATTCATTTCTTTACCCAATTTTTTAATTGTTTAATATGAGCTCATCAATATAGATATACACACACACAAATGCATTTAAAAAAATAAACAGTTAAACCTGTCTATAGCGCCCCCTCTAAATAGCGCCTTCCTCTCTATAGCACCCGATTTTAAATACGTAGTACAATGCGATATTTACATTAAAAGTGACATGTCTATAGCACCCCCTCTCTATAGCACCCTATTTTGGTGAGTCCCAAGAGGGGGCGCTATAGACAGGTTTAACTGTATAAGTATGTGTTCAGAAAAAACACAGCCACATCATAATTTATTTAATCAGGGAACCATTCCCCTGAGAAGAGTGATGTCACTGAAACGTCAGAAGTTAAATAAATCATTGAATGATGTGACTGTGTTTTTTTATGAATCTACTTCCAACTAACAAATGGTCTTCAGAAATATATGTATAATGTGAAAAAATAGTACAAATGTAACATTGTACTGGGATAAGGTGCATAAATCATGAAAAAAGAAAAAAGAAAAAGGCATCTCCTTATCGTGCAACTGAAAGTTGCTGATGGCTGAGCGCCATCTATCGGAATAAATATCAACTATTCTCGTTGATTTTTTTATTCCATAATTGGCCAAATACCCATTCTTGATTAATCAAGAAAAGCTAACCACGGACGCATTTCGGGCTGTTGGCCCTCATCAGCGTGGTGCAAGCTGTACCTCAAAGACCAAAAAAATTGGTCATTAAGGCATCCTGAAAAATCATGAAACGGGTAGTTAAGGCCAGAATATATATATAAGGCCAATTATGGAATAAAAAAATCAACGAGAATAGTTGATATTTATTCCGATAGATGGCGCTCAGCCATCAGCAACTTTCAGTTGCACGATAAGGAGATGCCTTTTTCTTTTTTCATGATTTATGCACCTTATCCCAGTACAATGTTACATTTGTACTATTTTTTCACATTGTGTAGAGTCCTCACGCAATTCTGGCCTTAACTACCCGTTTCATGATTTTTCAGGATGCCTTAATGACCAATTTTTTTGGTCTTTGAGGTACAGCTTGCACCACGCTGATGAGGGCCAACAGCCCGAAACGCGTCCGTGGTTAGCTTTTCTTGATTAATCAAGAATGGGTATTTGGCCAATTATGGAATAAAAAAATCAACGAGAATAGTTGATATTTATTCCGATAGATGGCGCTCAGCCATCAGCAACTTTCAGTTGCACGATAAGGAGATGCCTTTTTCTTTTTTCAAATATATGTATGTGTGAAGATACATATATAATAATTTATTCTCTTATACATGAAAAAACAATAGAAAAAAATAAAAAGGTTAGGTGTTGATATTAAAAATAAAAAAGGCATATCCTGACCAGGAGCACAAGAAATTTGGTTGGCCAAATATCAGGGAACAGGTTAAATCAATGTTTAGTTGATTTCTGTTCCACCTGATGGCGCTCTGCCTTCTGAAAAAGCACATGTGCTCCTGGTCAGGATATGCCTTTTTTATTTTTAATTCTCTTATACGTTTACATTTTTATTCTGGTTGAAGGATAGAAATGTCCGAGAAAGCTCGGTCGGCTAAATAAAAAACCGTACAAGAAACTCTCCACCTCAAGATTTTGTACTTCTTTTGATTAGGTGATTATTTAACTTACAAAAATTGATAAGACACAATTTGGATTATTCTATATACAGTTACGAGCGTCTTTCCTAATCCGTCATCCTTCTCTGTCACCCTTTGCTTTTATTGGTTGGCTACGGTCACGCCACCTTTGCCCCCCCCCCCCCCCCCCCCCCCCCCTGCCGGCGGCGTGCGCCTGTTGGCTGCCGGCCAGCACGTGACTTCCCTGTGCGCTCGCATGGTGGGCTGTAGGGCTATAGTTATTATTAACTAACATATGCAATTAATTAAGGCACCAATTTAGAATTGCAACAAATAGTATTTGAATCAAAACATTCAATCGGGTAAAACACAGGTGTTGCCCGGGTCATTCGGCTAGTAGATTATAAATACAAGGTAATAAGACCAAATCTAAAATAAATAAATAATGTGTGACATTTCAGTAACAGCGTTGTTACCGAAACATCACACACTATTTATTTATTTGGATTTGGTCTTATTACCTTGTGTTTATAATCTATAATCCAAATTGTGCCTTATCATGGACCATTTATTCTTTTTATAATGATTTTTTTTTTACACACGTTGCTCCTCTGAAATGAAAGATATTGAAGGAAGGGAGGGGGGGTTAGAAGTGTGGCTCATCATTGGTGAACCCTCCCAAAAGAGATTAAATTGCTAAATTGAGGAAGACCACTCTAAAGAATGTTTATAATGATGATTCAGACCCATCCATCCTTCAATATTTTTCATTTCAATTGTGTGAGAGAGAGCAGAAAATTGATGTTTTTTTTTCCTGACTAACAAAAACTCAAAATGTTTAATTTTTAACTTTGTTCCTGAATTGCTTTTTCATATCTTTTTTTGAGGCAAAGATTTTTAAATTGGTTGTGGTAGAGATGATCTTAAAACTTCCAAAAATACTTGGTCTTAAAGAGTTACTTTGACCTTTAAATAGATTTTAATAGGTTTTTAATAGATTTAAAAAAAAAAGCATAATGTAACAAAAGCCTATATCCAAATAAATAAAAGATAATGTTTTGGACACATTGTTATCAAATCATCACTCATTGTTTATTTATTTGCATATTATCTTGTTATCTTGTGACCATGTGTAGCAAAATATTTATTATTTATGAACAATTTATGTTCTGATGTTTGTCTTTCATAATTTTCTATGTTACATTCTGGTGGAGATGCTGGGTAGATTAGTAAAAGACAAACTGAAGATGGCCTAGCAGACCTTGAGGCCATGGTTGCTGTGAACTACATTTTCTGAGACTGACTCCAGGATTCCACCGCCGTGTCAAAGTCAAGACTTCCCTCCAAAGATGGCGATGTGCCTATAGACAATATGATGACAAAGCCGCTCTTCACACCGCAAGAAAAAGGATACAAAGCCATTAGGGACAAACTTCCATGACTCTTGAGGAAATCCTTGACAGAAGCACATCAGCTCCATATTAGTAGCAACAAGATTTGCAAGCTGTGTGGGTCACAGTTCCCATAGGGAAGGAGCTCTCTATGTACCTAAATATTTATCATTTCATAAACAGATTTATAATTTTATTATTATATTTTGCTACTCTTTAAACTTCCTTCCCCCCCCCCCCTCCTTTGGTATTTTATAGATAATAATAATATTGTTTTGCATCAAATAAATTACAGTTTCTCCCATTCTGATGTTTGTATTTCCTAATTTTTTTATGTTAAAATATTCTAATAGTCAATATAATCCAAATTGTACCCCTTATCAATAATAGAGTTTGTAATTGAGATACTGTGTAGTATTTCACATTATCATTTATTTTACAAACTGGTGTGTGGTGTGTGTGCATGCACGTGCATGTGCTTAAAAATAAATCTACAAACTACTCTATAACAAGAGAACCACGAGAGAGAGAGATTTTTAGGTTAAGACAATGGGCAAAACAATTGGGATATAAAACACTTGGAACTTTAGAAATAGGATGTTATAACCCAGTTGCTGTTGTTACAATGTATACAGTAAAATCTCCCATGAATGACCTATCTGATGGGGCTTTATACCACCTTTTATAAAATTCAAAAAAAGACCTGACCCCAATATAACTCCAATCTTTACTGAGAGACTTACCTTCAGGAGAGTTCATGAGTGTCCATTCATATCAAAATTACCTTTTTTTTTAAGCGCAATTTTGAAATTGTTTCAAATTAAAAATAAATAAATAAAAATTGGGGAGAAAAAAGTGGAAATGAAATAGTCAATAAGGAAAATGATGAACTGTTATATAATATAATGTTGAGATAATTATGGTACAAGATATTAGATAAAAAATGCCTCCAATTTATTTCAAAATATTTTTTCCATCACTGAACCCGTTTTTGTGTGTTTTTTTTTTAAAGTAAACCATGAACTGTGTACATAATAAGTCTTATTTATTGAACTCAGGGACAACAGGAGTTGTTGAATATGTAAGAAGGCATTGTGTGTCTTGGCGGCTTGAGAGGTCCAACAAAAGAACAATTGGATCACTTTTAATAATACTTAATTGACTTGAGGAAACTTTCTGCTCAGCAGTCAAACTTGTGGAAAGAATTTTTTTTTTTACATTTATCTATAAACATCTTTCTTATCTCCACTCAATCAATAGGTAAGTAGAATGCGTCTGCCTTTGTCATTAAGACTGGGGAGCACTACTCAGTGGCAGGCCGACTTAGCTCTAAAATAAATGGCCACCTCTGACATGAGGAACAGATGCCATGTGCAACTGCTCCTAACATGGAGTACAAACGCTGCTCATCTTGTATCCCTGGATTAGGAGCCTTTACAAGGTACTATCAGCCAGGCCAGCTGAACCCAGATTTTTTTAGTGAGCTTGTTACTGCTCCCCCTCCTCCTTTTTCATCCGAGCTGTCAAAGGAGGAGTTAAAACTTGAGAAATCTAAGGTAATAAGACCAAATCCAAATGAATAAATAGTGTGTGACATTTCAGTAACAGCGTTGTTACCATCTTCAGACAAAAGTACATTGTACATTTATCATTTATCTATACAGTTACGAGCGTCTTTCCTAATCAATCAGCCGACTCTGTCACCGTTTGCTTTTATTGGTTGGCTACGGTCACGCCACCTTTGCCCCCCCCCCCCCCCCTGCCGGCGGCGCGCGCCCGTTGGCTGCCGGCGAGCACGTGACTTCCCTGTGCGCGCGCATGGCGGGCGGTAGGCTATAGTTATTAACTAACATATGCAATTAATTAAGGCGCCAATTTAGAATTGTAACAAATAGTATTTGAATCAAAACATTCAATCGGGTAAAACACGGGCGTTGCCCGGGTCATTCGGCTAGTATATCTATATTTGTAACAACACACTGCCTTCGAGTATACGTTCATTTATTTAAACCACCTCTCAAGTTTTCGGGTTTAACAAACCCTTCTACAGGAGTATATAACAAATCTCTATATGATAAGGTGGTAAAGTACAATTTAGATTATATAGATTCTCCTAAGTGCAATTCTCAACCTACAACCCCAAAACACATTATTGACTGTATTTGACTCATCCATTGATGAGCTCTACTCTTCCCCGGCAGACACCATCAAAAGTCTCAAGCTTTACAAACTTGATACCTTAATATGATTGAGTGGAAATAAGAAAGAAGAGATTATAGATTAGAACTACAAGGTAATAAGACCAAATCTATAAAGTGATGACTTAGCATCAACATTGATATTCACTTTGGAATTGGTCTTATTACCACCTTGTAGTTCTAATATGACATAATTTGGATTATAGATTAGAAACATAAGGTAATAAGACCGATAGGAGTAGGTAATAGGACAGTTTCTTTTTTTTTTTTTGCTTATCCTTTGTACATGTGGTACAGGCCATGATAATCATGGTGGGTAGTTAGCGACTGCTTTTACTGTAAGTGCACCACATGTCTACACATGTGAAAAGCAGTTCGACTTTGCACTTACAAATATGCCAGAGCCCTGTTTGGTTACTTGCACTCATTGGTGGGGTTGAACTTTTACAAGAATCGGGGGTCATTGGAGCATTTTTCAAATCAGAAAAAAAAGTGCCTAATGCGGGAATCGAACCCAGGTCGTAGCGGTCGACAACCAATGGTTTAGACCATCCTTCCATCGACCCCCCCAGACAATTTCTTTACAAGTGAAGCGTTAAATCTTCTCTATATATACATTGGATAAATTTGACTTCATATTAATGATGCAGGGTGAAGTTCTTTATGGATGGATGAGCCAGTTGTTCAGTAGGTATGGAAATTCTTCCGGCATTTTGCACCACATCTCGATTCTTTTTTTGTCTCTCTCTCTCGAAACGAAGGCTGAAATGTACAAAACTAAAATAATATATAGAGAAAGAAAAATATATTTACATAAAACATTTGCAGCAGAGAACTATCTACTAAGTGAACTCCCACTGCCGGCTAAACGCCTCATTGCTCAATTGAGAATTCTATTTGTTTTATATCGAGAAGACCATATAAAATATCTAAGGACAGAAGACTTGTATTGCCAACTATGCAAAAATAGAACCGAAAATGAACTAGAACATTATATATTTGAATGCATGCCTCTTGACACGGAAAGAAAAATACTCTTCTCTAAGATAGGCCATACACACTTCACATTATATTCTTTATTATCCAACTTTATAGACAATAGTTCAGTAGCTCTAAATCTATATAACTTCCATAAAAATGCTGTAAAAAAGAAAGACTTAACCGAACATTCAAACATACCAAAAATTTCTGTTTGATGAGAAAGACAGAACCAACATCCAATTATTTGTTTAGGCAGATACGATAAGTTAACAATGATAAAACGGTGTTTACCTTACAACCCTGAACACGAGGATTTCCTGGGAAATCTCTTAAAGATTTCTTAAAAAATACATGGCCCACCTGTGCTGTGTGAGAGCTTAAATGGTCTTGTTCCATATGTAAATACCTGTTTTCTTTCCTCTTTTCGCTCTCCACTTCTCCCATCCATATTTCCAAAATTTTTTTTTTTTTTCTCTTTTTTTGATTTTTTTATTCTTCTTATTTTTTATTCTTTCTTATAATCTGTATATATTTACCAAATGTATATAATCTTTCTCCATTTTTTATTTCCCACTTTCATAGGTTTCTCCGTTTTGTAACCCCAAGGAGAATCCTCTGTAAGACCTGTGTGTCTTAATAAAGGCTTTTGTGTGTGTGTTGTGTGTGTATAGAGAAAGAAAAGTGATCAAAATGTACCTAGAGTGCATGCAAAACACCAACTACCTGTTGTATCCAAGCTTTTATCAAAATATATTGGAGCACATTACTCCCCACCATGGTGATAACAAGGGAGAACAAATTATGCCACCTGTCACACCTCCCAAAAAAAAATTTCCAGTTTTATTGTCCTCTTTTTACCCATTTTTATTTCCCCGGAAGGATGGTAATTATGGTTGGTTTGTGCCCTGTAAACTAGGTTTAGTTATTGCCCCATTCTCTCCCACCTCCATTTTTGTCCACCATTGTAGTCTTTAGGGGGCTGTGAGCTAGTCAGGGAGATCTGCTTTTTTTACATAAAGGGCAGCAGTGATTTACAAAGGTAGTCTTTGTATGTGCCATGTTCTTTTTTTTTTAATTTCTAATGGTAATTAGTATCTGGGATAGATATGTATAAGGAGCTATTTTCTCACTTTATCCTCCTAGTAACTTCTGGTACCAGGCTGTGGCTTTGTAATGAAGAAGGAAAATCCTGAATTCCTCTCTGTATATTGTGTCTTGTTCATGTGGCTTGACCATTCCGATTTTGCCAAATTTGCTTTTGTTGAAAGAAGTTGGTAGATTATAATCTGCTTTTCTCTCTATGAAGCTTCGGTTGCAATCTGCTTTTCCTACTTTGAAGCTTTGGTGTGGGGTAATTCTGACATATATGTACCAGGGATCAGTGTGGCATAAGTTTGCCAATTTATACCTCTATTTGGCACTTATCAACTTGTAGCTCTATTTGGCTTACCAACATGTAGTAATGTTGGGCTTATCAACTTGTAGCTCTGTTCAGCTTATCAACTTGTATCAATGTTTGGCTTGCCTACTTTTAGCTCTATTTGGCATTTACCAACTTGTAGCTCTATTCGTTTTTACCAACTTGTAGCTCTATTTGGCTTACCAACATATAGTAATGTTGGGCTTATCAACTTGTAGCTCTATTTAGCACTTATCAACTTGTAGGTCTATTTGGCATTTACCAACTTGTAGCTCTATTTGGCTTACCAACTTGTAGCTCTATTTGGCACTTATCAACTTGTAGGTCTATTTGGCATTTACTAATTTGTAGCTCTATTTGGCTTACCAACATATAGTAATGTCGGGCTTATCAACTTGCTCACTGTATCAACTTGTAGCTCTGTTCAGCTTATCAACTTGTAGTAATGTTTGGCTTGCCTACTTTTAGCTCTATTTTGCTTTTACCAACTTGTAGCTCTATTTGGCATTTACCAACTTGTAAGCTCTATTCGGCTTACCAACTTGTAGTAATGTTGGGCTTATCAACTTGTAGCTCTATTCAGTTTACCAACTTGTACCAGCTCCGGCAGTGAGACAGTTACCACCGCCACCAGCTGCTGTCACGCGACAGTCATTCCTGGATTGCAAAACTTTCAAACCACCTGTCGGCATGACATCTCTCTTTGGTATTTTTCTTCTTCCTAACCCACCACCACGTGGGTTTGGTAGGCCTATCTACTACAATATTTAAAATTACTGTACTAAATCTCAGCTAAACAGAGAGAAAGGGAGACCTCAAGGATCTGAAACCATTTATTGATATATTCAGCAATATCAAATGAATTAAGAGTGATCACTGAATGAAATTCTTTTTGGAGTGGTGTTTGGGATGGCCATGCTTCTAAGTGCAGCTAGGTTTGGCTTACAAATTGCACATGCAACATGCACATGCAAATTGAGCATGCACATGCAATTGAGGTTCAGGGGCTTGTGTGCTGATTAAAAAGGTTATTAATAAGAGAATGCTTTTCTCTCTCTGTCACTTGTATTCCTATGTCACTATGGGATTATATAGCATGCTGGCTAATACTACTGTCCAGGAGGCTTGTTCCTGAGATGCCAAAGTTGTTGAGTCGTTGTTACTTTATATAAAAAATGTTGTAGCAACCATGACTTTAATTTGAGAAACTGTGTTCTAGTGTCCTATATTTACACTTAAGGAAGTGGAAAGTCTTTGATGTCCGCCAGTCATCAGTTTTTTGTTTTTTTTTCTTAAGGAGACAGAGGCAATTTTATTCACACTTGGTTATCTGGTGTGCCTTCACCATTCCAAATATCTTTCAGAGTTATTATAATAACGAATAGATTCAAAAAGGATAAGTTTCTTTATTTGAAAAATCAATTTGAGCTTTCGGGCGCAAGCTGCCCTTCTACAGGAATAATGGATACAATTTCAAGTAGTCATGTATGTACATGTCTGAATTGTCTGAATCCCGATATACATGCTAAAAGGTACAACTTCCTAAAATTTTGCCTCTCCGTGAATGTATACTGGCGTTTACAAAGGAGTAGGTTGTTGTTCCCCCTAATGATGATAAGGTACACAATTTGGATTTTTAAATTTGAAACACAAATACCAAATCAAAATAAACAGTGTGTGATGTTTCAGTAGCAGTGTTACCATCATCAGATGCTGTTACAGAAACATCACATTCATTTATTTGGATTTGGTCTTATTACCTTTTATTTGTCTCCTAAAAAAAGAATGCTGTGAAGTCTGCTACAAAGAGTGTGTTGTGTTGTGTGAGCAGATGTTGAAGTTTATACGAGGAAAGGGGCATCATGTCACCGCAGAGCGACAGAAGCTCCAGAAGGAACTCTTTGCCTTCTCAAAGGTAAGTTTGGCATCCTTTTAGCCCTATTTGGCTTACCAAATCCTTTCAGCTAATATTGACTTGTCCAGTAGGTCAGCATTTATTTGAACCAACCTGTTCATAGGGTAGATATATATACTTGTACACACTAGGTTCCAGGAACCATTGGCAGACATCTCTTTACTCTGTACACTAATATATTGTATTGTCCCTTCAACATTAAATGGCTCCCCCCCCTCCCTATACATTAAGGATGGGAATCTCTCTTCTATTCAAGAAGGCTTTCTTAGATGGAAATTTCTTATTGGAGAGTTCCATATAAAACTGATTCATAACTTCCTCGTTGTGCAGTACAGCCTTCAGACTGCTACTATTCTTTTTTCTTCTTTTTTTTTACAATAACAAAAAGATTTATTAAGGCCTCTTATACTGATTCTCAGAGTATAATACAGGAATAACACTCAGTAATAGTCCTATTCTTCTTCTTTCTTATCTCCACACTAGGTGAAGTAGAATGTGTCTGCCTTTGTCATTAAGACTGGGAGCACTACTCAGTGGCAGGCCGACTTAGCTCCAAAATAAATGGCCGCCTCTGACATGAGGAATAGACGCCATGTGCAGCCGCTCCTAACATGGAGTACAAACGCTGCTCATCCTGTATCCCTGGATTAGGAGCCTTTACAGGGTACTGTCAGCCGGGCCAGCTGAGCCCAGGTTTTTTAGCAAGCTTGTTACTGCTCCCCCTTCTTTTTCATCCGGGCTTGGGACCGGCAAGGGCGGAGTTCTCAGTAATAGTAACAATAATCAGTAATGTTATTTACAATGTATCAAATAGAGGGAAAGAAAAAAATAAAGAGCTTAGCATAAACTTTTTACAATCAAACAAGAACAAGCAGTTCCTTTTCTTAAAGAACAATAATTAGCAGCATTGACAGAAATTTAGAATAATACGAGTGAAAAGGAAAAATACAGAATTATATACATAATTATCAGGCATTTTAAACTATTCTTTACTAGTGTAGCAATAGGTTGATAAAACCACTCTGTTAATAACTGTTCTAAACATGATAAAGCACAATTTTGCGAAATTAGCGAAATTTTAAATGATGTGTCCATACACTTGATATAGTAGAAACCCTCTCTACGTAAAGGACATCTCATTACAGAACCAAAGAGTCCTTTAAGGAGAGGAGTCCTCTTACCAGAGAGAGCTGCTAATTAGTTCAAAAAGTAATTTTGGCGATGAAAACTGTCCTCATGTGGAGGTTCTACTGCATAAGTAAAAGTCTGAGAAAGATTATAAAAGCCAAACTTACTATTGAGATTTTGATGTTCAATGCAGTGCTTATTTCTTGTAAGAGAACATGTGCCTTGAAAATCATTATGGCTAGAATGCTCTGATTGTTTGTACTGCACATTTGGATAGGTATAAACATTGTCTGCACACTGGTTGGCCATTCCTAGTGTTTCTAATTTCATTAATTTCTTAAGTATCAAAAATGTATCTTGGTATTAGAGCATTGTTAGCCTGTCAAACAAAAGTTTTTAATGGCGCCACTTCTATTTCATATTTATGGCCATTTGAAGTACAGCAAGTATACTTGCATAAATAAAGAGAACTGAGTGTACCATCATTAAATTAAATGGAGAGCCAAAAATTTCTGTTGGGAATATTGCAAGAGATGAAAAATCTGTAGTTTACATTTCAGCCTGTGAAAAGACACAAATTATAAGTTCTGGATTCCATGTTTAATAGTGGCAATGCTCTTACAGAAATTCTATACAAAATTTATGCATATCTGGGGGAAATTTGGTCTTATTATGCTTTTAAATAAGCAATATGTTTTTGTAAAATTAGGATTGGGGAAAAAAAGGATTAGGCAAGTTTTGTTTTAAATGAATACCTATGGTAATGGTTTCTGGTAAGGATCAGACCTCACAAATGTGTCACATGTGCTGCCAACTAATTTGTCAACCAGGTGTTCCCCTATGCAATTGGGCAGAATGTTTGAAGAACACTTCACATTGAATAAAAAAATATATGAATTTTGATCTCCCAAGTCTTTTCTCGTGTTAAAAATGCAATAAGAGCAATACATTTGAAGCTTCCTCTAAAGGACAACACCTAGTTATAGAATCAAAGTGGCCTTTAGAGAGAGGTGTCCCTTTTTGGAGAGCAGCCAATTGGTAAAAATGGTTCAATTTTGGCGATGTAACTGTCCTTTGTATAGAGGTGTCCTCTAGCGGAAGTATCCCTCTCATGGAGGTGCTACTGTATTAAATGTTTTAGGCCCATTCTAAAATAACTGGTAATGCAGTGAATTGAAACTTGTATATTATTATATATGGTATAGTCTCTTTAATTCAACACTGACTACAGTCACCAAAACTTACTTTAACCAACTATATAATTCAACCCTAACTAGGAACTGCACACTTTGGATTGCAGATAGATGTCCAAAAAGTGACAAGAATAAATTCAAGGACCTGAGTCCGAAACTTGGATGAAGATAGCTTCTGCTTTTTTTTAATCCATCTTTAAGTGCAAAAGCCAAAATGTTTTTGCATATGTACTTAGCCTTCTTCTGACAATGATGATCATGGCTTCTAATATATGTGAACTTGGGATAAGTAATTACAACAAACAGATATTTACAATACAGTTGAACCTCTCTGTAAAGGATACCTCATTGCAGAACCAAAGTGTTCTTTAGAGAGAGGTGTCTTCTTACCAGAGAGCAGCTAATTGGTAAAAATGGTTATTTTGGGGATGAAAACTGCTCTTTAGGTGTCCTCTCATGGAAGTTTTACTCTAGCAGCATTATTTCATTGGACCAAGTTTTGAGAGACAAATATCCCACAGGGGAGTAAGTAGGAAACATCAAAGACAATAGTGAGCTATGGTCACCCAATGGTAAAGAGGACAAGTTACCAGCCTCTGTTGCAAGTGGTGAGTCATTCTGGTGCTCCGCCAACTCAAACTACTACAGTTGTCATGGCTTTCCTAGTGGGTGACAGGATATTTAACTCTCCTGTCAAATGGATGCAATAAAGTTATTCTCTTCTTGATAAGGCACAATTTGTATTATAGATTATAAACACAAGGTAATAAGACCAAATTATTTGGATTTGGTCTTATTACCTTATGTTTATTCTCTTCTTCTTTCTTATCTCTACTCACAATCATATTACGGTATCAAGCCTGTAGAACTTGAGATTTTTGTGATGGTTATTTTGATAGATTGGAGTTGAAGAGTAGAGATAATGAGGGAAAGGCAAATTTTGAATATCTCCAACCATAGATTTTCTGGTTTTAAGGATGCTAAATGCAGGGAAGATTTGATTTTTTAACTTCTACAAAGGGTGGATCCCCCATGTGATCTACTGAATGCAATTTAAAATGTTTAGTAATGTAAGAATATATCATTTTTGGTGGCAAAGATTTAAAGATAATTGTGTGATATAAGAAAAAAAAAAACTCATTTCTTTCCCCATCATCACTTTCCTCCATGCAAAGTCCCTTTAAAAAAAAATGCTTGGTATAACTAAATTTTCTAAAAATGCGTATATTTTTGATTTTTATAAAATGAAATATATATATTTTAAAATGGTTTGATGAGAATATTTAAAAAACACTTTTAGGAATCATCAATAATTCAAAGAGATAGAGGAATGAAAAAAGCTACACATTAGTGATAGAAGACTTAACAAGATGAAAAAGATCAACATGGCATACATACCTACAGTAAACTATATAAGTAGTCCATACCCACTTTCCAAAATTCAAGTTGCAAGCATTGTTTCTTGACTGTGTTGCATAGAAATATTCATAAAAATTTGTTTCTCAGTGGAGATGCATTTATCTAAACTAGTAGTGGCAGTACTGAGATAGTTTACAATAGGACAAGCCATCTTCACATCTAAGGTTTCCTTTATTCATTCACCTTCAAGCGTTTATTTACTCTAGCTTTTGTATCAGACCTATGCAACCAACCTGTAATTGCTATTATTATACACTTCTATGTTTTATAGAACATTATAAATTATAAATATAGCATAACCTCTTTAATTCAACACATCAAGACTTTAATTTAACAGGCTATAATTCAACACTTTAATGCCAAAATTCTAATCCCTTGAGATGTTGAATTAAAGAAGAGTTAGACACACTGTATAAATACATTTTGATCACATATTTTTTTTTTGCAAGAAAATAATATTTAAAACTTTTGATGCTTATTTGGACATTCTTTCATACCTATTATCATAGGTGCAGTTAGCATGTGCTGGTGCTATTATTGCGTTTGTGTATTCTCTGGAAGAATATAAAACGTAGTCAAATTTCTAGATATCGTTTTTTTCTTTATCCTTTTGTTTGTTTATGGGCCTTTAAGAGAGTTATACAGCTACAAACTTGTCCATTATTTTGGATATTCTTTTTCTATTTTGTTAAACTTAATGCTAGTCGGTGCTTCAAATTATGTCTGTACTTTAATACATAGATCTTACACGAAATCTTACGTTTTATTTGCCATTCTAGCAGATTGCGCCAGAGTAGGTTCTAGCGTACGGAAGTAAATCCAAGCAGTGCTTACCTCGCCATTTTATGTCATTGTTTCCCCTCCCTCCACCATGTTTGACAACGTCATTAGCAGTAGTCACGCCCAAGACAACCCATCCATCATCTAACCTCGACAATGGCCCCCTTTCTCACTTGAAATTGAGGTGTTCCTTGCATTTACTCCTTTCTCTCCCCCTTTGTAAACCTGCTGATTGATACCAACAACGGATGATGACTTTTTAAATCGATCCTAGTGTAAAGAAACAATTAACTCTTCAAACCACAAAGTTAATTCTTTGTTCATGAAGGGTACATCAATCGTGACGACGCCCGTGAAAGCGATCAATAAATGTAGATCGTTTTTGGGTGTGTACACGCGTCAGTTGCATTTTAACTATTTTTATTTTACAGTTGCTCGATCTTTTTGTTTCAGCACCAACCCAACTTTACTCATTCCGATTTTTGGCATCTTATTTTTTTGAAGCTTTTTGGTCACCCAAATCATGTATTTCCCCCCTCTTAATATCGTGTTCCTGTAAAAAAAAAAAACATGTAAAATTCATTTTTGTTTGTTTCACACGCATGGAATTACTCAAAATTATTTCTAAGATTGTTGAAACGTTTATTTTGTATTTACATAAAATTATAGGGGAAAAAAAAAGGATATCACGCCTGTTTTGGCACTTTTAGCCATTCTCGTTCTATTTTCACCCTTCTCTAATTTTAATCGTTTACTTTGTAAAGGTTTTCATCCCGCTGATTGAGCGCCTCAGTAAGCCCTCAATGTCTCAATAGGACTAAATGCATTTTACATCAAGAAAAAGATCGCGTTAAATCGGGGTACAACTCTTTTGTCATTTGGGTTTTTAATGGTTTAAAGAATCGTGTAACAAAAAAAAAAACACAATCGTTAAATAATTTGCGTCCATAGTAGAATAGCCTTTTCTCAAGCAGAATTCTCGTGAAGCACATTCGATGCGTATTATAGAAACTCCGAAGAAAAACGGTCAGTATGTGAAAAATTAAAGAACTTCGTTACTCTAGAGTTTTTGGTGTATGTTGCTGTACTGTACATACTTGTACTACCACTTCTTTGGTTCTTTTACACCCTCGGCTCTTACACAGCGGCCAATACCGGCCATAGATGTTGTCGACTGCCGCAAGAAAAGGTTGGTAGACGTAATATCAGGCCACCACGTCTCTCGCAACTACCGCCAGGAAGTCCTTCAAAAGAAAGGAAAAACGAACTATTAAATGAACTTCCACTTTTCAAAAGGCCTTGGACTGCTGACTGCGGACACGCAGAGGAACATTCAGGTTGAGAATGGCTCAGATTCACGCTGGCTCACCCTCCCCCCCTCCTCCTCTTTTTTTTTTTTTAAATAAAAAATGACCTATAAGCAGCGTCGATTGGGAAATTGCTATAGTGGTCTTAAAATTTGATTGCGGACACAGGGCACCATTTAAGACTCTTTCAGGAATTCCGTATATATTACACTTCCCAAACTTGTTTTTAAAGAGCTTGATCTGAAGGAAATATTCAAGTTTTGTGAGGACTGAACTTCTGTATGTTGATGGAAGATGGATAAGATGACGATGGACACATTTCTTGTTAAAAACAAAAGAGCTGATGTTTGTTAACGGCTGATGTAAAAAACAACCGGTGTTTATACAAATTGTAAAGAGACGGGTGTAGTTTTGAGGTTAAATAAGAGGCAGAAATGATTTTTTTTTGTTTCCAAGAGAACTAATCTCTTGGCGAATCCCTTAGCTGAAAATGACTCGGCCTGGTTATTGGCAATGGGATCGCGGACCAAGTACGCTACGTACGATGATGCAGCCGTAACAGCGGAGTAGGGAAAGTAGCCATTATTCTATTGAAATGACGTCGATTGAAAGTTGACCGTGAACTAGCGGAGTAATTGACGGTTTTGGGGAGAAATTGAGATTGATGGGTAGTTATCGTCCCTCTCCCTTATTTCTTTTCCTTTTAAAAAAATATATATTTTAGGAATATGGTTTATTGGGTAATAGTTATGTACTTGCTGTTCGAACGTTGATTTACGATTCTTTCTTCCTTCCCTCCTTCTTATTGGCTAAGTCATGTTTGGTATGCGATCAGTGAGGGTAAATTGATTCTATGCGCAACCATGTCAAGGTCCTAGCAGGCGTGCCGTGTCCCCGTTTGTATTCATTGATTTTTGTTTAGTTTTTCGGTTACATTTCCCCCCACTCAATTATCTAAGACTTGAAAGCTTTTACCAACAAGATATAACTAAATCTTCATTGTGAAAAATAGTACAAATGTAATATTGTACTGGGATAAGGTGCATAAATTAAGAAAAAGGCATCTACTTATCGTGCAAATAAATTAATAAATCTTCATTATTATTGCTGCTGCTTCAAGAAAAATTGCATATTTTCGATTAAAAAAACATTGTAGTTGACGTAATTCTATTATATTTATCTGATCACTATCAGAAGTTAATCAAAGTGTGTTCTTTCCCTAATTTCATCCATCTTTTATAAACTTTTGAGGGATTTCATATTGGTGAGAAAGGAGTGCTTTTCTGCAAAACTTTGTGGAAAATTGAATCGGGCATCTTTTAAGTACCAACGTCGAACAGCTAAGCCATCTGTAAGGTTATTTGTACAATGTAAAGGCAGTTTGTAATGGTATGGTAGGACATGACCTCTATGTAGTTCCATGTAATCTAATAGCAAATCATTTACCACACAAAAATACACTGTACACGCTTGTTCGGCGGTACATATACTACTATTACAATAGGGACGATATAGGAAAGATTAGCATGGCCTCTCCACAAGGATGACATGCAAAATCGTGAAGCGTTCCAAGGGCTGTCCAACTCATTAGGACAAAACTTTGCAGTTCAAATCGCGTAACCCGAGTAAATATCAGAACCAGTTAACCTGAGGGTGGAGTCTGGATGGCTCTTGTATCACCTGATTGAATAAAAAGAGCTGTAGATTTGCTTGCGTTCTATCAATAATCCTAAAAAAAAACACACGTATACAAAGAAGTTATAGGTAAAAACTCGGGAGTCCAATGATGCAGCTCGTCAATCAGTTACTACGTTAGTGTCTGGAGAATCGTCGTCACCCTCCCCGTCTAGTTGTCTGATCACCTCATTACGACATCTCCCCGCGGTCGATCGTTGAGGATATTCTCTCCGATGAGCTGAACCAATAAGGATGTATTGTGTTGGGATAAGAAGGACGTATCGTGTAGGTACTACCGTAATAAAGAGGACCTCGATGTGGTGTGGAGCAAGCAATCAATAAGTTGTATCCCCCCCTCCCGAGATAAGAAAGGGGGGGAACCAGTTGCATACCTACCTAGCGACGGACGGCCCAGGAGAACCTGTTTGGTGGTCAAACTGGTCGTCGTTTGGTTTGTAAACACCGTCTGTCTGGGCATTGACCCCCTCCGCTTGCTGCTTTAATTAAACGAACTCTTTGTTGACCGGCGGTGGACTTTTATTACCATGCCACTTTTGACGTTGGGCTTCTAACTCTTTGACGTTGGGGAAGTTCGCGTCGGAAATACGAAGTCGCATCCTATTATGTATTTCATTGTATTCTTATCTCCAATAAACGCGTTCATCCTTGTTTTAAAAAACTCCATTTAGAATTAATGTGAGAACGCCGGTTTTGGCCATCTCCCGAGTTAGGCAACTTCGGCGGGTCCAGTCCATTCCAGCTGAAATCTCGGTTCTTCAACCTATAGCTTTATTTGGAAACGCATTCTAAGTTTCTGCACTCATCTCTGCTTGATCATCGATTTTGTCTCTATTATGATTATTTAAAATCGAGCTCGTTTGATGTGTCCAACACGTGACAAACACTTTATTATAAAACTCTTAATACTGTACCATCCCCAAATTACAATATATCATTTATCCTTTAGTTTCTTGTATTCGTATTACAGCCTGCTGAAGGACGTTATAGTCCGAAAGCTTGGCAAGTTTACGTCGCTTTAATAAAGAATCTCGTCGCCGTTAGCTTTTTTGGAAACGTACTATCCATCGCACTACACGTAGATTTTAATTGTTTCATGTGTCACTGCAAAACTAATATGTCGTCGCTTTCTTCCTTGCTTCTCTTGCTCTGTGATACCCGTTTTGCAAGAATTCGACATGTGCGAGTTTCTTAGATTGACGAAAGTTGAGATCTTTTCTATTATTTTTTTTCTAAACCATCACTCACCCGTAAGTAAGCAAATGGGCCGGGAAAAAAATGTTCGTTAGACCTATTGCGTAATTCCCGAGGTATCGCTGTATGATTTGATAAAGTGGAGAGATGTCTGATGTTCAGTTTTATCTTTGCGCTAGACGCTTTGTATTTGCTGGCCTACATAGGTAGATAGGCGGTAATACATGTGGCTTCCAACAACATGTGACCCGATGAGGTTTTTGCTGTGGTAATCCAGTTCCTACACACCACCCTATTGTTAGTGTATGAAGGTTGGGACATAAAAAGGAGAGTTCCAAGGTGAACGAACATTGAAAAGTTTAGCCTTGACGCCAACTAAGATAGCGCGACTCCATTATTCTCTCTGCCCCGAGCTACAGCAGCTTTCTTGGATGCTGCTGAACCGGTCCCACTTCTTCCACAGAAGTTGCTTCTACTTCACTTGCGGCGGTGGCTTTGGTAGCTTTAGGAGGCTTCGTGTTCATGTTTAAAGAGGTTCGTGTTAAAAGACTTATAGGGTGGGATTACTGAAAAAAAGAAAGTTCTCACAAAAACTTGGCCGTAACGAAAAATTGATGAGGAAATGTTTATTCCTGCAATATCCGTTTCTCTCCGGATCAATCTCGTTTGTCGGAGTTTTGTCTTCGTGTTCTCCTCTGTAAAGACGCACGCTATGTCCCGCGTGGAAGTGAATGGTGTGTGTTTACTGTCAGATACCATGGTCGAGGTATATTATCCTCACGGCCTGTTGACGGGGTTGTCGAAATCGAACTTCCCGCACCTATGATAACTTTTTTTTCATAAATCTTCTCATTTAGTAATTTTTTAGCATTTGAACACGACCATAGTGCCAAACACAGGACTTGGCGTTTGATTTTTCTCCCCTTCTTACACCCACCCCCACTTCTCACAAAGATCGATACTAAGTGCACTTCTTGCTCATTAGCCAAGTAAGTAATTTCATGCTACGTAGGTGTAAGTAAAGAGAGAGAAGGACAATTTTCCGGGACTTACACGTTCATATTTGCTCGTCTTGAGCACCTAAGATTTTTGTTTTCAAGAAAACGAATACAATAGACAAATTCGTCAAGTACACCCTTGAAGAAGAAAAGTAGAAAGGCCACCAGTTTAGAGAAAAATGAAGAAACAAAACTTTATCTATGAGAACTGAACACAATAATGCTAGGAGCAGATGAATCCACTCTTGGATAACTATCTGTCTAGGATCATAGACAGGGGTCGGCAAACTTTTGAGTCGGAAGAGTCAAAAATTACAATTTACAAAATTTCAAAGTTTTTAAAGAGCCACAGCATTTTTTCTTGCCAACAATATATAGTACTCGCATGCGAGTACTACACGTAGCTTCACATCTAAAAAGCCGCATGCCGACCTCTGGTCAAGACGGTCGGGTATGTTCAGCCTACGAGGGTTAGCAGATTTGAAACTTGACAT
>CP092864.1:19795149-19816281 GCA_030710605.1 Cordylochernes scorpioides
ACCTAAATATGGCCATTTTTTTAAAGCATCGGTGGTTCAGTGGTAGAATGCTCGCCTGCCACGCAGGCGGCCCGGGTTCGATTCCCGGCCGATGCATTTTTTTTTTACAATTTTTAAAACTCATTTATCTCTATATACAGTAAAACCCCTCTATAGTGAACCCCATTGGGACAGGACTTTTGGTTCACTATAGCCACGGTTTGGGTATTTAAATTTTTTTTGAGGATATAATTAAAGGGCATGCGTAAAAAAAAAAAAAGGCTACCTCTTAATACAATTAATACAATAATACAATTTATGCCATCACACACACTTTTTTCCTGTAGTTTATGTGTTACTTCTGTATTGCTATTCTATGGCACTTCTAATATTTATTATTGATATACTTATTATTGATAAATTGCACCCAAGGGATTTCTCGGGCGAAGCCGGGTCATTCGCCTAGTATTATATATAATCTGAAAAAAACAATAGAAAAAAATAAAAATAAGTGGGGCAGGTGTTGATATTAAAAACAAAGTAGGCATATCCTGACCAGGAGAACTATATGCCTACTTTGTTTTTATATATAATCTATAATAATATTTATTATTTGTTTTATTTTCCCCTGTAGAAGGGCAGAGATGCCTGAAAGCTTGAGATTACATTAATAAAAAATGAAAATAAACTCGTATTTCCAAAAATCTATTATATTAATTATTTAATTTATATCCAGGAAAGATTTAAATCAATAGATATGAAATTGGGAGAGCTAGTGTTTGTGGATAAAGTTCTAATTGTCCCTCAAACCTAATGTTCAATGAAACACTTGATTCATAGTACTACTGGTATAATACTCAAAGTAATTAAAAATTAATAAGGCACAATTTGTATTATAGATTATAAACACAAGGTAATAAGAACAAATCCAAATAAATAAATAGTATGTGACGTTTCGGTAACAGCGTTGTTACCAATCTTCAAACAAAAGTACTGAATGAGAATTAAAAATTAGTTGAATACTAATTAAATTGTGCTTTAAATTCACTCGCATTTAATTCACTTCTAAAGATGATTCCTTTATAAAATAGGTATTTGTATACTGTACATGTCATGTATAAATCTAGCCAAGTCTATCTTTGTGATTTGGTACAAATTAAAAGATGGTGCATCAAAATTAAATAGGTTAATAAACCAGGCTAAATTTAATCCTGATATTTCAAGAAAACCACATTAAAGTAGATTCTATGAAGTACAGTAGCAAGTACTTGTATACCTTTGATGAACTAGAAGATATACTTTCATTGGAAAAAAACAAATTTTTTAAAGAAAAAAAAAAAAAAAGTAAGATGTATGAAAAAACAACAACAAAGAGGTGGATAATGTCAACCTGGCTGTAGACGTACCAAGGTGACAGGTCACGGCATCGGAGGCTCTCTTGTCCCCGGATGGAATGGTGAGGGTGTAAACATAGATGGCTCCAGAGTTGGTACCGGCCCAGAGTGTCGGGGTAGTGGTGATGGCTGGACAGTATTACTCTGGTCAAATCTCAACACTTCCATGGACACATACACACAAACCTGACCAAATTCCTTTTCAAAAATTATCATGGGCGAAAAGGTTATAAACTTAAGAGAGATACATTAAGTCAATGTTTCTAAAGAAACATCTGGTTAGAATCCCACCACCAAAAAATATGCATTTTACAGAAGTCTTACTATAATGCCCCACCTACTATATCTTGTTATTGTTTCTTATCCCCTTGTTCAAAGATGACACAAATTCCATGAGTTCATGCTCCTCAAGCTGTTTGATGATAAGCAGCAGCCTCTCCCAAGGTCCTACTAATGAATTCAATGCAAGCAAGCACCCAAATGTCTTCTGGAGCTGCAGGTGCAAAGCTACATTTTGGGCAAGTGGGGGTAAATTCTGTTATTATTTTCTATCTTTAATTGCTTGAGATGACCTGTTCTAAAACTTATTAGTGTTGTTTGGTACTGTCTGAGGTTCAGAGCTCCTTGTGGATCCACTCCGCTGTCCACTATACCTTGGTTAAAATACCATAATTCTAAATTCAAAAATATTATTAACAGTTATATCACAACAGCCCCAAATGATGTTGTTATAACAAGGCACGAGTGTATAAAAAATGTTGAAAAGATATCAAAACCATATAATGATTAATATTTTAACAGAATATTGACAGTCATTACTATTGAACTATAGTACTTTGATTTTTAGGTGTGGTCTTGTTATTTAGAGATGAGTAGATTCAAATTGTACAATTAAATCTTCATGTGAAACAAGCAAATAGAGACAAAGAAGAAAGTAAGGTACTGACTGTTGATGATGTAGCTCTGGGCGAAGTAGAGGCACCTCAGCATGGAGCCGCAGGAATCCTCCTTGGAGCGGAACTCCACCTGTCTCTCCACAGGGCGGGGCTCCGAGTCCTCCACCACCTCTGACCTCAGCCTGCAGCGTCCCCTCAGTACTTCCCCCACATCACTAGGGCAGACCGACTCACGTGGCTGTCTTGTTGTCCTCCCCTGCCTTGGCTTTGTCTGCCGCTGCTCTGCGCTGGGACCTGCCTTTCCTCAGTCTACGGAAGGATTCGCGGAGGGACTTCTTGAAGGACTTGCGGCGTGACATAGCTGCATCCCTGCTGCGCTGATGTCTGAACACAACAAACAACCATACTGAAGAATCCTATTTGTACCGACTATGGTATACCTCAATACTACCTTCAAAATGCTTTAAAAACAAATTATTTTGTCACCCCCGCTAACAAATAGGATAATGGTCTAGGAGAAGTGTAACACTTTTAGAAATAAATAATTGGAAGGAGATATTCTCTTATTAAGGTGAATCAGAATGGCACCCTTCTCAATCAGCCAATCAATAGGATCAATCCATGGCCACTGACAAAGGCCAACTGAGTGCCCTGGACAGATATAAAAGGCCAAATATTCTAATCTTAAGTGAAATTAATCCAAGTATCCCAAATAGGCAATCAAAGACTAGACCTACTTTGGACACATAATGAGAACAAATGGATAAGAAAAAGAAGATGAGTGAAAATTGAAAAAAAGAAGGAAGACTTCCAATGAATTGGCAGAAAAGGAGTCAAGGAAGTTATCAGAAAGTGACTAGATGAGTTATGAGTAATGGTCACTAAGATATCAAATTGGGAGAATATTTGTCCATATTGTCACCAAAAGTTGACACACTAACAACAACAACAATAGATAGAAGGAGGTGGGGAAGCTCACCATTAGGGTTGAGAGTACACTTGGTCATCACACCCTTGCTCTGCATGTAGTCCACCACGGCCAGGCCATGGGCTGTCCCTACGGCCACCAACCCCCAGTTGGAGTGGAGGGCCAGGGCAGTCACTGCAGCAGGTGGGTGCAGCTGGACCAGACACTTGGGCTGATAGCCTTGCTCCATCTCCAGCTCCTCCTTCCTGGCAGTCAGCTGGTCGTGTCCCTTCCACACAAAGTTCTCTCCGCGCTCCCCCACCACGTTCACGTTGGTCACCTGCACACACACACCACGGAATCTCTCACATGTCCTTGGCTTGATAAGCCATAATTATAGAGAGATAACACAACAGTAACAAGAACAAATTCAAATATAAAAATTATATGTGATGTTTTGATAAACATGCTGTTAATTTTCACAAATAATTGGTGGAATTTTTTTTTATTTGCTGGGAGGATATTGATGTATAAAATTAAGGTCGCCTTTCCTATAAAAACAGACACTAAAACTAAGCACATCTATTGACCTAGTCATTTTAGATTTGGCACAGCCACTTTAGCACTTTGTCAAATTTTGAGGATATCATTTGATCCTTTGTGGATCTCATGAGATCATAGTCTGCCTTGAACTGAAGAGGGCCAATAGCCTGAAACCATGGCCTCTAATTGGCGTTTACCAAAGCTGGTGTTGTGGCTTTGTCAGTGAAAAGAGTTTGTTTGTGTAGATGGTCAATAGGTGGCAATTATTTCTCTAGCATCTATTTAAAAGGGAGAAAGGCAAATTTTAATTCTATTGATCAACATCCAAACTTTATTTTGTTAGACATATAACTGATTTATTTGGCGTTGTGGGTGGAAGGATGGTCTAAACCGTTGGTTTTCGACCGCTACGACCCGGGTTCGATTCCCACATTGGGCACTTTTTTCTGATAAAAAAAAAAATGCTCCAATAACCCCCAATTCTTGCAAAAGTCCAACCCCACCAGCGAGTGCAAGTAACCAAACGGGGCTCTGGTACATTTGTAAGTGTGAAGTCGAACTGCTTTTCACATATGGAGATATGTGGTGCACTTACAGTACTACTTCTACCCACCATGATTATCATGGCCTGTACCACATGTACTAGGGATATAAGCAAAAAAAAAAAATTGGCGTTGTTATCTCAAGTTTTATGTCTCAGGCTTGTTAAGAGCCAACTTACCGTCAGCTCCATGGTGGTACTTTGGTCCTTTAATTCCATGATCAGGACCTGTCCTGCAGTGCCAGCTACAGCCAAGGTCCCTGTGAAGACACAGAGATGGACCTTCTTGATGCCCAGTCTTGGATCGTCACTGAAGGGATCGAAGGTTCCCACTCTGCGGAATGGGGGCCACTCATCTCCTGCCTCATCCACAGTGTCGGCAGGGGCCTCCCCAGCGAAGAGCCGGGCGGTAGTCATGGTATAGATGTGGGACAGGGCCACTCCAGTGGCATCCCAGAACCTGACAGAGCCGTCCTCGTGGCCTGTGATGAGCAGGTCGTGGGAGGCTGGTTCAGTGGTGTCACCCGAATTGCCTCCAGTGATGGGCCAGGGCTGGACATGCCACAATCTCATAGATATATGTCCCCACAGACAAACAAAGTCTTTAATTAGATTGATGCCTGAATCTTTTATAAAAGTATATTCACCCTTTCTTCTCAAGAAATACCTAAATTTCCATGTTATAAATAGGTTGTTGTTTCTTATCCCCTTGTGCAAAGATTACAGGAATTCCCAAGTTCATGTTCCTCGAGCTATTTTATGATAAGCAACAGCCTCTCTCATAGGTCCTGTTTAGTGCATCTAATGTAAGCCAAAATGTGTTCTGGTGCTTTAGATGCCAAGCTACATTTTGAACAAATAGGGTAGATTTTGTTTGTATTTTCGATCTTCAATGACTTTAGATGGCCTGTTCTAAATCTTGTTAGTGTTGTTTGATTTCTGAGGTTCAGAGCTCCTCCTGGGTTATAAACCATATTAAAAATATGATAAGGTACAATTTGGGTTATAAATTAGAGAAAAACACAAGGTAATAAGACCAAATCCAAATAAATAGTGTGTGACATTTCGGTAACAGTGCTGTTACCATCATCAGTCAAAAGTACTGAATTTTGTCGCACACTATTTATTTATTTGGTCTTATTACCTTCTGTTTAATATTAATAGAAATGTGCTTCCCCAAAAAATATAGATATGAACAACCTCTTTAATTCAACCAACACAATCAAACTCAAGAGCAGGTGATATTGGGAGAACCATATAATATTTTTCTATTTGCAAAAGAATTTGGAAAGGGAAATTTGGGGTAAAATATGTGTAGTTTTGAGTTTGGCTCAATTTTATATTTCTTAGATAATATTGGGGAGAGATTTTATCATGATTAAAAGGAATAAAATTTTGTAAAACACAATTTGATAAATTTTGTTGGGATTTTGAGAAAGATAGTTATATATTTAAAAAAGTGCCAACATAAGGTCTATCTGATTCATGATAAAATTGTGGAAAAACGTTTTAAAATTACAAAATACTTTCTCACAAATGAGTTTCTTTTTATTTCAAAACGCTAGAGCGAATTATCCGTTGAAAGCTAGTGTTTTGAAATAAAAAGAAACTCATTGTGAGAAAATATTTTGTTGTTGTTGTTTCTTTTTCCCTTGTGTGAAGATAACATGAATTCCATGATCTCATGGAATGGGGTGTAGCTTTCATTGATCATGGCACCATGATCCAGGCACACTTTGGTGAAAGTCTGACTTTGCCTGTAGTTTGAGGCCGTTCCTAACATGGAAGCAGACGCCTTTGCTGCCGACTCTAACATGAGTACAGACGAAGCTCCTCCATATCCCTGGAGTGGGAACTTGCTGAAATCTATCAACCGGGTCGGTTGAACTCAGGATTTTTAAAGAGGTCTACTCCTCTTCTAACAATGCTGCTGTTGGTCCGCGACTGCTTATTCAACAGAGTTATTCTGCTTGCTTCGCACTTGGCCTTCATATTTGAAGGTCGCTTCCCTATCTGCCACCTGGGGACGCACCCTATTGCAGTCAGCTCTGCCAAGGGAAATATTTTGTAATTTTATAAGGTCCATCTATTAAAGTGAGGTTTCAGTGTATGAAGAGAGAGAGAGAGTTACCCTAGAGGAGTACTTGGTGTGGCGCTGGGCCTGCCCCGCAGCCTGCAGACGGGTCCAGATAGCTGGGGAGATGGCCGCAGCGTGTTGGCAGCAGGTGATGGAGGAAGCATGGAGGGAGGAGAGGTAAGGCGGGGCGTAGGGCAGCCAGCCCTCACTGTCCAAGTCCAGTACCACCAGCTCTTCCTCCACCAGGACAACCAGGCTGTGGGGGTTGTCACATTCTGTAACACCACTACTTTGTCAGGCACATAGTCCAGCACACATTGTCACATAGATCATTACATTGTCACATAGTCTAATAGATCATTACATTGTCCCATATTCTAGCACTTCCCTACATTATCATATTCCAACACATCACCAGCAAAATGTCACATATTCCAACATATCACCAGCATAATGTCACATATTCCAACACATCACCAGCAAAATGTCACATATTCCAACACATCACCAGCATTTTGTCACATATTCCAACACATCACCAGCAAAATGTCACATATTCTAAGCACATCACCAGCATTTTGTCACATATTCTAGCCCATCATCACCACATCAACACACACCAATCATTGACACATTCTAACACGCACCAATCATTGACACATTCTAACACACACACACACCAATAATTGTCATATCTAGGACAAACTTTCTTTAGCCTTTTCCATTCCACTGACCACTGGTACTTATTATAGGCTTGCTCTGTTGTCTCCAAGTTGATTGTTTGGTGGGTGAATTATTTTATTTACTTAACATAATTATTATAACAAGGGTCGGAATGGCTTATATTCATTGTAATTTTCAAACAGGCAATATAATAATTAACAGCCCAGTTCAAATTTTGAAGTAGTCGACCTAGAAATTGCATCTACACTATTTGCAAGTTCCAGATGAGGTATTGTGACGGGTACCTATACAGTATTTTTATGTAAGATAATGAAATATACAGTAGAACCACCATGAGAAGACACTGCCTTTAGAGATCACTTCTCTACAGAAGCCAGTTTTCATTGCCAAAATTACTACTTTTACCAATTAGCAACTCTTTGGTAAGATAATTCTATATACAGTTACGAGCGCCATGCGTTCTTATAATTTTTCATCTCTGTCACCGTTTGCTTTTTTTTTGGAATGGCGCTCTCCTATTGGTTGGCTACGATCACGCCACCTTTGCCCCCCCCCCACTCGCTTTTTGGTTTTTGTAACTATTGTGTTGGAGCGGGTCGCTCCTTAAATAAATGCATATATTAGTTAATAACTAAATGGAATCCTCTCTTTCTTTTTCCCAGTAAGAGACGCCTACGGAAGCCAACAGTACATAGACAGATAAAGCACATAGGCTATAGTTATTAACTAACATATGCATTTATTTAAGAACCGGTAGGGTAAACACGCGACACTATTTTTACCGATTAGCAACTCTTTGGTAAGAGAACACCTCTGTATGAAAGATAATTTTCATTGCCAAAATTACCATTTTTACCGATTAGCAACTCTTTGGTAAGAGAACACCTCTGTATGAAAGATAATTTTCATTGCCAAAATTACCATTTTTACCGATTAGCAACTCTTTGGTAAGAAGACACCTCTCTCTCTAAGCACGCCAAGCTTATATATCTTCAATAAAGGAACTTGTTGTCGTTAGTTTTTCCCCTTCTTAGCAATGATATTCGGCAATTTTTCCTATTGTTTTCTTCTTTCTTAACTCCACTCAATCATATTACAGTATCAAGCTTGTAAAGCTTGAGACTTTTAATGGTGTCTGCCGGGGAAGAGTAGAGCTCATCAATGGATGAGTCAATACAGTCAATAATTTTTTTTTGGGGTTGTAGGTTGAGAATTGCACTTAGTACATAGTGGGAAAACCATGTAACCATTCTGGAAAGTCATTGTCCGTAGATGACCAGATTTAAGTCTGGAAATCAAAGACTTGTTCTCTTGGGAGGACAGAACCGGTGCTTGTCCCTCCTGCTCTGTACCAGTCATGTGCAGCATTAGTCGCCTATTGTAACTTATGATAATGGAAATTTCCAACTAAGGAAAGTTTTAGATTGAATCTACTGGTTTGCTTGAAAGATTACCGACACAAATATCTACATGACCCACCTAGGAAAAAAAAAAAAAAGATAGATACTGAACTAGCGTTTTTAAAAAATATAGTTTTAAAATATAGAGTTAAAAAAAAAAAAGGAGATAGACAAGGCATAGCCAAGAAAGAAGGAAGAGGTGGTTTATATATATATATATGCAAGTTTTTTTAATACAAAATCTTAGTTAAAGAAAAAAAAAAAAGGGACGAGGCAATATGGTTCAAGATTATCAATAATTAGGAGTTGTTGTTTCTTATCCCCTTGGGTATAGATTCCATGAGTTCATGCTCCATATCCAACAAACCCTGAGTTCAACTGACCCGGTTGATGGACCTCAGCAAGGGTCCCACTCCAGGGATATGGAGGAGATGCGTCTGTAAGAGTTGGCAGCAAAGGCTTCCATGTTAGGAACGGCCTCAAAATTAATGCAAAGTCAGACTTTCACCAAAGTGTGCCTGGATCATAGTGATCAACGAAAGCTTCACTCCTACACTTCTCCATTCCATAAGATAATTAGGAGAAAATTTAGTGACCTAAAACAGAGAGTTGACTCCAAATATTTATAATTTTAAGTAAGAGTAATAGAATTATGGGAGTCAGAATGGATCTTTTGAGCACATCAGAGAGACTTGTATCATAAACTGAAGAGGTTTTTGTGTTTAAAAATATATATTTCTATACAAAAACTTTCTGAAAGAGAGCCTAGTTCCCTAGTGATAAACCCTTCAATAGTTCACCCCAGTTTATTCTCCAACTAAGGAAAGTTTTAGATTGAATCTACTGGTTTCTTTGTAAGATTACTGACAAAAATATCTACATGAAAACCTAGAAGAAAAGATAAATACTGAACTTGTGTTTTTAAAAAAAATATATTGATTTAGTTTAAAAAAAAAAAAAGGAGATAAACAAGGCATAGCCAAGAAAGAAGGAAGAAAAGGTATATATATAAGTTTTTTTATACAAAATCTTTGAGTTAAAGAAAAAAAAAAAAGGAATGAGGCAATATACAAAGAGGTGATAAAGAAATGAGGTTGGTTGAGGTTAAGGAAATTTTCTTTCTTTGGTAAATAAAAAATTATAGAATAAAAGCTAAATATACAGACAATATGAATTTTCTTTAGTATGTAAATAGGGTAAAAAGTTGCATAAAGAGGTAAAATGATGGAAAGTTTTAAGAGGAAGGAGAGAGAGAGAGAGCTAATTTACCATTAGAAAGTTAGGTGGAGAGGAACTGTGAAGTGACCAAGAGATAACCCAAGGATATACATAGAGACAATATGATTTTAGTTTGGTATGTAAATGGGTAAAAAGTTGCATAGAGAGGTAAAATGAAGGAAAGTTTAAAGGGGAGAGAGAGCCAATTTACCATTAGGGAGTTAGGTGGAGGGGAACTGAGAGATAACCCAAGGACATCCAGATAACACTGAGGGCCGGCCGGCAGCCTTATCATCCTGATTACTGGCTGCTGTTGACTGACTTGAAAACATTCTGGCTCCCCACCTATAACTGCAGTGGAGAGACAAAACCTCACCATGAGAGGACAACCTCCATCTCTGAAATCTTTCTCTCTTTTTTAGGCTATTTAATTTATTATTCCATTTTTTTTTCTCTCATTTATTTTGGAAAGTCACATGGCTCAAATCTAAGCTAGCATCATTCAAATATGCAATTTATTTTATATACCATTGTGGATATCAGAGCAGAAAAATTAATTTACTTTTCTGGGTGAAAGCCTTGTTCACTTGGCAATATATTTCTATATACTCTTTCATACTTATTTACTTCTCCCTTTATAAAGGACAACACCTAATTGCAGAGCTGAAGTGTCCTTTAGATATAGGTGTCACTCTTACTGGGAACTTGCTAAATAGTTTTTATTTTAGTATTTTAAAAGAAAATTGTCCTTTGTAGCATGTCCTCTAGCATAGTAGAATCTTCATGAGAGGACAATTACGTTAGAGAAGACTCTCTACAAAGGACAGTTTTCATCTATATAAAAATTACTTTTTAAAATATAAAAAACTATTCATCAACTCTGCAGTAAAAGAAGACCTTTCTCTAAAGGACACTTTGGCTCTGCAACTAGGTGTTGTACTTTAGAGAGAGGTAGTTCTACTGTAGAGCAAAGTTCTTGACAGTAAATACTAAATATAAAAATATCTACCATTGAGTAAAAATTTCAGTTTGTGACAATCAATCGATTAATACCTTAATCAAGACCTTTAGCCTTACAGATTCTCCTGAGAGATAGATATAG
This sequence comes from Cordylochernes scorpioides, assembly GCA_030710605.1. Lineage (NCBI taxonomy): Eukaryota > Metazoa > Arthropoda > Arachnida > Pseudoscorpiones > Chernetidae > Cordylochernes > Cordylochernes scorpioides. The sequence goes on from CP092864.1 coordinate 19,805,891, forward strand.
AAAAAGATTGGGGGAAAAAATGAAGAAATTTGAATTTACAAAGTTATATGGGAAAATGTACAAAAAGAGCTATATAATTATTTTGATATAATATCATAAACATGGCTTGTGTTTATAAATAAATTTATTTTTGAATACACAATTTTGATTGCACACATCATCTTTAAATGGAGATGTACAAGAGAATACAAAGACAGTAATCCATACACTTTTTCCTATTCTTTTGCTCTTTTTCTCTCTAGCTGGGTTTTTTTGTATAACTTTCTCTTTGCTTATTTTTGACTATTGTTATCTAGATTTTGTTATAGGAAGTTTTGCTGGGAAAATATGCAAAGTAGGGTAGAGAGGGTGGCAAGAAACCACCTCTTTCCAAAACATCTTAATTCAAATATAGGAGGACACTTTGGCCCTGGTTCAGTTGGAGTTCACTATAAAGATGCTTTATTGTATTTATACATGAGAAAAACTGATCATAATGCAAGAGAAGAATTTTAAACGAAGGTACAATTATATAATGAAACTTTTTCCTGGAAGAATTTTCCCCCCTCTCTCAATTAATATGATATAGGTAAAAATAATTATAATTACCTATATTGAAATAGGCCTTGAGGGACTCTCTTTGGAGCTCCTGTTGAATGAGGTGGTGAGAAACAGAGCTGGAGCGTTTGGGTTGTTCAAATTTTGGAAGAGGGCTGAAGAGAAAAGGAAGCTATATAATCTAATTGATGTAAATAATCATATGTAAATAATCTTTGTCAGGATTAGAATGACGAATCCTGTATGGGACTTTGATTCCAGTAAAAGGCTTGTTGTTGCTGTTGTATATAGTCACAGTGTAGAAAATACTATACTATACCTACTACATATAGGTTTCTCTCTGTATTCTTAGTTCTCTTCTCTTACTCTGTAAACTGGCGAATTCTTTATAGGACGAGAGGTCCTCAATAAAGGCTTTTGTTGTTTGTTGTATAATTACCTATATTTCTCATGTGTAAATACAATAAAAAACCTTTATAGTGAACCCTAACTGAACCAGGGCCAAAGTGTCCTCTTATATTTGAATTAAGATGTTTTGGAAAGAGATGGTTTTATGCCACCCCCCCATACCCTACTTTACATATTTTCCCAGCAAAACTTCCTTCAATAAAATTTCGATAACAATAGTCAAAAAGAAGGAAAGAGAAAGTTCAAATTAAGGAAATTCTTGAAACTATAAAAATGTTTATTAAAAGAGGAGGTGAGGAGAATGAGAGTGGAACGACAACATAAAAACCTTCAACAAACTGAACAATAACTTCCAGCAGCCTGGGGACACTATCAGACCATAATTTATCACACCACTGATAACGTCTTGCCGGTAGCTAGGAAAATTCCCCCCAAGATTTCTAGATGGAAGATAAGGAATTTGGGTTTATGACCACAGAGAACACACATTTTTTTTCTTTCACCCAAAGAGTAACAACACCAAATGGATCAACAATGTTGTGGTGTGCAGGTGGTGACAACATTGTTACCATTATATCAGACTTGATGAGTGCTACAAAACTTTCAACCATTGAGACTTGGACCATGTTATTATTTTTTAAAATTATTTTTGCTTATCCCTAGTACACTTGGTACAGGCCATTGACCATGTTATACTAAAGTCCTGTGGGTACCACCAAGTCCTGGCTGGCAAACACAATATGTACCATAAGAGGCACCGCTCGCTTTATGTAAAATTTTTAATGTGTATTAAAATCACATTGTAAATCCCCAAGAACTTAAGTTGCCTCCATTGTTTAGTTGATTACTAGAAGTACTTTGTTCTGAGAGAATGGAAGTATTGGTTGTTCTTCTGGTTCTGGAACACAAGGCCATATATATAATGGGTTGCCTCTCCAATCAAAATAAACATTTAGCCCAGCTTAGCACCTCTTTGGCAGATTATGAAGATTCTACTTGATCCCTTGTGGATCTATAATGAAATAAAGCCCGCCCTAGACTGACAAGGGCTATTAGCCTGAAACCATGGTTTCTAGGTGGATGCTTCTCAGTTTGCCAAACGGGTATTGTGGCTTTGTTACTGACCCGAGGCCGCTAGTTTGTGGTGATGGTTTTGACGGGAGATATGTCCTTTGCTTTTATAGATCAATTTCCTCCTGGCAAAATTTCCATCTACATAAAAAATATATAGTTAAACCTATCTATAGCGCCCCCTCTTGGGACTCACCGAAATAGGGTGCTTTAGAGAGGGGTGTGCTATAGAGAGGTCACTTTTATTGTAAATCGCATCGTACTACATATTTAAAATCGGGTGCTATAGAGAGGAAGGTGCTATTTAGAGGGGGCGCTATAGACAGGTTTAACTGTATATAAATATAAAATGCCAATAAAATGTATTTACTTGGTCTTGTTTACCTTATGTTTCTTATCTATAATCCAAATGGTACCATATTAGCATAATGATTTGATGGAGAAATGGTAGAAAGCATCATTTTTTTCAAACTGGGATTGAATATTGCATTAGGCACTTTATTTATTCCTGAAATGAAAAAATTGCTTTGACTGCCCCTAAATCTTGTAAAATTTCAATCCCATTAGAAGATGAAAGCAACCAAATAGGGCTCTGGCATACTTGTGTGTGCAAAGGTCAAACTGCACTTTCTACAAGTGCAGACCTAAGGTACACTTACAGTAAGTTGTTGTTTCTTATCCCCTTGTGTAAAGATTACACAAATTTCATGATCTCATGGAATGGGGTGTAGTGTGTTCAGCTTTCGTTGATCATGGCACACTTTGGTGAAAGTCTGACTTTGCCTGACTTACAGTAAGTACAACACATGTCTACATATGTAGAGAGCGGTTCAACTTTTGCATTTACAAGTGTGGTAGGGTGCCCTTTGGTTACTTGCACTCAATGGTGGAGTTAGACTTGCAAATATCAAGGCCATTGAAGTAACTTTTTCCTTAGGAAATAAAAATAAAAGTGCCCAATGTGGGATTTGATCTTGGGCCTGGGATGTTAAAATTCAATGGTTTATATCACTCCACGACCAACCCCCACATTAAAAGTATAATAATGTGTGATTTGAAGTCAGACACAAACAAACAGGCCAGGTTAGTCATGTATGAGAGAGTTACCAGAGTCCTCGTGGGAGTCCGAGATGGTGAAGAAATCGATGACTTTGGAGGTGAAGTCCAGAACTTCATGTTTCTCTCCCTGCATGATGGTGATGGTGTGACGGTCCCCAAAGTTGGCGCGGGGCATGCCTCCGCTGAAGATAACGTAGCCGTCCCTGCCACAGCACCTATATCTGGATATCTCCACACCACAGACACTTACTCCACTAGTGTATAGATGTATATCTACCACAGTGGAAGCTTACCTTTACACTGTCAAAGAGCTGCATGCCTGAACATCTCCTTAGTTTTACCTCTTAATGGTATTATAATTATGATAGCATATAGAATCAATGTTAGGCCAAATCCAAATAAATAGTGTGTGGTGTTTCGGTAACAATGCTGTCACTGTTACACACACCGAAATGTTATACAATACTTATTTATTTGGTCTTATTTTATCTTGTGTTTCTGATCTTAAATCTAAAATGTGCCTTATCATCACCAACATTAATTTTTATTTTAATATCACATCAACACTATTTTTATAAAGAGTTGGATTAATGTGACCTAACTTCAATGATCAACCTATATGGTTATATGGGATATGGAAGAGATTCTGCCCCACATATCAATAGTTTGACACACAGAAGATATCTGCATATTAGAAACACAACATCTAGAAAAGATGACTACCTGGCTACATTAAAGGTTAAGGTGAAAATATCAAGCCTCCAGGGATAGGTTTCTTTTTTTTTTAATTTTATGGAATACATTAAAGGTGACATAGTCCTAACTACTCCCTACAAAACAATTCCAAGTTGTTTCTCAGGTATTTGTTAGGACATGCTGAAGAAGAGGGAAGTGTACCACAAAAATCAACAAAGATAAATCAACTACTCACTGTCCTTTGGCAGACTTCCAGAGAATCTTCCTGATGGGCTTGCATGGGAATGGACCTGTACAAGACATTAGAGAATGGTCAACAACAGGGTTTAAAATAAAGAAGAATCAGAGCCTTCATATATATGCTGTATAGAGAACAAGATAGAAGTTTAATTCACAACATATTGCATATCTATTAACTCTTCTTTCTGAAGTTGCTTTCCATAGAGACTGTTCAAAAAAAAAAAAAGGTAATAAGAACAAATCCAAATAAATAGTGTGTGTGACGTTTAGGCTACAGCATTGTTATCATCAGTTCCCCATACATCAAACAATATTTATTTATTTGGATTTGGTCTTATTACCTTGCGTTTCTAATCTATAATTAAAATTTTACCTTATCAGATCCTAAAAAAATTTCCAAATTCCAAAAAAATATTCCAATGGAGGTGATCATTTAATAGTGGCTGTATGTGATTAGGAAAATGACTTTTAATAATAAAATTAATTTGGCGAAACTGCTAAGAGGGTTCACCATTAATGAGCCAAACCCTCTCATTCAATAACTTTTATCATTGCAGTAAGGTCTGTAGCGATAATATTTGATGCTATTTTAAAAAGAAACACATTGCCAGTAAATTTATTTGTTACAAAAAGTGTATGTTACATTTAAAAATGAAAATTTGTACCATAAAAGAGGTTTATATTTCTAACAGCAGATGGTGGACTAATGCATAAAATGCTTCATTTATTTGCATATAAAAAATGCCTAGAGTAAAACCTCTTCATAAGAAATGGCTTTAAAAAAAGAAACAGGAATAACTCTTGTCTCATCTGGAGGGGTCTCTTGTTGGAGAATGGGGGAAGAACTGATCAAGTAATGTTTGATTTTGTCAAATTACAATCATTATTAGTGCTAAATATTACTTTGTTTTATTTTTATAAAGAAACAATAACAATTAAACGAAAAAACATGGTGAAGGAAGACGAGTTTCTTTTATTTATGCATAGGTGCAAGCTTTCGGGTAAAAAACCCTTCAACAGGCGAGAAATGTAGCGCGACTTATAAGGACTATGGTACAAATGGTAGGACGGAATAAATATATATAAAAATTAAGTTTTTAAACTATTTATATATGTTAATATTAATAGAAGACCGGTTTTTGAAAAAAGTAAATATTAAATCTGCAGTCTGCAGTCTGAAACCACGAGATGGCGCATGATTAGGGCTATTGAAATAAACATGTGGGAGGTTTAAATAAAGGACAAGAGAGGATGATAAGCTTCTGGAAGATCTATTTTTCTGTTGATGCTGTTCAGTTTGTGGGATACTATGGATTCTAGAATAAGTCTTTGGTGTAAGATATGTATGTGACTGTAATGTATGGTGGGGTTGTTGATGTTGAACGTGTGGCCCGTGGTCTGCATATGTTGATAAATGAGGGATTTGGTATCTTGCCAGGAAATATTACGGGAATGTTCAGTCATCCTGATGGCCACAGATCTACCTGTCTCACCAACGTAAGTGGCAGGACACTGTTCACATGAGACGGAGTAGACTGCACCCATAGAACGAAGAGGGTCAGGAGGAGCTGAGGACTTAGTATGAGGATGACGGAGGGATGAAAGAAGATTCGGGGAGTTTTTATATATGGTACGGATGCCATAGGATTCAAGTTTACTGGCTATATCTACTGAGGAGGGGGAGTAAGGAAGAAAGCACAATGATCTGTAAGTCATGGAAGGATTGGAAGTTGTAGGTGTATAAGTATATTTATTAATGAACGAGAGCGGAAAAGAAGCTCCGCAGCTTTTTACCCGAAAGCTTGCACCTATGCATAAATAAAAGAAACTCGTCTTCCTTCACCATGTTTTTTCGTTTAATTTCAAATCAGGAAGAATTATTCATCTATACACAATAACAATGTAATAAAACCAAATCCAAATAAATAAATAGTATGTGATGTTTTGGTAACAACGTTGTTACAGAAACATCGCACACTATTTATTTATTAGATAATAAAAAGGCATATATTGGGTTGAAAAAAAAAAAATTATTTGCCAATATTTCGGCTGGCTGAACACCAACCTTTTTCGAGGCAATACAGTGTATACAAAAATGTAATGCCTCGATAAAAGGTTGGCGTTCAGCCAGCCGAAATATAGACAAATAAATCTTTTATTCAATCCAATATATGCTTTTTTACTATCTAATGATTTAAGTATGGATTGCTCTCTTTTCAGAACGATTTATTTATTTGAATTTAATCTTATTTTCTTTTTGATCAAATGTATAGTCCGAAATGTTATAATTAAAAGACACAATCATTTTACCAAGTGGCTTCTCATTCAATAGGTTCTATATATTTGTAGTTATTTTTGCTGATCATTTTCATTTAAAAGCTGATAGGCTCCTTTGCAGTCATTACCATAGGGGGCATTGGGAGCACCGTCAGGCTTGGAAGGATCGTCGGTGTTCCAGACAATGTAGCTCCCATCATTGTGAGCACTCATAAACTGGGTGCCGCTGCGATGCCAGCATAGAGACTCCAGTTGCTGCATCACACATGCTGTTAGTTGGTTGGTGAGGGAGGACCTTTTTTTTTTGCTTATCCCTAGTACACGTGGTACAGGCCATGATAGTTATGGTGGGTAGAAGTTGGCGTCTGCTTTTACTGTAAGTGTACCACATGACTACATATGTGAGAACCAGTTCGACTTTGCACTTACAAATGTGCCAGAGCCCCGTTTGGTTACTTGGACTCGCTGGTGGGGTTGGACTTTTGCAAGAATCGAGAAAGGACCATAGCTGCATACACTATGGTTTGTCTGCAGCGGGCTTTCTAACTTTGCCAGAGCTGGCGCATTCAAATCTGCTAAGAGAATACAGTTTCTATAACTCACTGGTCTAACTTGAATTACAAGATTGTATATCTCAATAGCTATACTGTTTCTATTCAATAAAATAACCCCTTGTATCAATAATATTGAGTGGGGGGTCGGTGGAAGGCTGGTTAAACCGTTTGGTTTTCGACCGCTACGACCCGGGTTCGACTCCCGCATTGAACACTTTTTTCTGTTAAAAAAAAATGCTCCAATGATCCCCTGATTCTTGCAAAAGTCCAACCCCACCAGCGAGTGCAAGTAACCAAACGGGGCTCTGGCACATTTGTAAGTGCAAAGTCGAACTGCTTTTCACATGTGTAGACATGTGGTATGCTTACAGTAAAAGCAGTCGCTAACTACCCACCATGATTATCATGGCCTGTACCCCGTGTACTAGGGATAAGCAAAAAAAAAAAAAAATAAATAATAATATTGAGTAAAATTAATCAGACCTCCAGGAAGAAAAGATACTTTTCCCAGGAGGCCTGATTAATTTTACTCAATACAGTTTCTATATTTGTACTAGACATATGTACTGATTTCACCAAGGTCAAACCCGAGTGGATGTTTTCCCTCTACCAATAGAACATACATTCCAAGAAATATTCATTATTGTTATACAGTAAAACTTCTGTGTAAAAAAACACCTAGTTACATAGCCTAAAGTGTCCTTTATAGAGAAGTGTCTTCTTACTGGAGAGTTGCTAATAAATAAAAATAGTAATTTTGGAAATGAAAACTAGTAGCAGTAGTAGTGGAGATAGAAATTCATTAATATATAATTTGGCATAATTGTTTTCAGACTCAAAATATGGCTTGCTATTGGACTAATTTGCATATTTTGGCGTTAAAACTATGACAATGACTTCTCTCAGACCTAGCTCTCTATATTGGGTCAAAATTTCATCCAGATAAGTCAATTGCAGTGGTAAGACCTGTGGAACAGAGAAAATATGCAAATTTATCAGGTATCACTCTCAGACCTAGTTCTCTATATTGGGTCAAAATTTCATCCAGATAAGTCAATTGCAGTGGTAAGACCTGTGGAACAGAGAAAATATGCAAATTTATTAGGTATCCTACTAATTTGCATATTTCATCTTTTAAACTATGACAATGGTTCCTTACAGAAAATAATTCTATACATGGTCAAAATTTGTGGTAACATCTGTAGAACCCAGAAAGAAAATGCAAGTTAGCTCAGAGTATCGGATTAATTTGCATATTCAGGACTAAAAGTAAGGCAGGATGTCAGCTTTATCTAGAGTGTTTGAATATGGGGTAAATGTAGGCAGACTAAACATTTATATAGATATTGGGACAGGAGAGAGAGATCTACCATTAATAGATCATCTGTATCTATGCCAGGTTTTATAATTATAAAAAGACAACATCGAGAATTAAAATAAACAATTGGTTGATGTGTTTTTCTCCAATTCAACTTCCAACCAAAAAATGATATTCAGAACTATAAAAAGACATGAATTTTGGAAGGTATATTTTGTGTTTCAGGATTGCGCGCGCTTTCGCCTAACTCCCAGCCCTCATGTATAAATGTATGCTTAGTATTGATTATAATTGTCAGTAGAGTATGATTATTATTCTTTTTTGCTTATCCCTAGTACACGTGTTACAGGCCATGATAATCATGGTGGGTAGAAGTTGGCGACTGCTTTACTGTAAGCACACCACATGTCTACACATGTGAAAAACAGTTTGACTTTACACTTATAAATATTCCAGAGCCCCGTTTAGTTACTTGCACTCGCTGGTGGGGTTGGACCTTTACAAGAATCGGGGGCCATTGGAGCATTTAAAAAATTTTTTTTTTAAAGTAGAGTATTAACACAAGGTAATAAGACCAAATCCAAATAAATAAATAGAGTGTGACGTTTCGGTAACAGCGTTGTTACCATCTTTTGTCTGAAGATGGTAACAACGCTGTTACCGAAACGTCACACTCTATTTATTTATTTGGATTTGGTCTTATTACCTTGTGTTTATAATCTACAATCCAAATTGTGCCTCATCAAAGTAGAGTATTATAATTGTCATATGTTATATTATTATAATTGTCAAGAGGAAAAGGGGTTCTAAGTTGATGGCTACCAAGTTCAAACACAATTCAAAAAGCATATCAACTTAATTCCCATAAAGAAGAGGCTAAGTTTTGGATAGAACAAAGTGTTGGATACCTGAGTTCCCACATAGGTGTGCTCGGCGTTGAGTTCTTTGATGTCCCACAGCACCTTCAGGCCGCGGTCGTAGCCAATCAGGATCTTGCCAGGGTTGTTTGGGTGTTCTGCTATAGCTTCTACTGCCCCGGGGTTCAACTTGTAGTCCTCGGGGACACTGCCATACACAACACACTCTGATGTAGTCTCCTTGGAACATTTCATACCTTCCTCAACACAGCACTTTACACATGGGGGTATAGGCAGGGTGTTGAACAAGTAAAACTTGGACTATTCCCATCACAGTAGAAGTCAGTAGGTAAGGGATTGAAGCTATTTGTACAGTAGAACTACCTCCCTGTAAAGGACACCAAGTTGCAGAGCCAAAGTGTCCTTTAGGTGAAGGTATTCTCACAAGATAATAACACCAAATCCAAATAGTGTGTGACATTTTGGTAACAAGGCTGTTGTCGAAACACCACACACACTTTATTTGGATTTAATCTTATTATCTTGTGTTTTTAATCTATAATCCAAATTGTACCTAATCAGTAAAGTTGTATGTCCTCTTACTGGAGAGAGGCAAATTAGTAAAAAAAAAAAGGCTAATTTTGAGAATGAAAAACTAATGACACCTAGGTTTGAACAGAGTTTTATTGAAAGCTGATAGGTACAAAGAACAGATGTGACAATCAATACTTTTATTAGGACCTATATATAGTTTTTCCTGAGAGATATAGAGAAAAGAAGGGGAAAAATAAATACATTTTAATTTACAAATTTATATGGGAAATATGTACATATAGAATTTTATAATTTTATTTTGATAATATATATACAAAGAGAAACACAAGGTAATAAGACCAAATCCATATTTAAAAAAAAAATCATACAAAATTTCAAATAAAACAATTTATTTATTTGGATTTGGTCTTATTACTTTGTGTTTCTAATATATGATTCAAATTGTGCCTTATTATATATATATATAGTAGAACCTCCCTGTAAAGGACAATACCTAAATGAAGAGCCAAAGTGTCCTTTAGGGAGAAGTGTCCTCTTACCGGAGAGTTGCTAAATAGTAAAAATGGTCATTTTGCAAATGAAAACTGTTCTTTGTAGAGAGGTGTCCGCTAAAGGGAGGTTCTACTGTATATATAGGTTATAGGTATTCTCCTGCTGTACTTTTTTATATAGAGATTCCTTTAAGTTATGGGAGAATGTAGAAGACAAATGAAAGGTATTAGCCACTCTAACTTACTTCTGCATGACCACATCCTGGTAGATGATGGAGTCTGACATCTCGAAGGAGGCCACATCCAGGAGGTAGATGTTGCCCCCCTC